>CM034060.1:309084-418888 GCA_019804595.1 Bruguiera parviflora
TTTTTTTTTTTTTTTTTTTCAAAGCAATGTTGTTCAATTAAAGCGCGGTTGATCATCTGAGAGGAAGAAGGGTGTCTGGGCGGTTGCCAATGTTATTTTTGATTTGGGTCGTTTTCTTTCTACACTGTCTTTGTCAGGTACTACTGCTTTCTGGTGCCCTTGACACTTCCTATCATTGTCATCGCTGTGTATTTCCACTGGCTTAGCATGAAGCTTTTTAAGCATGCGTGATGATGTGTGTGTATGCTTTGGACCGACGGCGGAACAAGAGATGAACCAGAGGACAATGGATTTGGGCATTGATTTCATCGCCCAACTAGCGTAAGCTAAGTTTGCATTACGATGACATTTTTGTATTCATGATTAGCCAATTCGATGAGCAGTTAGTCACTTTCTAATCTGCAGTTTGATATGAATTGCTAACAATCAGTTTCGTTAATGCGGATGGAATCTCTGCATGATTAATCGTATAGAGGATTGTTTGTCATTTCTCCGTGTGGCCAAGTAATAATAGAGTCCTTTTACATCAGACCTTGGGAACGAAGGGGTATATGCTACATGCTATGCATGCTGCTCCTGCCAAACCGAGCGTAAAAATGAGGGAAGTGTAAGTTTTTGGGCCATAAGTCGAAATTTGTGTTATTGATTTTAAGCCTGGGATGCTGGTAAGAGACAACTGGCCCAACTGTCTACTGCATGGACTTTTGGGTATTCCTCGGCTGGATTTGAATGTGTGGCTTCGCGTCGGTGAACATCGATCTAAAGCAAAATCTGTTCAACTAGAATGTATCACACTGACATGTTCTTTTGTAACTCATTCAATGGGTCCAAATTTTTTGATGATAAAATGATATTCACGGAAGTGGCTCCTCCAGTATCTTGTATTTTTTCTATCTTATTCATGGAATTCATTTTCCTATATATACATTTGTAGAAAAGAAATGACCCAAGGAAGCATTTGTCTTCCAAACACTCCGTGAGAGAAGAAAACAAACATTGATTGAAAAACAATGCCCACGGAAAGAGAGAAGGGGGATATGCGCCAACATTTGCCTGAGAAGCAAAACAAAACATTTTCATCTTTAGCAGTGCATTCATAGATTGATTCTTGTCTGTGTGTTTGGGAGGAGAGCATGTTTGGGGTCTTCTAGGTGCAAAACATAATCCTTTATGGCATTAATTGATCAATTTTATATTTCTTGGGGGGGAGAGAGAGCCTTGAAGTCTTCTAGGTGACTTTGGAGGCATTGATTTCACTTTTGCTTATATTTGGTTTTTTTTTTTTTTTTGTCATATGTATGCAGAACACATGTGCATTAATGCTCACAAAACATATTTATCAGAAAAAGCAATAAAGCTCGTGGAGATTTCCCTGGAAATGGGCTGAACAAAGGCCCTTTTGTCCCTAAGCAGTAAAACAAATTATTTTAATTCTATAATACTGACTAGTTTCCCTTTCAGAAATAACAGGGTCGTCGTGTCCGTATCAATATCATTATGATATGGTAATGTCATTATCATTATAAAAGCCCAAAATATTGGTCTGATCCATGCCCCAACCCATTTCTTTAAAATTTCAGTCAATGGATAGGTTGGGCTGCTTTCAAAGTCTGACCCTAACTTGGACACACATTGATGGTATGGACCCAGCTGACAGACCAGAAAGCTCTCAGACAAGGCCATCCAATTTACCAATTTCATAAAGCAGAGTTCCAGAGATAACCCCACAAGACCCCAAGGGAGACGGGAGAGACGTGGAAGCATGGCCATGAAGGTTCGTGTAGAGAACCAGTACCACAAAATGTAAAGTTCATCTGAGGATTCAATGTAATTTTAAATTGCGTCACTGTTCCAAAGGACAGATTTGTCAGAGTGATAGCAAGTGAACGTGCAACCATTTTGAAAGACACGGTGGGAAGGGTGACCACACGCGCGGCGCGTGCAATATAACAGTGGTGCCAAGCTCATATCTTCTCTTTATTATTATTATTTTTTCTTTAATTGAAACTAATCTATGGTGCCACTCAAATAGAGTTCTTTGGTCAGGTTTTATGGCCTTTTAACTTTAAAAGCAAGAAAATAACCACACACACAAAAAAAAAAAAATCCTTTTCCTGAACTTTTAGCTCAAATTCCAACCCGACCCATTGACCCGAATAGAATCGGTATCATTCCGGGGGGGGGGGAGTGTTCAAGATGCGTTATGACGAGGAGAGTGGGGTTACCTTATTTTACCTTTTCTAGTTTTTGCAGCAGGCCTGAATCTACTCTCCCACTAAGCCCTGTTCTGTCCAATTCTGCAAGGGCAAAACTCCAAGAAAATTTCAGAGCGAGAGAGAGAGAGAGAGAGAGGAGGGGGAAGGGGGAGGAGTGCAGTCTACTCGCCTCCCTAGGCTGCTTACGTTTTCCAGGTTAACCATTGCCAGCGAAAGCTGTGGGTACCAGAAGGGCAGAAAGAAATAAATTAAAAAAAAAAAGGGTAAAGCGTGGTTTAGTTGTTAAAGAACAAACATTATTATCTAATAATCATTTAAGTATTGCCAATTATTTTTATCAAAAAAAGTTAACTTTAAAGTATCAATTTCTCATTTATTTGAAAATATCCGATTTTTGTTGAGTTAAATTTAGTATTATATTTATTAGTATTTCACCTAAATCGAAAAATAATTACACCAGCATCAACGCTGAAGCCCCTTGGATACACTCTCTTTCCTCCGCCACCACCGAGAATCCGAAGCCAAGATTAAAGGCTTCCTTCATATATCATGCCCTCTCTCTCTTCTTCTCTAAAACATGTTCTTTGAGAGTTGAGAGGATGAGAGTTCATGGGTACGAGAGAAAAAGTCTGTGTCTTGTTGTCTATATGAGAATGAAAGCGTCCGTCTCTTCGTAGCATCAAAATCGTCATTCCAATCCAAAATAACAAATAAACCCATCCCATTACCATGATCTCCCTTTACAACAAAGTGCACACTTTCACTCTCTAGTCCCCTGGCTCTCTGTCATTGTTCTCTTTCTCATACCCAATTTCTCTTTGTAGAAAGTGAGGTTCTAGCTCTCTCTGTGTTTCTCTCTCTCCTTCTCCATATCCTCCATGGATTCTTGTGAAGCTACTAAGCTGGTGTTTTCAAGGATCCAAAGTTTGGACGTAGAGAATGCCTCAAAAATCATGGGCTATCTTCTGCTACAAGACCACGGAGACAAGGAGATGATACGCTTAGCCTTTGGACCAGAAATCCTTTTGCACAATCTCATCCTCCAGGCCAAATCCCAACTGGGAATTTCCTCTAACTCACCATCAACACCTGCCACACCCTCCTCACCTTCACCCTTTAAACCCACCTCTAGACCAAGCCCTTTATCCATTTCCTCTTCACCTCCTTCAAACTCGTGGCCTCTTTCGAGTCCTAAGTTCACGTCGTCGTTCTCTTATGCAAGCATTCTTAATGGAACCAGTAACAGCAATACTGTTTCTGCTTCTTTATCTAATGCATTTCCATGCGACGGCAACAACAATAGCACTAACAATAGCAACACTGACGATCTCATTGATGATTATCGCCTTCAGGACCAGTTATCTTTCCTTAATGATACAAAGACCGATGATTTATTTGGCCAAAGGCTAGAGTTGGCCATGAACCCAACTGCATATGTTGATCCCCATTTACACAGGCGAAGTTTTTCAGTTCCAGGCATGTGTTTTGGGGCTGAAGATGTGAATTTTGGGTTTGGATGGAAGCCGTGCTTGTATTTTGCGAGAGGTTTTTGCAAGAATGGTACTAGTTGCAAGTTTCTTCATGGAGAAGGCGACTGTGGTAGTGGTGGTAATGCTGCTCCCATTGTTGGTTCACCAAGAGAGCTCAATGAGTTTGATCAGTGCCAAGAAGTACTTAGATCAAAGGCTGTGACCCAACAGCAAAAGCTAGCTGCTGCAGCATCACAGTTCACGGCTGGAGCTTCTTTCCCTTACAACAAGTCCGTGAATTTCTTTTTCCAACCACAGAATGGCTCCCAAAGGTACTATATAAGCAAAGCAATCAAGTTCAAGTGCCATTCTTTGAATGCATGGTACCTTTGTGAATTGTTCTGGAATGATGTGTTGTGTTTTGTTTTGTTTCTGACTCTGGCATTTTCAATGCACTGTTTAGATCGGCTGCAACAGCTGCACTGTTGATGGGGGATGAGCTTCACAAGTTCGCCAGATGCCGGCCAGAAAGGAACGATTTTTCGCCAATGGGACTGGGAGGGGCTATGAACGCAGGTTCCAGACAGATCTATTTGACATTTCCTGCCGATAGCACATTTAGAGAAGAAGATGTATCCAATTACTTTAGGTAACTGATGTTTGACTTCGACTTAGATTGAGAGTTAATTGAAGAAGTTTGGCGTCTTCTTCTCCCCTCGCCTCTACTGGTTACTTTATTTTCTTTTCTTCTTGTGGTTTTGAAGCATTTATGGGCCAGTTCAAGATGTGAGGATTCCATATCAGCAGAAGAGAATGTTTGGATTTGTTACATTTCTGTACCCAGAGACAGTCAAGATTATATTGGCAAAAGGGAACCCTCATTTTGTTTGTGACTCTCGAGTGCTTGTGAAGCCTTACAAGGAGAAGGGAAAAGTTGC
The DNA here is from genome assembly GCA_019804595.1 of Bruguiera parviflora. Lineage (NCBI taxonomy): Eukaryota > Viridiplantae > Streptophyta > Magnoliopsida > Malpighiales > Rhizophoraceae > Bruguiera > Bruguiera parviflora. The sequence goes on from CM034060.1 coordinate 313,708, forward strand.
AGAAAAGTATAGGCCTTTCCTCTGTGTCTCTTGCCTTTTGGATTTCTTCACTCGTGTGTATTCATAATGTCTTTAATTGATCAATTTCAGGAAGCTGCAAATTCAGCAGATGGGGAGGGGGGAATATTCTGCCTGTTCAAGCCCAACTGCACTTGATTCTAGAGAACAATTTGACTTGCATCTTGGTAAGCAAACAGAGCTAATTTACCTTTTGTAAGCCCAAATTTCTAGTACCATCTTCATAAGTATTGGTTCTCTTGTATAGCAGGAGCTAGAGTGTTCTACAATACTCAAGAAACATTGCTGAGGAGGAAACTAGAGGAGCAGTCTGATTTGCAACAAGCCATTGAACTGCAAGGGAGAAGGCTAATGAATCTTCAGCTTCTTGACCACAAAAATCATGCTTTTAATCCCCGTCGACACCTTCATAGTTTATCCACTGTGTCTCCCATTTCCTCCCCAACTTTTTCTAGCACGCCAGTGGCCAACAATCAAGGAGTCATTCTTCCACCTGATGTCATAACAAAACCAGATTCCAAAGGTCGAGTAGTCAATTTTTTTGAAATTTTTATTGACTTGGGTTCACAATGTGCAAGACAGTCGATGTCATAGCATGCATTGCATTGTTCCAGAGAATGATGGTTGCCCAGATGCTGCAGCTTCTGGAAAAGCTGGGGCAGATGCTAGTCAAGAAGTGTACTCGACTTGCCAAGACAGTGGTGGCAACGGCAATAATTGTGATGAGGAGCATATTTCCAACACTCAAGAAAGTGATCTCCACGAATGGTAAGGAACCGAGTTATTCTGATGTGAGAGGAGGTTACCCTTAAATAGCAAACACCATGTCAATACTAAGAATCTATTTAATACCTTCTGCATTCTGCCTTCAGGTGTTCTGTTGTGAACTTTTTCTCTTCCACTGTTTGCATTACTAGTTTTAGCCTCTTCTTTACATTCTCTAATTATGCGTTGTTGGTGTCAGCAGTTTAGAGCACATCCTTCCTGATAACCTCTTCGCTTCTCCTAAAAAATCAGTTGATGACCACCTCACTGTCTTCTCCACTGCCTCTCTGGAGGTCGATGAGAACACCACAAGCCCAAGTACAACTTCTTCTAACAATAATCCATTAATGTCCACAACTGCTCTAAATATGCCTTCTCTGAAGTCCTGTTTTCTCCAAATGCCCAGGTAACAATGTGAAGAGATTTCACTTTTCAGTGCCTAATAAAGAAATGAAGTTAACTTGTGGTCCTCCTTTTCTTCTCCAGGTTTCCATCTGGGCATGAAGCCATCGGCATCTAGTTGGCAGAGGATAAGCACGGCCATCGACTGGAGTTGACTCTTTGCTAGGGTATACGATCCACAAAACTTCTGCGTAATTGGTTGTTACAGAAGATTGGCATATTTCTGATCACTCCCTGGTTGAAAAATGCATTCTTTTATGATGTTGGCTTCTCTTTGTTGATCTTTTGCAGAAACGCTGGAGAACTTGTACAAGGAAGAAAACAGTCCTCTGGCTGTATAACCAAAACTAAATATCCACAAGGAAGACAAGATCTTACCAAGATCATCACCATCATCGTCATCATCGATACATACTTACTATTGAATACATAGTGTTCATACATAGAAAGGAGGTGAAATTATATGTTGAGAGTGGTGGGGCGATTCTCTCTGTACCTCACATTGTAACCTTGTCGCTGTAAGTGTGCACTGGACCACACAGCAATAGAAGAAAAGGAAGAAAAGGCCTAGCGTAGTAACTATGTTTATCGTTTGTAATTTAGTAGTTCTTTTGTTTCCATTTTACCCTCCTTTTCTCGTGTAGTGAAAAAAGTGAGACACCAAATAGAACTCAAAGTCTGTATACTTGTATGTCATTTTGTGTGCAGAAATAGACTCCCCCAAGAAATTTAAAGTTACTTTAGCAGAAAGTGTTGTGTGCATCACTTGGGAGACTGAAAAAGGTTAAAAAATTGCAATTGGAAGGAGGGGGGGGGAAGAGTCTCTCCGGTACGTTTCCCAGTAATGTTACTATATTCACAATTCTGTCGTGTCCTCCGTATAGATTTTTGGGACAGGCTGAGCAAAAAGAAAAGAAATTAGAAAAAAAGAACCAAAAAAAAAAAAAAAAGATGCTCTTGTTCCATGTGATTAAAGGCCAGCTTTAGGGGATTCTCATTGTCTCACTTTGTGGTTTCTTTCGGGTGGACATGAATGAATGGCTCAGAGGACCACATTCTCACATGGGTTTCTGACACCCCACATCATGGTATCTGGGTAATGATGTCCTTATTCTGCGGAAGGCCTGCACGTGCTCTAGCCTTTTTGGGTTTTTCGGGTACTCAAATACTTCCTTGGCATCTCTGGTTAAAAGACTCGAAACTCGAAATTGTCTTCTTGTAATCGCGCTTCAATTGAACCGTGACCTGAATATTGAATTGAGAGCTAACATCTTCCGCTTGACCGTTTTAGAAACCGATATTTATTCAGTCGATCAATTATAAAATTCGATTAGTTAAAAACTCCTGAATACGAAAATTTGGATTTAATCTGATTGAATTTGATCGGTTAAAACTCCCGACCACGAGCTATCTACCGTGATATCTAAAGCCTCCACCAGATTTCTAGACGGCATTGACCACTCTGTAGGAAGAAGTTCGGATATCGAGATCATGAATCCTTAAAAAGCCCCATTTTAGAGGGCCTTTTTCATCACTGCCTCGACATATACTATCATGTCAAGTATGATGTCCGAATCAACGGCATTTTTCGTCTCGTGGGGTGAAGACTGGAGCATTTGGCAAGGAATTTAAGGTTTAGCGAGGGCAGGCAGAGGATATTTTAGAGATAATAATGGCAATGTTGGGGACGCGAACAGCTGTTTCCGTTTAATTCTGGATGGCTCATTGTCCCCCCTCTTCCAAGGTTTATTAAGGGGTGATTGGTGGATAGGGGTCAGTGGCACCTATGGACCTGAGATGATTTTCAAGGAAAACCGACCTTGAAAGTGGCACGCACGCCCTTTGATTTTATTTCCACGGTACCCCCTTTAGCATCTTATTTAAAGCTCGAAATGTCTTCTTTGGATAATTTAATTTAAAGAAAAAGTCTTTATTTTAACTTTTAGGAGTTGCACGGAACTACCGACATAAAATAACTAATCAAAATTTTTGTTTAATATATTTTTTAAAGTAATCGATCAGAATTATTAAAAAAAAAATTAATTCTTATTCGTGTATTCCTAAACTATACCGACATAGCGATATTCTTAATTTAAAGAACAGACCTCACACTTATTTTAATATAATAATAAATATTATTTTATTACAATTTAAAGATCACGTGCTGAAATTACAAAAATAAACTCAGGAAGAAAAAAAAAAAAAAAAGCAACATCGCTCTCAGACTCTTCTTTGGAGCCCAACGTGCGAGCAACTCATACACATACATAGACCGTAAGTTTGTCTAGAGTGCAAATCTCAAGTATTAGACACCGTCGTCATAAAATTAAAAATTAAAAAAAAAAAGAAAAAAAAAAAAGAAAGAAGAGGAGAAGCATGTATGTTCATGATGGTCATCATAGTTGTTAATGCGAAAAGGGACGCGGCAACGTCATCAAGAAACGAAGGGCCGGAAAAAGACCATAATTGGCAATTTAAAGATCAACAGCAATGATGACCCAAAGATTCTTTTACCCAAGTCATCGTGTTCGTCTTTTGCGATGACGGCCACCTTTGAGCACGACGGAGAGTCCTACGTCCAAGTTCAAAAATCTCTCGACCACCCCGATGCGTACACGACCCCACCACCCCCCCCCCCCCCCACAACAAAAAAGAAAAGGGCCGCCCCTTCCTTCCATTTACGGACCAAGTTAACGAGCCTAATCCAAAATATTGAGATTTCTCTTGGCCCAAAAGTCATTTTCCTTCAAAAACTTGGATGCAAAAATCAACTCCCAAGAGTTTATAGATAGATATGTGTGTGTGCGCGCGCGCGTGTAATGTGCAGAGTTGTTATTGAAAAGGGGAAAACACTAATCATTAGATATGATCGGATGATACGTGCTAATATGCACACAATTATAGTTTTTTTCCGTGAAAAAAGAAAATCACGTAAGTGTATCAGCTAAGGCGCGTTTGTTCAGTGATATTGAATCGCAGATCAACCTCGGCAGCGGCACAGCCACAATAACGTTCGGTTTCTCGGACCAAACCAACAGTCCCTTTCCATATTACCCTCCAATAATTTTTTTTTTTTTTAAAAAAAAGTCAAACTATCACAGAATCCCATTGGGGAAACAAAAATCAGCGAAGGACCCTGAACCTGTTAACTCGCACAGAGTTTTTTCTCATTCGTCCCAATTTGGAAACAGGGCTTTTAGATACCCCTCCGATTACGGTGCATCCCATAACCAACGGTCAAGACGTGGCGCCAAGGATATTTCCATGTTCATTAGCAGCACCCCAGCAGTTCCATCTCGCGAAAGTATTTTCAATTTACTGTTATTCAATTGATGATTGTCATAATTTGCATTAGCAAGATTTACACCATAATATTTAAAATAGTAACTTAATTAATAGTTTAGAGTTATTATTCTTTGTATTAATTTAAGTTTAAATTTTTATTATTATTTATTTTTTAATACATAATAATTTTTAAAAAAAAGGAGAGAGAGAGAGAGAGAGAGAGAGAGAGAGCATCAAACCCGCAGTACACTGAAAGAGAGCTCAGTGAGTGGAACAGTACACAGACCGTGGCAGTGGACGGTCGTCCATTGCGACAGCCAATGAAGGAGCGAGTGTTTCCACGCCGGCTCAACGCTCCACAGCCTTTCAAGTCAACAGAGACACGCCCTCTCACTCTTCGCCAGTTCTAAAGATAATTTGGTAAAGATAAAAACGAGACCTAACACTAACGCTGATCAAATCAACCGACATGTGATAATCATTTTTCACTGGTAAAATTTACCCTTTCAATTACCCCCTTTTCTTCTATTTTTTTGGTGTGGGGGGGGGGAGTAAAAATGTCTCTCTCTAAACATCTTGAGATTTAGTAACCCTTTAACTCCGGTTGATCATTACCGAGGTCCCATTTGAAATAATTGATTAAATACGACTAAATGTAAGAAAAACCACCTTAATTGGGAAATGATGAGTAACTTATCACGGGGACATAAATGGCTTTAAGCAAAAGCTTTTGGGGGCGAACAGAGAGAGAGAGAGAGAGAGAGAGCAGTGAACGTGCATCGTTGTGTCCATGCATAGAAGGACTCCCCAAAATTGACCAAACTGATAAGGGCAAAGGACCTGTTTTGCTATCCAAGGCCCCTTCCACGGCTCGTGTCTCACTTCAAAAGCCTCTGTTTAAAAGTAATCACTCTATTGGGGCCTAATTAATTAATACAGAGAAGAGGGGAAAAAAAAAAACAACTCAAACAAACAAACAAACAATTTACGTAAGTATTCTTTCCCTGCCATGTCTCTCCCTTCCCCTGGGTTTCTATAGTAGTAGTGGAGAGTAAAGGGGGAAAAAAAAAACAGATAGGAAGCCCCCCTTCTGTCATGGATCTCTACGAGGCAACGGATGTGCTATTTTCAAAGATCAAAACTTTAGACCCGGAAAATGCTTCAAGAATCATGGGTTGCATTCTCTTGCAAGACCTCGGCGATGCAGATTTGCTACGCTTAGCCTTTGGCCCGGACACCCTTTTGCAGAATGTGATTATCACTGCCAAAACCCAGTTAGGACTTTTAACAAACAGCTTATCTTCATCGTCGTCTCCTTCTGCGCCGGCTTCTCCTTCGCCGCTAAACCCTATATCAAGACCCAGTAACAGCAGCAACCCATTTTCCCAATCCTCTCCTAGAGACGCCGGCGGCGGTTCTTTCGGGAAAAACCAGTCTCCGCCGGCTAGACTCGTTTCTGGGCTGGTAAATAATGGCAGTTGCAACAGTATTAATCGTTGTATAAGCCCAAAGGCGAGCCCTTTCTTGTCGTACGATAATATACGCTCTGGGTCAGCGTTGGTTCCGCCGTTTTCAGACAATGGTGGCAGTGTTAGTGATGGTGGTAACGCTGCTAATGGCGATTTCTTTGACGAGTGCCGGCTAGATGAGTATCTCTCTTTTCTCGACGATTCCTCTTCAAGCAAAGAGGAATTTTCGGACACCCATTTGCACAGAAGAAGGTTTTCGGAGAGTGATGCGTTGTTTTGCACTGAAGAAGAGAGTTTTGGAAGTGTTTATAGGCCCTGTATGTACTTTGCTAAAGGCTACTGCAAAAATGGGGATAATTGCAAGTTTGTCCACGGCGGCTTTGACGGAGATAGCGTTATTGAGTTTAATGGGGGTGCTGGAACAAGGGAAATGGAGGGCTTTTTTGTGCAGCAGCAGGAAGAAATGATGAGAATGAAGGCGGCGCAGCTGAAGCAACAATTGGCTTACAACAAGTACATGGATTTTCTTTTGCAACGACGGAATGAACCTCAGAGGTATATTGGAGATACCCCCTTTTCTCTTTTAGCATGTTGCAAGTGGTGTATAATTGTTCACATTTTTTTCTATCTCAGTTTTTTTCCTTAAGTCAATGGAGTTCAGTTTTGGTTTTGTCCTCTAATGTTAGTTTTGGGGTTATTGCGGTCTACCTGAGGAATCCGTTACTTCTTTGGAGTATGGTGGTGCGTAAATCTTTCTTTCTAAATTTGGTTTGATAGATGGGCTTGTGATTGGTTATCCTTGTTTTGGATGGATTATTTCAGATACTGCACAAAATTAGGCCCGGAGACCAGAGTTATTTTCTATAAGAGCCAACTCTTTGGTTAACTGGGGGACTTCTTCTTTTTCCTTTTGTTCTTTGGTCTCAGATTGATTCATTTTTGGTTTTATTTGGATGGCATTTTGGGTGAGCTAGGGAAACTACTAGACACAGATGAGCATATGTTATTTTTGATGCGACCTCCTCCGTCTTCCCCCTTTCCTCTTTTTATTCCTTTCCTTTTTTAATGGCATTGAGAGATTTTCCTCTGAATTTGGGGCTTTGATGCATTGCAGATTGGGGACAGCAGCAATTATGGGTAACAAATTCCAAAAGTTTGGCCTATTCCGACCTGAAAGGAATGATCTTTTGGTAATGGGAATTGCAGAAAAGGCAAACTCAGCTGCAAGACAGATATACTTGACATTTCCAGCAGATAGCACTTTCAAAGATGAAGATGTTTCAAATTATTTCAGGTAAACCCACCAGTATTCTCTGTGCAATGATGAAGGTTCCTACTGCTTAAGAGTATGACTATTAATAGCCTCTAGGCAGCAAGTTATCTTAAATCTTTGTTGGTTTGAGCATTCTCTGTTGTCTCCAAGGCAATCATCCATTTCCTTGACTATTTATAGTGACAGAGATTGGCCCCTACTGTTCTGAGAATACAAGTCAAGGGTTCCTCTTCTATACGTCAAATCTACTCTCGGCACTGTGACTCTCTTTTGGTAGTTCCAGGTCCTTGCCATTGTTGATCTTCTGGCTGCTCTAGCAGGGGGGTTGTCTGCTGGGCCACCATGGAGTTCCAGCCTCTATCAGTGTTTAGGTTATCACAAGGACAGACCAAGTGCACTCAGACATTCTGAATCATACTCTTTAATTTTTGATCCTCAATTGGAGAATTTTCTTTACTTTTGAAAGCATTCTGAAACCCCTTTTTCTCAATCTCACAAGGAATGGTAATTGCAACACACCAAATGCTTGGTAGACACTAGCTTACTACAGATATTAAGTTTCTAAACTTATTTTCCTCTTTAGGGATGGTGCTGATAATAGTACCTTAATCTGTCTGCCAGAGCCGTAGTTATCTCTGGTTCTTTGTTTTAAGTAACAACCTGCTAATAATGGTATCCTTTGAGAGGTTCTCTTTCTTTTTGTTGCCCATCATATCACTTGCATTGCTGTATCCCATGCATATACTTTGCCGTAATCTCATTAGTTTTAGTACATATTTTCTAAGTAATGCTGAAAATGTAAAAGTGCCAAACTGATGTAATCTTGTATTGTGAATTGTTTTAACTAGCTATATCGACCTAATAATTTCATTTGGGCAGCACTTTTGGACCAGTTCAAGATGTAAGGATTCCTTACCAGCAGAAGCGAATGTTTGGGTTTGTTACATTTGTCCATCCAGAGACTGTGAAGATTATATTGGCCCGGGGGAACCCTCATTTTATATGTGATTCACGTGTGCTTGTTAAGCCGTACAAAGAAAAAGGAAAAGTTGCAAATGAGTATGGCTTCTTTTTGCTATTGTTTACTTCTTTTCTGTCATACCAATTCCAGCTAGAAGTTTTCTCATTTTAGTGAAACAAACAGCAGGAGACAACTACATGTGCAGCAGCAGCTATTGGAGAGGGGGAATTTCTCACCCTGTTCAAGCTCTTTGGGGCATGATCCCAGGGAGCTGTACGATGTTCACCTTGGTAAGCAAATGTAAAGAGTGTGTATATGAGTATGCAAAAATGTTGTCATTTCTGTGTTTTTTTTTTCGTCATATAAAACATTATTGAATTCTGCTCTTGAATCCATCTTTGCTTGTAGGAACAAGAGTGCTGTATAGTAATCAGGAGATGATCCTGAGAAGGAAGTTGGAGGAGCAGGCTGAGCTGCAGCAAGTCATTGAGCTTCAAGGGAAAAGGTTGATTAACTTGCAACTTCCAGACATTAGAGGAGATTGCATTCACCGTCACCAGCGTAGTCTGTCTGTCGGTGCTCCTGTTTCGCTACCTACCCATACTGCTGTCAAGCAAAATGCGTTTCTCACTTCTGATGGCAAGAATCAGGAAGTTCAAGGTTTGCCAGTCACTGAAATATTTCTAGTGGCTACATGGCATGTATCATACATTGTAGTTGAAGAAGCTTCATGCTGTTTAATCTGTCTTTTTTTCTTTTTTTTCTTTTTGGTGGTGGTAGGCAATCATGATAGCTCAGCTGCTGCTTATGCATCTGTTCTAACTGCTGCTGAAAAGAATCTTCGGCAAGAAGTGAATTTTCCTAGCAGTCAGAAAAATAATGCTGTGAATGGCAAAGAGGGGGGAATCTCTGAAATTTGTGATGTCCATGACTGGTATAGCATTCCCTACTTCAAAGGCTATTTGTTGTAATGTTATTAGTGTGTAAGTTCTGTGTCACTTCATCCTTTCACCTCTCTTTTGTATTCTCAGCGTAATCCCCTTTTTAATTGCAGTCATAAGAGCAATGTGGAGCATGCTCTTCCTGGTAACCTTTTTGCTTCTCCTACAAAATCGTCTGAGAATCAACAGCCTACCATCTCCACTGATTTGGCAGAAGTCAAGGAAGCCATGGTGTTCTCTGTCACTCCATCTTTTGAGCATGAATCATCAGTTCCCATCACTTCCACTGGGCAGCTTTAGCAGTTCTAATTTCTGACTAAGGTGTTGCACTGCTTAAACACTACATCCCTCTCTCTCTCTCTCTCTCTCTAAACCTTCAATCTTGCTATAGTTGGAATGAAGAGAAACTGTTTAATTCTAGATTGTGAAATACCTTATATTTTTCTGACAGGTTTTCTTTTCTTTCAGGTATGTAGGTAACAAAGGTTAGTGTGGCCAAAGAGATTTGACTTTGCTGGGGTAAGATAATTGCCCCTTAAGCTATGTCATTAGTATAGGCCTGCATTCTGCAAATCATTCCTTACTGATGTTCTGCGGTAGAGCCATCACATACAAGAAAGAAAGATCCTGTAGATGTATAGCAAAAGTATACCTGCACTGAATGGTAGATCTGTAGGGAATATGTCAGCAAGTTTGCAATGATAATCATCATCGTCGATAGGATACTACTAACTGAAAATGCATTTTATATATACATAGTGGAGTGAAGGACTAATTGAAGTAGGTTCTTGACTGTTTAGTCTTTGCTATTTGTGCCCATTTGTAGGTAGAGCTAAGTCTTCTCTACGCTCTCCCCCCTTCCTCTTGTTTCCTGGGATTCCTTAAGTTATATTTTATTTTATTTATTTCTACGAGTTTTATTTGTCCACATTGAAATTGCCGAATGTGCAAATTAAAGACGGATAAAAAAATGTGAGATGAAAAGCAGTGGTGAAAGTGCTGACTCGTCACATGGGGTTCTGGAATTATATAAAAAGATGGTGCCAGGGGGCAAGGGGCACCCCACTCATTTCCATTTCAGCTTATTGAAATGTTTGTTTTCGAATCTGTGTTTTAATAATACTGGATCCTCTGCCCCCTTGCTGTGTAGTTTTCAATTATCTCTTTTGTTTGGTGGCTTTCTGCGCTTGTGACAATAATTTAGTGATTACAAGAGGAAAAAAAGAAAAGATCATGTCAGAATTAAAACCTAATACGAACAAGAACATGTACGAACATATAGACAAGAACAGGCACTTCCACGGGGAGGGAAAAAATAAAAAAAAAAAAGGAAGGAAGAAAGCACAAGAGACAGTAAATTAAAATTGTGTTTTTCAGGGGGCAGGGGGTGGGGGAACAGGATATCAAGGGGTTCTCTTTCCTGTATTAAGCTATATCCATTTTATTTTTCTTGATGGTACTCGACCTAGTCCGGCGTATTTGTAATTATTTTGACTTGCCACAAAGCCGTTAAATTTTCCATGATTGCACGGTTGCCTCTGATCAGTCCCACGCATCGTTACCTGATAAGACCAGATAAATATACGGACGTTTTGGGACATCTGGGTCTTATTCGGATTTTGGTTGCTGTATTTTGTCCAACGTGTGAAGAAAAAAACACAATGGACCACCCTGGTTGACTGATCCAGATCATTCATATGAGGCCACACACAGATATCTTGTCATTTAGATACCATTGACTCCAATTTCATTATGTTATGTTAACATATCCTCCGTGTGGTGCCCACCTGAGTACAAATCTAATCTCTCTCTAGTATCTACTTATTTAAACATGCTAAGTATGTTACCATTAGTATTTGGCTTTTCCCATTGGTTGGTTAACTGACAAGGACCTTAATTATTACTTACTAGCGACTGAAAAGCTTTAAGCTTTTGATTACATCTTGTTTTTGGTCACAACTAGCCTTGGTTGCATCTAACCACTTTTCTTACATTATTAAAAGGTGGAGAATTAATCTTGTCAATTGTTGACGAGTGAGTGTACACTCTGCCTTGTGGATTAATTGTTGGCCCTTCTGGATAGGTTATGAAAGTTAATTTTCTCCCAATTTCATAGACAATCTATGTTTTTGTTTCAAGCATTTACAACGTGAGTATCATCGAATCAAATATGGTGTCAATTGAGATTTAAGTTCTTTATTTGATATTTAGTACTTTATATCTAAAGTTCTTCCAACATCAATCGAACCCTGTACAACAAGAGAAGAGAACTTCTCTTTACAAACCACCCTCACCTCGTCGGTATATACAATTCATTGTTTTTCCCTTTTTGATCATGATAGACAATTCATCTTTTATTGAATGAAATATGGTATTTTAATGTTTGAAAATTTTTCGATGAAAGATTAATAGAAGATGTGATCCAAAAGCACCCCTGTGGCCCTGTCTAGCCTAACCATTTCAGAGACATATGACTACGTGAGAACGGTAAAAGTGGGGAAGGGGAGAGCAAGCTTCCAAGTGGGGCAGTCATGAAAGTTGGAGAGTGTAAACCCAGATGGAGCCCACTTTGGCACCCTCTCCAAAGCAAACCAAGGTGGCTCCGCTGGTCCCTAACCCCAATCAATCGTGACACTGACACAATGGAAAAAGTAGAATGGAAACTCATTTTTCCCCGACGGCCCCATTTTAGCCGATAGGTTTCAATCAAATATCTATTGCTATTGCAGGTCGTAGACAGTACAGCCCAATAATAATCCAAACCATTCCCAATATAGCCCACGCCCATTGCGCTTAGGTGTAGGCTGTTGCTCTCGTGTTTATTTCGCAGCATGGGCTCCAATCTACATCTTATTTGTGGAAGAGATCATTGCTTGAATTAATTTTTGGAACAATATACCAATTATTATTATTATTTATTTTGTCTCATGAAAGTTCATTCACTGGTGAATTATATCACAAGAAGTAGGCTTTTCGTCATGGAGTGTCCCATTACAGATGCCATATCAAGAAAAATATTTTACGGTATGCCTTTTCAGAAGATAAATGGTGTTCCTTCGAGATCCCCTCCTGGAAACATGTACTTTGGTTTAAGTTACAAACAAGAGCTATGTTCCTTTTGTTTTATCCTCTAATGGGCCATTGAGCCTTACCAGTACATAACAATCTTCCTTTGTACTAAATTCTCTCATTAGTATATATAATCATGCTTAAATTACATTAGTTCAAGCCCCAGTATGCAAGTAGACCAACTTAACTCACGCTTACAAACACAATATTCTCGTTGTTGGCAGTTGACAGGGGGCACAAGGGACGTGTGAGGTTGGGAGAGAGACTTTCCCATCAATGGCCACAGCAAATCTCTGTAGCAGAATCCACGGCTGGGATTTTTGTTTCCATCAAAGGAAGATGCTCTCTTGCTTGTTGTCACGGTCTTTTTGATGCTATTTGCATACAGCTAGCCCATGTGCCATGTCTTGCGTGATTGTTCCATGCATTTATACGAAGTTTAGTGCATATAAATTCATTTCATGGGGGTCACTTGTCGCCTCATCCCACCAATATTTATCGCATCTTCACAGTAAAGAGGCCACCGCTGAGAAAAGAAAGGCGGTTCTTTTCTGGTTAAGGTCAGTATCTCTAACTTCTACTGCTCTATTGAGATACTATATAATCAAGTTTAATTAAACCAAGAGCAAGGATTTTCTTTCCTTTTCCAAGTTACTTGATGCATCCATTCTATCTCCTTACAAGTTACGTATAGCTCTCTCTTCTTCCTTTAACAAAATCCACATCTGAGCACAAGCAATATCTGTTAAGTACAAAGCTAATTTCCTGTCAAATTAACCGCCACTTTATGTTTGAATCAATTGCTTTCTAGTTATCCTTGTAAATTTTCTGAATTTATTTTGTGTAATGGTTACACAATTCAGTGGATGTGTAAAGTTATATGTCTACTTCATAGAAACATATTGGTGTGATGTGATTGAAGTTAGTGTTGTGATGTGATTCATTCAGTCTACCTATTAATTACTCACAACAGGTTCCCTCATCTCAAAAATACATGCCTGGGCAATTAGATGGGCCAGTCCTTAATTACTGTAGAACCGTTGGTCGCGATAAACTGATACCCTGATATCTATACCAGTATAATTCCCATTTCTTGAACAAACTGTCTTTGTTTTCTTTGTTGAACTCATAAATTAATGTTTTGGCCTTATAAATCAGAAGTTAGTGTTAGCCGTGCAAACACATAATTGAAGTAGGAAACTGAATTTAGTTGGAAAGCAAAAGCAATGCTTGATGAGCATTAACCAACTCTTCAATATATATATATATATATATATATATAATTGCCTCGTGCAATGTTCAGATGATTATGGAGTTCGTTTCTTCTTTGGAAGCCTAGATACATAGTTTGTTGAAAACAGAACAGGCTAGCCATCACATGCAGAAGATTATGGCAGGAGTGATAGAATACCCCATCCTTTCACAAGATTTCTGTTTTAATGGCCACTCCTAATCTCTCTACGTTAAATGATAAGTCTGATTCGCTAAGAAAGTATTAAGTATCAAGGAAGTAGCTTCTAGAGGAAGGAATCATTATAGGTTGGGGGTGATGCAGGGAGAAAATTGCATTTAATCTTTTCTGCTGCTAAATTTCTTTCAGTTTTGTTGTTCCCTCAGAAACCTGAAAACCATGGAAGGCAGTAGTGGCAATTTCTCAGGTAGTAACAGAGTTATTCCTGCATTTCTCTAAAATTGCCATATGTGACAGCTTGTGACATCAAGTGTATAAGTTTTAAGATACAGCCAAGCAGCCATCGGAATTGGAAGCACTACAAAAGAAGTTGGAGGACAGGACAGGCAGAATTCAAGAGCTGAAAAGTCAGATTAAATCGGTGAAGCTTCATCTAGAAGAGGAGAAGAAGAATAAGGGCAAGGATGATCTAGAGGATAAAAAGGAAGCTTTCAAGAACCTTTGTGAGAAATATGACAGTCTGAGAGTGGAGTACAATTCCCTGTTAGCCGAGAAGTCAAAGGAATAGAAGCAGCCTTCGTGCCATTATGCTACTGAATTCCTATGCATTAGAGATATAGCTATAGTATTAGACACAAGTTTGGCAGTGCTAACCTATTAATACTTTCTATGTGAGACTGACCTGCTAATCTAATATCAGAAGCATTAAAGTTGCAGACTATTGGCTGGAGATAGCTTTGAGTTGCTTGCTTTTTTATTCTTAAATGATAATCTACTTGTGTTCTAGCATTGTTCATTTGACATAAAATTAGACAAAACCATCCGTTTGCTGAAGTTTTACATAAAGAGAGGAACTTATATGGTAAACAGAACTCTTCGAATAAAAATGCCTCAATTACATCAGAGGGGCAGCATGCAATACTATTGCAAAATTCTTTACAACGACTAGAAAATATGGCAGTAACCAATACCCCATATCTCAGATTTTTTCAATAATTAAAACCCCGACAAATCAAACTGCTGATGTAGATAATAATAATAATAATAATAATAATAATAATATCTTTTTGCCGACTTGCTTGCCCTCTCAAAAAAATTGAGCTTGGAACTCATACGACCAAACCAGCTCATCGATTATGGCTGAAGTTTTTTGGATTAGGACCTGTAACTCTCAAAATTTTCCTTGTTCCTCGAAGATTCACAAGGTATCTTGACCTGCTAATTCTTGAGGGTTTATAATTACCACCCTCACAAAGACTTTCCCATGGCTGCCAACAATCCGTGGGCCTATGATATGATCTTCACCACGCAGATTCTCATGGCCCACGCTTCCTCCAACAATCATGCCCGTCTACACTATTGACTTGTTCCAATCATCACAGCAGACGTCTCATCCATTTGGCTTTAAATTTTCCAACTTGATCGTACATGGCTCCCTTGCAGGCTCTGATCTCTTGCTATCCTGTTGAGTTGCCTCCAACTCCATCGGGAGTCTCAGGTCAATTCTCGAGTTCCAATCGATATTACAAACAATGTACAAATCAGGACTAGGTAAGCGTGCATTGGACGGAGAATTCTTAGACCAGAACCCCCTCTCCACCTGGAAAAAGAACATCTTTCCAGCAGAATCATCCCACAGCATGACTTTGTCTTCTTCTGATAAGCCTTCCTTGCTTGTCAGGAATCGCCGCCGTTTCATCCCAAACTGTTGTTCCCACTCTTGAACTCTGCGCTCTCGAGAGTCCGACGAATACGATGAAGGTGGACACGGAACACTCTTCCAGGCTCCTTGAAGTTGATATCTTTGCCGAGAAGACATCCTGGTAGGAGCCTCATATCTTCTGTTGTAGGCCATAGTTCTCTGTAAAGATAAAGTCTCCAAGAAAACAAGAAAAAAAGAGCAAATGGGTAGTTTCCCGAGGACACCGAAGAGAAAAGTAGAGAAGAGAATTGTAGCATGGTGAGTCTTGAGTTATTGCCAAAGAATTCCATTTCAGGTTCTGATTTCCATTCTACTCTTACCCGAAAGGTTGCGTGGACTTGGGATAACGAAACGAGCGGCTAATTGGCATAACACAAACCTAACCCAAGTTGGAGCATTCATTCGCCCGCTTTATCGTCGCGCCTTCAAAATAAGAGTCATTTTCCTATTTTTGCCCTTTATATAAAGAACTTTATTGTATGGACGGAGCACTTAATATGTGAGATATTATTCCACCGATGTAATATGTATATATATATATGTATATATATATATATATATATACACACACACATAAACTTAGATGTGCATATTCCACCAGTAGTTGCCCATTTTTCTGTCTAGACAAGTGGCAGATTTAATTAAATGGTCAAAATGTAACATAATCCACAACGTATCTTTCTCAATTCGGTATCTCAATTGTTCACTTTCTTGAAAGGAATAATTGTGTGTTGTTGTAGCCCTAATAGGCACAGATAGCACTAGACAAATCTTTAATAAGTTTGGTCACCAGAACATAGAGGACTAAGGTATGGAAGTTACAAGTATCTCAGTCCGTCAAAGTTGATTTTGCCCGGAATTCTGCGGTCGTCCAGCATCAACAGAATTTGAACTTTGATTTTGAATCATATGTTAAAGCTGAGGAAGAAAAATGCTCGTACCCTCATATATATATTCCTAATCCAATCTCTTTTGGCTCTGTTTCCACCATCCAAGGCGGCCTGTCAGAGAAGAAAAATGAGTGCTCTGCACGGCATGTGACAAAATTGAACACATGAAGTTAGTTGAGTAACTGGGTATGTCTATTACTTGTTCATTACAAAATTGATTGTTCCTTGCGAAGCACGTTTGAGAAGAACTTCCCTTGCCTCAATTGCAATTCCTTCAGGCTATATGGAGAATTTTATAAAGAGTTTAGAACACTAATTTCAATGTAGCACTTGTGCCTGAAAATCAGTTAGCTGTTCTGCTTTTACCTCTTCTGGAAACCAGACTCCAGGTTTTGTGTTCCCCTCAAGAACTGAGAGAGAAAAGGCAGCTATTGCAAATCCCACGGATCTGAAGGACAACAGCCCCACATATGTCATGCCCAAATTTTACTGGACAGTACAAATATTTTTATCAAGTAATTCCACTAATTAATGTTTAGGCATAATCATATGAATTCTATAATGGTTAGTTTCTATGAAAGGCTTTCCAGAACATGAAATAGAAGTGTGGAAGTCCAATGATGCTTACACGGAGAGTCTCCTGTGACTGAATAGGCCAATGGTATTTCGCCCATCAGAGCATTCCAGGTCAACCTGTCCAAGAATGGGAAAAAAATAATATTGTTTCTTTTGAGGGAAAATATTGTTAAAATGGGACATGCAGGTGGTTTGAATTAGAATTTTTAGGCAAGCAGCTATGGTTTGCTCAGTTGCTCTGTCATCCCACCCTCAATGACACATGCTCTCCAGCAATTCCATCAACTGCTCGGACAACAGGATCAAACAATTGAACCAACTGTTGGACTTTGGTTCTGTCCCTTAGAAATTCCTGCAAATCTTAATCAAAATTTGTTATGACAAGATTCATAGGATTTAGAAGCGCAACTTAAGTACTTGATGCACACCTGCTTCTTAGTTATTTCCTCAAGGAAGATAGAAAATTTCATTAACAACACTAGGGTAAGTCGTCTAAATCATGTGGTTGAAACTGACAAACACCTATTTTTATGATAGCTTACAGGAGAAAGAAGACTTGTCATGGCAGCCATTCCCCAATTCCAGAAAAAAGGTGCAGTTCCAAATCGTGCACTGACAGTTGGTATTCCTAGGACCTCATGTGTGCTTCGTACCTCTGGTAAATTCCTGAAATAAACATCCGCTTTGCAGCAATAATATTTGGAGGTAAAGAAAATACATGGTGTTGTTTTTCAGATCAAACACAGACACAAACTCTGTTGACACCACTAAACAATGTTGCTTTCATTTAGAGCTATAGATAAAAACCTTAACCCAAGGCCACTATTCTAGAATCTAGAATGTCCATTTATGAGGGCAGCAGAATGCTAATCTTTACTAGAATATCCAGAAAAATTGATTTATTCCCCAATATGGACATTACCGCTGTACTTTTATGTGCTAAGAATGGAACTGACAATTGCTATGATATTTCATTATAGTTGGAATCATGAGTGAATGCCCAACAACTTTCCAATTCGAAAGCTGTAGGATGTCAAAATTTGTACAAGATCACTGACATAAAAGTATCCATTATACACATAATTAGTCTAACTGAGTTGAGTGTGTGACCAGTGTGTACCTCTCACTACTTACATGAATCAGCAACTCAAACTTACACAGGAAAGTTTTGCTGCTTTGAGAGCACATTCTTTCAAACAGAACTTACAGCAGATATACTTCTCTCTTTCCAATCCCCTTCCCAAAGTCAACGTTCAGCATTCCACTATATGGTTTTAGCTTGATCTTTTCCCCTGAAAATGACAGTGAATCCAATCAAATGCCATGTACAGGAGTGCACAAGTGTAACAGCAAAGGAATTGAGTGAAATTAAGATTTTTTAAGACTAACCTTTGTTATATGCAACAACCTCCTCACCAAGAAGTAAAAAACTAGTGGCTAAAATAGTTGGACCTGCACCACCTGTGCCTGCTGTGTAATAATAGAACCTTAGCCTCTCTGGCTTCCCCTTGCTTTCAGTTCTTGCAGCTCTAACTAGCTCCGCTGCCATTACTGTCATTACAATGGTTGCCATTATGATGCTGGTCAATAACGTCACAATATCCAATAAAACGAAGTTCACCCTCTCTGGCATACATTCTATCCCCAAACTTCTGTACTATCCTAAGATGCTCCAAAGCAAGTACAGATCTGCTAGGGCCTTTGCATTTGCATTTAAGGTTTGCATCAGGTTGCAATTGCACAGGCTTCAAGAAACTTATATATGTATGAATTGTGAAGTAATCCAGAAACTCAACTGCAAGAATTTAGTAGCTATTGATATTGATGGTGACAATTTTGAGGAAAAGTTCTTAAAATGGAATGAAAACAATTACTTAGCTTGCCAACATAAATTCTAAATTTTCGACACTAATGAAGAACATATTGCAAAGTACGTGTAAGATACAACCATGAAAGCGACAACGCAATATGTTACATAAGTCTGCCTCATAATTAGAGTATATATGCTGGCTGAGAATTTGAGTTATAAGGCACTGCTGGAGCAGAAGAATCTAAATCTACACCATCACAAGCAAGAATGCCCAATGTGGAGATCACATAACCACAATGCACCCCGACTTACCGTTGCTCACTCCCGGATATATGCCACCGGTTGTTATGGCGGGAATATTGGCAGCTAAAGCTTTATCCATGAATGATTTTGCGCGAAATGCATAGCTCGTGTCATCACAAACATCAACATATGCTGTCTGGCGGGAGACACAAAAGTCAGTCGCCTTCTCGTACAACAATAACTAATAACAAGTATCCAGGAGGGAAACACTGACCCTTTCCTCACCTTGGTCTCTATGGCAGCATCAAGTACAGTGCACTTCTCCGCCTGCTGAAAAGGCCCAGCAGCGTGAACTACAAGATCAACATCTGCATAGGAACACAGTCTGAGTCCAGTAGGTTATAGAATGGCCCAAAAGATGTAAGCTTACTCCATCATTCATTAGTCTTAAGGGATGCACCACTTAAAGCTGCTTCCAAGGAGTCCACATTGTTAATGTCGACTTCAGAGAACCCAGAATTCTTCCCCAGGTTAGCCAACACGGCAGCACCTTTTTCCCTGCCAATTGGATAAAACTCCCCAAAAAAACCAACCATAAATCAATCATAAAGAAAAGGGTTTTCCCATTACAAACTTACGTTGTTATATATATATATATATATACCTGTTTCTACCTCCAACAACAATTCGAAGGTCGGGGCAGAGCTTGGAGAGAGCAATGGCAGTGGACCCCCCAACCCGACCCGTTCCACCAAGAACAAGAACCTTAGAATTCCGGGTCTTCTCTGGGAGTTGAACCATGTTAGTGTTGTGCTCGGTCTCTTTAGCACATGCCACTACAAGGCTTCTTGCTGTGCTCTTCAAGTGAAGCGGAGCTCCTCCCGCCATGATCATCCCCTCCCTCGCCCTGTGAAAGCAGTCGTGATTTCGTCGTTGGCGATGGGCTCATATTATCCGATGCTTGATGACGCGGCACCTGATGAACGGGATGGATGGACCTCTGTCTGTTTACGTGGCATGCGTCCTACCGTCAGCCGTGTGCCCCCACGGTTGCCAGCCCGACATCCGCGTGGTTCCTAACCAACAAACGCTTCTGCTTATCAGTAGAGATGATAAACCGTCGGACTTGGGACGGGTTATTTCGGATTTCAAGACATTCATATTTCAAATTCGTTAAATTTTTATTATTGGAAGGTGTTGCATAATTGGCAATTTGATATATGTTTTCTTCACGTTAATCAAAGTCTGAATCTAACATTGATGTTTATTTTAATAGAAAAATAAGTTCCATTATTTAAATTGGTGACGATGAAGTTTCATATTTATTAATATTAAAAAATATATAATAATGTATTTAAACTTAATGATATTACATAATAATTTTTTGTAAAAAATAAGTAAAAATAACGACAACAACTTTCGGACTAAGTAGCAATGGGGAGTTGCATCAAATGAGTGGGTGCAAGTAAAATGTGAAGACCTGAACTGAAAACGTACGCGGCTCGGGGGTCCATTCAATTTTTAGAACAAGTCTGGACTGGTGAAGTGTTCGGGGTTGGGCCTTAATCGCATCGAGATCATTGTCATAACCGAAACAGCTCCCAATTTCGGTAGACATTTCCAAGAATGCATCCATCCCGTCTCCTGGCCTGCGATGGAACTTCCCCTAATCATCGTATTCCTGGCGATGGTTTCGTCGCGTATTAATTTCGAATTTTAGTC
This sequence comes from Bruguiera parviflora, assembly GCA_019804595.1. Taxonomy (NCBI): domain Eukaryota; kingdom Viridiplantae; phylum Streptophyta; class Magnoliopsida; order Malpighiales; family Rhizophoraceae; genus Bruguiera; species Bruguiera parviflora. The sequence continues at coordinate 334,245 of CM034060.1, forward strand.
ACTCCCCCCCCCCCATCACCGTCTGCACCAACTTTGTTTTCCACTTTTTTTTTTTTAAATAAAAATTATTTTTTATTTTTTTTAAAGACAATCTCTGTAGACGCACGAGGCGCGATGCCTCTGGCATATTCTCTCCCCGTTGCTCGGCCCCTTTGACTCCAAACACAAAACCAACCAAAACATCAATTTGATGATTGAAAAGAAAAAAAGATTTAAAAAAAAAAAACGACACGACCCAAAAGTTAAAAATACATTAATGCCATCTCGATTTGAACGGACGGTCAAGCCTCGCACGAGGGCAAATCGGTCTTGTGCCCGATCACGTGAGCGCGTCGGAGAAACAAAAACCACAAAAAAAAAAAAAACAAAAACAAACCAAACGAAAGGACGAGTTGCGGTCCCCACAATCATTGTGGCGAGCTGTCCGGATGGTATCTTGACACGTGTCGTGACTAGAATGCCGGCTGGTCCCATCTAGCTGGACTTCACTTCGCATGGCCGACACGCCCTCGGTTGTTATTTTAGCAACGTGCGGTGCGAGGAACAGCAACTGCTAAGCTGTGATCGTACCTGATCCAGCGCATGGTAATTGATAAGACGCTTTTTTATTTATTTACGATGAGAATAATATTAAATCTTTGTCATTAAAGCGACGATACAAATAATTAATTTTTCCCAACTTTATCACACACCATTCAATTAAACTATTTATTGCTATTTTTATAATAACACGCTCCTCGTTTGACAGAGTTAAAATCTACAAAAAGATTGAACGAGATAAATAATTTTTATCTTAATTTCAAAAATAAAAAATAAATATATATATATATATATATCCACAATTTTTTTTTCTTATCTTGGAATGTGCTGTCTACGACAGATACCGTAAATATTTTATATAATCAGAATTTTCCTTGTTCAATTGGAGTGGAGTAGAAAATTTAGTTGTTAATCTCACTTTGAATTGAATTCTTTGCAGCCATATTTAATGCTTATATAATTAGGCGTTCAAAGTGAGAGAGAGATTCTTAGACAATCTCAAGGGAATGAGCGCGGCGAGTTCTTATGAAACGGTGGGTTTGCGTACACGCACTAACTGACCCAGACAACAAAAACGATTTTTTATCATAATTTTTTTTTTTTTTTATAAAGTTCAAAAATCGAAGGTTCTCGTGAGAATTTGTGGCCATGGCTTAATCCAAGCAGCGGGAGAAATTTTATCAGTCGGAACCAGCAGCATACCAACACGTTGTTGCATTTAATTATGCGAGCACCGTCGGAACTATACATACACATATACAGACGCTCAAATAATTAATGGTCTCCGGTCCACGAGTGCTCGCAATAACCACCAAAATACCTGAACTTGTGACTCAGAAATGGTCCATAAACCATACGCGATAACGATAAGCCATAGCCCAGAAATGCTCCGCCCGAGCGAGCATGCTCCTAATAAATACGAAGCGAAGGGCATAACTATTCGTATCCTATCAGTGCATACACACTCGAAAGTGCCGGAGGAAAAACTCCCGGTGGGACCTCTGTCTGCCTCGTGATGTTTATGTTCTTCTTCAATGAAACAGAATTTTACCCATCTCAAAAAACCCAAAAAAAAAAAAAAAAAAAAAAAAAGAAGAAGAAGAAGAAGAAAAAGAACTGTGCTTGGCCCGAAAAAGGAATTTTCAGAAAGAGTCCGCTTACTTTCAATTTCCTGACTAAAGGGCTGTTTTCCTCTGATTTGTTATTATTTTTTAGAAAAAATTTAGTAATAATTGACAATATAGTGAAAATAATATAATAAATATGAATCAATTAATATAGTCTAATTAAAAATTACTAAAATTAGTAATATAAATTATTTAATAAATTGCACTCTTTTTTTTCTGTGTTATTATATATAATCATTTTTTAATAAAAAAATTAATTTAAAAAAAAAATCTTCTCTCGTTTAACCAGCAAGTATAAATCATGTGCACTCGAATGCGTGTCTAAAGTACGGACACACTTATGATCATCGGACCAAATGATCTTACGATTATTCAACTACTTAATCAAATGACCAAGATTTCAAATTGCCCGAAAAAGGGTTCCTAAAAGCGTTTCCTACACACGGCTTCGAGAGTTGAATGGGGGATTCGAAAAAGGTGACGGATGCAATTGACATTTCATGCTAACGTCAAAAGCTATAGTTATGAAAATTTGAAGTAACTTTCGGAGGCTATGCGGATCTTAGGGGAGCCACCGAATCCAACTCAATTATTAATGCCTCGTAGTAGGCCTAGTTGTCTCGCATACCTACTCTTGTTAAGTTCCTCTTAATTGCTTCTTTTCACTTGCAATCAAGTTTTGGTTTGAACCACAGAAAAGCATGCCATTATCGTCATCATCATCAATTCGCACGAGTTGTTCTGCTGATGTACAATTTGGGACTTATCCATGTGGTATGGATTAGCCCATAGATAACCTCAATTAGAATCTCTACTTTGATGTTTTAAGGAATATATATATATATATATATATATATATATATATATATATCAAACATGCCTCTATGTACGTACTATAGCATAAAGTTACCCAATGTATGTACATATATAAAGGAGACCACAAGCTTTTTCTTTTTTTTTTTTTCACATCAGGAGATCATAAGCTTGCTATTTAAGATTGCAAACTTTTTAGTAGATTTGAGAATCTAGGATGATTGAAGCATGCTATGCAGAGCTAGAAATCTTGAACCCCTTAAGTGTCAAAGGAAAAAATAAAGAAGAAAGAAGGAAAATAAAAATAAAAAGAATATATTATGGAACCTAAAGCAGAGAAGAGAGAAATGAATAAATGGCCTGAACGTGACTTAAAAGCAAGTCCTCTCTTGCACAACTCAAGTCTCCCACCGCTGGTTCAAAATCAATTTTATGCCACGCGACTGTGTATGTGAAAGCCAAAATGATGGAAACAACAGGAATTTATAAAGCCCTCTGGACATTAATATCTCCCGAGATATCGGGCCATCCCATGTGCACTTTTGGTCGGTGGGTTGTTGAGGACTTTCTTTCATTCATTTTCGAGAGAGATGGAGCATTCAAAAACCAAATGAATGTGGGGCACATGTCAATTAATGATATTAGACTGCATGCCCTTTGAATTAATCAATCTGTCGAATTTGTGCACTGCTCAAAAACACAATCATAGTGCAGAAAATCACTTCGTCTAGCGTAATCATATATATATATATATATATATATAGATCAGATTCAAAGGGTAGGTTCAATTCTTTGCAAAAAGATAAAAGGTAGACAATTAAGAAAGCCGACTTTAATGGGTGGAGTACTTTCAAGTCACTGTATCTATTTGTGTTTGTGGGACATCTGCTGTTATTCGAGTTGTATGCAAACCTTCTAGTACCATTCACACTTTTCCTTTTTTTTTAAAAAAAAAAAAGAAAGAAAGAAAAAAAAAAAGGCAAAGAAGAAGTCAAGCAAAACTTTGGTGCCTTGTGTACTTAGGTTAAATTATTCACAGAGGCAGAAATAATATAATCATAAATACTAACGAAACTTTAGAGGATCCTCTTGGGGTATAAACATTAATTATGGTTGTGAGCGATTAACTGTAGCATACGTCACAGCTACTGGTCCTCTCTAAATTAAAGATAAATAAAAGCAGAGGAACCAACAGTCTTGTTTTCCACCGTCTATTGGTAGGAAAAGCAAAATCTTAACCACGTCACTAGAAAATCTATGGAAATGGGGTACCGTGATGGCAATTTTCTTGGTGTGGCCCCTTGAAAAGTTCATTATAATTGTTGTTTTTTTTTTTTTTCCCTATAACCTAAATGAGATAATTAGTGGATGAGGGAGACGTGCGGATCATTTAGACACCGCGGGAGTATTAACATACCGGGGTTCGTTCGGATTGAAGGGATCCGAAATCGGACATGCTCCCACCCACGAACAATGTCAGGCAATTATGTGCCCTCCGATTTTGTCGATCGACGTTATGATTTAGCCATGTTTTCGGTAGCACTATAATTCCTCATTTTCACCTATGGTTTTGGTCAAGATTATGATTTAACTTGATCACGACTTTTTATGTGTTACAATTCTGCTGACATAGTAATGCAGCTGCAGCAGCCATCCATGGTCAAGCTCTTTGCCCATCGAACGACATGATAGCTTGATAAGGTAGGGGATTTTTGGGTTTAATTATGTGGAGGGGCGGCACAAAATTGGTAAGCATGGGCAGACAGCTGGGTCCATGCCGGAGCAGCCATTCATCAGTCGTCACTTTTTTGGATCCTTTTCCTTCCTCCTTTTATTATTATTATTATTTTTTAATTATATATATATATATATATATATATATATATATATATAATTTTGTTGTTTCTTCGTTCTCTTATTCTCCTTTAAGTGGTATTTTATTATTAATTACGAATAATTTAGTACATTAGTCGTTAATATTTGTAGCTCTCTCCCCGTTGCTTTTCTTTACTTTTCATAACTCAAGTGCACTCTTTTAATAAATCGAATGAAACATACGCGACAAACTGTGTGCTCAGCTCTCCACATATTTTTAGTTCCAAATTTGCACATGTATAGTTTAGACATATATATAATCAACGAGGCTGTTGCTCTCGGATTAAGACAACCCACAAGCGTGCTCTACGAAGGCAGTGACGCGTGAGGGACAAGTCACAAACACATATGTGTTTTATTTATTTATTTATTCATTCATTCAATGGATGTCATTCGAATCCTAATTTGGGTTTCCTGCTATCTTTTCATTGGTCAAAACAAGTCAAATTATGATTAGGAAAGAGAAATGAGCACCGAGCCACGGCAGGGTAACATACTTGCGGAATAAACTCGTGGAGCCGAATAGAAACTATTATTAGGGCAACAATAAACTACGCATTAAAGAATGTTCAATCAAAACTATTATCAACCAAACTTTCTCGCCCTTAAAAACGTTGTCTTTTCTCACTTTGCAAGAAATTCAGCACAATAAAGTTGTTTTAACCATGACTTCTATTGTGCAGTTGTTCGACCAAAGTGCGTGGGGTTAAGAGCATAAGACGAGGCATAAATCCGTCTTACTTTGTGAGAAAATTTTCAATATGGTTATAAAACCATAGCCACTGTCTTAATGTAGAACTTTCTGTTCTGCAATCACGTCGATGTCAAGCAATCATTTAGTTTAAAAAGTTTCTGTTCTGTATTAATTGTTTATATGCTATTCTCTAGCAACTTTACGAGGACAAAATGTAAATCTTGCACGTAATGAATCGAATATTCTCTAGTGAGGATTTGGAGACGATAAAAACTTTAAAAAGAACAAAATTATTGTGTTCACAAAAGGGATAAAAAGTGTCAAGGAAAAGAGCAGAATTAGTGCCCAGAAAAGGGGAGGGGGGAAAAAAAAGGGCATCAATTTGACCCAACACCCCCCCACCGGGGCAGTTTCTCCTACCCTCCTCCCGTCCCGTTCCTTAAAAACAATAATAAATAATTTGCTTATTATTATTATTATTATTATTTTCTCGATTCTAAATAGTGATATAAATAAATAATAATAAAATAATAAATAAGTGATAAATAATAAAATTATGATAAATTATTCATTCGTATTATTATTTAAATAAAATAAAAATAAAAAAATAAGAGTCGGGTTATATAATATTATGCTCTTTGTTTTTTTTTTTTCTTCTTCTTTTAATCCTTGTTGGTCGCCTTTTCAGTTAAGGTTTGGTTTGGGTCAACGACTTTCGTTGAAGAAATGCGGAAAGAGAAGGGCAAACACTTCTTAGTTTATTAATTAATTGCCCCCAACGTCATTTTGTGGGGTAGGTTGGGGGCGCGTGGGGTGGCATTTACACGGCGAGACCCCGACACCCCGGCGGTCGTTGACACTTTTACGTTGGTCTCTTTTTTTTTTTTTTTTTTTTATAATTTGCACGTGCTCAAACCCACCGGAAATGCCAGCAGGGCCTTGGACCATTGGTTGGCCGAGTCAACCCCATTATTTAACATATCCCCGGATCGTACGGTCGGGATCGTGTGCTTCCTGTCTGTGCGGTCCAGATTAGCCCACAGGCAAGTTGGTGATGGCGTGTTTAAATCCTCGCCTAGTACCAGCAGAGCCCGTACATGTTTTTTTTTTTTTTTTTTGGGTTGACTTATCTAAACAATAAGGCAATAAAAAAATGCGTAATTCGTTGAATAATTTATATATCTAATAAATTTTTTTATATTGAATTGCATCAAATTAGCATATATTTATTATGTTATTTTTATTATATTATCATTAAAATTTATAATGAATATATAAACTAGTGGCAAGTGTTGTGTTGTTTTTTTTTTATTTTTTTATTATTTTATAAAATACAAACCATCCCAAAAGTTAATACAAACCATCCCAAAAGTTAATTGACTTTAATTATTTTTTAAAAAAATATACACCGTCATTTTATTTCATCGTAATTCAATAATGTTTGGAGTGAAAAAACTGTCCTCGATCAAAAATTATCAAAACCAACGTAAGTTGTGGTGTCTATTTATTCCTTGAATTTTAGTACGAAGTGCGCGGTGTTGTGTGTTCGGTCGAATAAAATTTAGGGGCGTGGAATATACTAACTTAACTGATATACGCATGCCGCTATTTAATTTTCAGTTTAGCCTTTGAAAATCATCCTTAGATGGAATCTATCTTGGTCTTTTAACTGCGTGCCGAGTAGTTCCAAACCTGTCGAAGCAAGTGCTGAGCACAAGAAGAAATGTCTTTTTAACGAAGATTAACGAATAATTAACGTCAAGACTAAACTTAAAAACACCATTTAGCCACCTTGTTTTCCAATTCAAAGCCATGTGTAAAAGGCCAGCTGGTGAGTCGTTATAAACGGAGCGACGAGTGACGGAGCAAAGAGGCACGAGTCCAACAATAGTTTTTTTTTTATTTCTTTCTTCTTTTCTTTATTAATTTTTTTGCTTGCTTTTTCGGTTATATTTAATAATAATAATAATAATAAATAGAAAAAGAAATCAGGCTGACAGATAGACAGAGGACAAGGAGCGTTAGCTTTATTTGAGAGCACCAGCTGGCTTTAGCGGGAATACAGCTTGCAATGCGGTGAACCAACGCAGATACGCAGCAACCGTCGCCGTTTTATCTTTTTTCTCTCTCTCTCTCTCTCTCTCTTTTTTTAATGCGACTTTTCCCTATTGGAAGTGCAGCTGTCTCTCTGAACTGTGTTAAACCCTAACAACAACAACCACAGAATCCAAGTACACCCCACTCTCAAAATCCGAGGCAGACACTCTCTCTCTCGCCGACTCAAGTGTTTTTTTTTTTTTTTGTTTTTGTTTCCTCTCTTGCCCTTTTATTTAAATGGGGTCGTTTACTCTTCTGGTTGTCTCTGAAGCCAAATTTTAGGACACACGATGATGTTCCGAACACTCGGCCTACACAATTGGGAAATTGGTCTCTCGGATTACCGAAATGCCCTTGTCCCTTGGACCTTGGTTGGCTCTTGAACTTTTTGCTCGGGAGTGAAGCGACTCGCTAATGTGACTCTGAACCCAATAGATTGTGTTTGAGGTTTTAATTATTTATTTTTTAACCATCTAACTCTGCTGTGATTTAGTAATAAAAATTTATTCATTATTATATTAAAAATTATAAATTAAATTTTGTAATCAAAATATATGTTTACAAAATATACTTTTATTTTTTTACTCTCTTAAAAATAGAAAAAAAAATTCAAGTTTTTGTCAAAAGTAGAAAATGATAGATCGTGGGAGGATCCACTGGCGCACAATTGAGCCAAACACTTACCCCTTTGTCCGAGAAAAAAAAAAAAACAAGCCATATAATCACGAGCAAGACTTTAGTTTTACCCTTACATTTATAAAAGTTAAATTATTCATTCAAGATTATTAATAATCGAATATATATTTTGTAAATTAATAGCAAAATATCTTGAGGTGATTTTTTCTCGTCTATAGACCCAATAAATGCCAAAAGTGTCGTGTAAACAAAAAAAAAAAAAGATAAAAGTTTATGAGAGACTCAAAACAAATTTTTTATAATTTTATTTAGTAAATTTGTAATTACATAAAAAGTGTTAATTTAAAAATGTGATTGTCGGCAAACACTTTACTATAATCATGAAATTGATGTAATATAAGAATAGTTTTATTTTTAGCAAAAGAGTGTTGCCCATCAATGATGCCATTCCTATTTTTGGGGTCACTTATAAATATGTCTTTGAGAAAAGTGTTCTCTTTAGTTGTTATGATTATACATAAATTTGAATATAAATACAAATTAAGGATTACATGAACTATTTATTGATATTTATTTATCAATAATTATGTCATTATTTGTCAAAAAAAATTACCATAATTTATCTTTTAAAAAATTATGTTAAATTTACATTATATAGTAAAATGAATCGAAACATTAAATTTATAAACAAAATTGTAATTTTAAGTACTAATTATTAATTATTTTTAAAATTATATTAGATCAGACATATATATTTAATTTTAATGAATATTATAATACAAAATGGAACTCATAAATATATAATACAAATAAAATTATTTAATTATTAAACTGGAATAAACAGTAATATCACTATTCTCAAAGTATCATGACGCCGGGTATGCACTCAAAATGGTCAATTTGGTCGCCCTTAGCCAGCCATTGGCGTGAATGGGTTAGTTAAAAATTGAATCGGTAAAAGTCACGATCACGTTCTGAATCAACCCCATGGCCATTTTTAATGTTCCCCATGACCCATGGGAGAACAAAATCTAAGTTCTAAAAACACCCACTAAAGAACTTCGCTAAAAGGTCATCTTCAAAATTAAGAAAGGTCTTAATCAACGAACCAAGTCGAAATTCAACACCGCCTTTAACAACAGTTGACCCAAAGACTTTTCCAAAGTCGCCGTGCACCCTACAAAACCGTAAATATCTTCAAGTTTCAGTGGCAATCACGTCCGCCAAAAATGCCACGACAGCAGACCCAAAAAAAAAAAAAAAAGGAAGCAAACACGAGTCCAAAGTTCATAGAAAAATCCACGGAATAAATCCGTAGTTTTTGAATATCGTTAAGGGCAAATCTGTCATTTTGTCCTCTCTATAAGTATCCTCGGGTTCGCTCCCCAATGCCGCTGAGTGCAAGCCCCCCTATCTGTCTCTCTCTCTCTCTCTCTCTCTCTTTCCCCCTAGAAAGAGAAAGATAGGGTCTCTCTCTTTAAGGCGTTTTCTCGAACAGGCCATCGACCTCAAGGAGCCAACTTTCACCGGCGATAGCCCGTTCAAGAAACCACCGGTGAGCGGCCAAAGCCGGCGAGGAAGACAAGAGCAGGTGGTTTTCTTATTTTCGGTTCACTAACAAGGAGACAGACGGAATATATATATATATTTTTTTAAAAAAGGAGGAGGCAAGATTTTTTTGCCATGAAGCGGCGCCGTTTCCGTACTTAGATTGAATATTATTGGCATACGTGTAAATGTTTACATAAAGATTGAGGGAGGAAGGTGATGGGAAGGGTGGCGGTGGGAGTGGCGGTGGGGGTGGCGGTGGTGGCTTGCGCAGTGGCGGGGCTGGTGGTGGGGAGGAGGTTGAGGGGGAGAAGGAAGTGGAGGAGAGTGGTGGAGGTGGTGAAAGAATTGGAAGAGTCTTGTGAGACCACCGTGGGGAGGCTGAGGCAGGTGGTGGACGCCATGGCGGTGGAGATGCACGCCGGTTTGGCCTCTGAAGGAGGGTCCAAGCTTAAAATGTTGCTCACTTATGTTGACCGTTTGCCTGATGGGTAAAAATAAAATCTCTTTATCCTCCTGTCTTGTTCTCACTGACGGTTTCGGTTTGATTATTGATTTGATTGTTGGTTTGTGTGCGTGAAAAGCTTCACCTTAGGATTAAGGCTTTGTTTTTGTTGTTGTTGTGGTGTATACACGTGCCTCATATGCTTGTTATTTTCTAATGTCGAATTTGAATGATGTGTTGTGATTGTAAGTGAAGAAGAAGATGGTGGGCTAGTTTGGTATTCTTCCTTCTTTTCTTTTTTTTCTTAGTTATGTAAGGGTTTCCTTTCAAATGTTACTCTTTTTTATTCTTCACTTGGGAATGATCTCTTATGCTTATCCCCCGCCCCCACTCCCCCCCCCCCAGGGCGGTGGGTCTTAGAAAATTGTTTTGAAGTAATGGTTTTTTAAATTTTGTGGTCAGTTCCGTTGCAACTTGGACACTCCTTCTGTAGCTTGTATCTGTTCCTTGTTTTGCACACATTTGTCCATATTTGTCACTTTTGATGTATTTTGGCTATTTCAATGTTGCCTAAGCATGAGCTTTATTTTTTGCTCTATTTGCTGTTTTCTCCTTTGTATTGTACAAGTTTCCATCTTTCATTTCTTTTCTCCTCCTCATATAGTGGGTTTATTCTTATGTAGGACACTGGTTCACTATTTGGGAGGGTTAAAATAATGTAATCTACTTTTAGTTTATTAAGTAGTCTGCATCACGTTGTCTGTTGTTTTGACATTTTTGTTAGTGAGGACTTTTTCCATTGGTTGGTTCACTCTTTGTGTGAGGAATATTTTTTTACATCATGACTTGATAAATAAGGTTTAAAGAATCTTGATGTTAGTCTTCCTTTTCTGCTCCATATGCAGATTTGTGGGGTAGAAATGTTGAGGGACAATTTACATGTGGAATCTGTGGCTCTCACTTTGTTCTTTATCTGTATGTGTGCTAAATGAAAAGGTTCAATGCCAAGAGTTTGAACCAATGCTCTGTTCAGAGTTTGCTGTATTAATTTGGTGGTAAAAGATGGTACCAGTTGATCTTCTACTGTAATTTTATTTACATGTGAGGCATGGATACATTCATGACTATAAACACTTGCTATTTCATGTGTGCATTACCTTAAATTGCATCTGCTTGGTTTTAGGACTGTTTGTTGGCATTTTTTTTGTGATATTATGCATTATGTGTTTTTGCATTTGCTTAGCATATGTCCATAAATTATTTTTGATGTTGTTGTCAGGAATGAGATAGGAACTTATTATGCTCTAGATCTTGGAGGTACTAATTTTAGAGTCTTGCGGGTTCAGCTTGGAGGTAGAAGATCCTCAATCTTGTCCCAACATGTGGAACGACAACCAATTCCTCAGCATTTGATGAGCAGCACAAGTGAGGTGATTAAGATTTAAGAGCAAAAATTGTGTTAGATTTTGTGCATCCTTAAATAAGAGAAGGTATATACTTAATCCATGTTGACATATTTTCTATACATGTCTTTCCTGCAGGATCTATTTGACTTTACTGCTACAACATTAAAGCAGTTTGTTGATGAAGAAGAAGAAGGTGTTTCTGAGCTTTCTGTACCTAGAACCAGGGAACTAGGATTTACTTTCTCTTTTCCAGTGAAGCAACTTTCTATTCATTCAGGGATCCTTATCAAATGGACAAAAGGATTTGAAATTGCAGACACGGTTCGTGTGAAATTTTATGCTTATGATACTGCTGAGGGTCTTTAAAATCTTTCTTGTAAAGGGCAACTGCATAATTTTTTGAACTACATCTTGCAATGCAGTTGCTGTAACTAAATCGTACTGCTGCTCCTTTTGTGCCATCTCTAAGTCAAATTTATGTTTTCTACGCTGCTTTCAAAGTGTAGGAAAAAAAATATCGTAGGAGTACATTTTTAAATTTTACTTAGCCGTAGAGTACAATTGGCCGACAAAAACAAGCTGAACTTTTCTCTGTCTAAACTTGATCAAATGATTATGATAAATATGTGATACTTTAGGAGAGACAAGCAAAGTAACCTAGTTCAGAAAAAAAGCATGATAATTGATCTAGAAACATTTTGCAATATGATGAATTGAGTATTGAAAATGGAGGTGTGCTGTCTGTTGACTTAATCTGCAAATGATTGTAGGTTGGAAAAGAGATTGTTGGATGTTTACAGGTGGCATTGAACAGGAAGGGCTTAGATCTGCAGGTTGTTGCATTGGTAAGCACTCTATTCTTGTCCTAAAGCAATTGCTACCATTTTGAGGCACTAAGATAAGCTAAAGTGGATGCCTTATGAAATTTGTTCATTAATAGAATCCTTATAGGATTTTTTTTTCTTTTTTTGCATGTCACAACACTAGATGGATTTTCGTAAGTGAACACTTATTTTTAGAGTCTAACATTGCTTTAAAATGACTGGTATAATTTAGATAGCTGCTTTTAGTTTTAAATTTCATTACTATTAGCCAATGGTAGGAAAGCCTTTTTGAAGGGAGTATTTCTTTTTATGCCTTGGAGGAGAGCACCATTTTTTAACATTAGTGCTCTATTCTGCCACATGTGCTACATTAACATGTTAATCATTATTACTTTTAACATTATTATTGCAGTTCATCTACCTAAACTACAAAATGCAGGAAAAATGTCACACATGCACATAAAGGCACACAGCTCAAAAAGGGAAGGGACGAAAAAGAAGAGAATTCTTTTTTTTTGGGGGGGGGGGGCGCCGTGGCAGGTTTCGACATCTGTTAGCTTTACTGATGTCCCTTTTTCTACCTGTTATGTCTATAATGACTTTTCTCATTGTGTCTTATTGTAAAAGGACTAAAAGAAAGATTTAAGGCTAAATTGAATGAAAATGGAAAGGAGAAAGAAAGAAAAATCATAAATTGCTATCTTGCTTTGTGCAGGTAAATGATGCTGCAGGGACGTTGGCTCTTGGACATTATCATGATGGTGATGCTGTTGCTGCCGCAATATTTGGAACGGGTACTAATGCTTGCTATTTTGAGCGAGCAGATGCTATCATAAAATGTCAAGGGCTTCTTACATCATCTGGAGGCATGGTATTCTTTCTTGTCTTGTCCAGATATTTACCACGCTGGTTCTTAAAAGAAAAAAGATAAATAAAACAATTGGCTTCTTGTTTATTTTGCTTACTTCATTCCATTATCCCTTTTAATTAGGTTGTTAACATGGAATGGGGAAGTTTCTGGTCATCACATTTGCCAAGAACTTTTTATGACATTGATTTGGATGCTGAAAGCCCTAACCCAAATGATCAGGTGAGGAGCAATTGCTTTTGATTTTGTCATTTCTTTAAAAGAATAATCTTGATTATTTCTGGTTTTGACTGCAGGGTTTTGAGAAAATGATATCAGGAATGTATTTAGGTGAGATTGTGAGGAGAGTGATTCTCAGAATGTCACAGGAGGCTGATATCTTTGGACCTGTACCATCCAAGTTATCAGTACCCTTCAGTTTGAAGTATGTGTTTGCATAGCTCAATCTCTCTCTCTCTCTCTCTCTCTCTCTATATATATATATATATATATATATATAGAGATAGTACATCTGCTTAATACATCAATTTATTGGATTTGCCATGAACGAACTAACATGCTGTGTTGTTCCCCAATTGTTACTCGACCTTTCTTCTCAGTCTATAAATATTGATCAATTCATGGATGAAGACAAGACATTGGTTTTACTGGAACAAAGAATTTCATGTTTATATAAAAGCTGCCACATCATCACATTGACATAACTTCTTGCCGCACGCTAGTACAGTCTGAGGGAGTAGTTTACCGATTTTTAATATATAATGCTAGTATGCCTATATTGCACAAAATTTCATCTTTTTCATGATGTTACTGCAGAACACCTTTGATGGCAGCAATGCATGAGGATGGCTCTCCTGATCTTAAGGAAGTAGCTAGAGTGTTAAGAGAGACTCTGGAGGTAGATGATACAGACACGTCCGTTCCTTTTTTTCATTCATTAAGAGACCTGCCGAGGGCTGCTTGTGTTTCGAAGTTCTTATGTTACAATTTTTGGTGGGTTTTTCCTGTTTCAGATTCCAGAAGTACCCTCGAAGTTCCGAAAGCTTGTTGTAAGAGTGTGTGACGTGGTGACCCGCAGGGCTGCTCGACTGGCTGCTGCTGGTATCGTGGGGATCTTGAAGAAGATCGGCCGGGATGGGACTGGAGGCATTACTGGCGGAAGAAGTAGGGGGGACACAAAGATGAGAAGAACAGTCGTGGCAGTCGAAGGGAGTTTGTATACCAAGTACATGATGTTCAGAGAGTACTTGCATGAAGCCTTGAATGAAATCTTGGGTGAAGAAGTCGCCCAACATGTCATTCTTAAGGTTGCAGAAGATGGATCCGGCGTTGGAGCAGCTCTTATATCTGCTTCATATTCATCCCACCGTGTGGATGCCGTACAGTAGCTATAAGAATTTATATAATATCACGTATGTATACATATAGCTTCTGTAAATGTAGAGAATTCTTTTCAATATCGATATATCAATATATGAAAAGAAAAAGGTTTGTCTTAGAGATGATTGTAATTAAATGTTCTTTAATGTGTTTCCGTTCTTTTCCCTCTCTCTCTCTGTCTGTCTCTCTCTCTCATCTCTGTCACCTACTTACACTAAATTACTACTCTAAAATTATAGTATAAAATTTTTTTGCCTATCTAAGCCTAATAAATTTTTTTTTTCACCTCGTCGGACCGTTACTGTTAAATGGTTCTAGCATCTCCTTTTTGAATCATCCATCTCTGAGGGGGTGTCTCCACCATGAAAAGGTTATATAAACGAAACTCTCCCGATGTTCGTCGTATCTTTTCTTAAACCCGGTGCTTCTCTCGCAGCTTGTGAAGCCCGGCATTGCTATTGAGCAACCGTTCAATAACCAAGCACACGTCTGATTCCTTTAATTGAACAAATCCGACTTTCATTGTACAACAAAAGGAGAACTTTCTATTGATGATTGTTCCAAATCCTTAAAAGACCGTATATTTTTCACAATTTTGATGAGTACAACAACAATGCTTTGGTTTGCTAATGACAGTTGTGAATTGAAAAAGAACCTAAGACGACATGTCGGTGGCTAAACTAGACGCACACGGTGGAGAAAAGAGAAAAAACCGTTGAAGAACTGCCGAACTCTCGGGTCGAGTGGCGCCGATACCTTCTTGACTCGTGACGGCCGCTCCGATTCAATGTCCGTCGATGGCAAGCCAAAGTCCTCCGCCACCGCCATCAACAAGAGAAAGAAGATGAAGCAACGCTACCTCCCCAATAATGTGTCCACTTCACTCTTCGTACATCACTTTGTTAGCCTTTACGTAATAGTTACTAATTATTTTTTTGTTCTTTTTCCTTTTTTATACCAGAAACCAGTGAAGAAGAAGGGCCCTTACCCATTACGTCCAGGAGTTGAAGGATTCTTTATTACTTGTGATGGTGGCAGAGAGCGGCAAGCCGCTTTTGTGGCCAGTAATGTTATATAGACTATGTTCTTCTGGATTAATTTTTCTCCTTCATGCTTTAAAGTTTCGATTTTTAAGACCTTTTTGGTATTTTCTCATTCATTCCGTTTCCGGAAATTCGTTTTTTCTTGCCAACGTCCATTCTTTTTGCCTTGAATTGCTTCTAATATATCAAGAATGGTATAAATATGGATGCCTTTTTTTACTGGGTCTCTGATTCCTATTTCGAACGACGGATTGCCATCGGATAATGGTATAGGACAGGATGAAAATTATAGATGTTGTCGCAAAATCTGTTCCCAGGCCTCATAAAGTTGATCTTAGCAAATCCCAATAAAACAATTGTAGTTGAAATCGTCAAGGTATGCTACTCTTACGTAGAAAGTAGTCTTGTTATGACCTTCAGATGTGTTCTCCAGAAGTTTAACATCGATTACATACTTTAATCCCTGTTTCTTATGGCTTGCGCTTGATTGGTGTTGTAGAAAAACACAAGGAATTGGCCGAATACAGCCTTGGCAGCTCACATCACCAAAACAGTAGCAACTTATCATTTTTTGGCTGACAGAGTTCTGCATATTTTAGATAGATTAATGTAAACTTTCTTTTATCGGATATTTTGAGGAAATAACACAATAAAAACAAGTTATTCACTTATGATCAGGGATGTATTGATAATGCCCCTGCCTCGTTTGATTTGTTTTTCTTATCTTTTGCACCATATCTCTTTAGGATCCTCCTTCTATTTTTGTGCTACATATCTCCTATTCTGGTAGCTGCTAACTTATCTATGTGGATTGGAGAACTGTTCAGTTAAACCTTAAACTCTGTTTGCCCTTTAGCTCAGCAGAGCAATGGCTTATTCAGAACTAGGGCTGCAAGTCAATGATATTCTTTTCATGTAAACTCCCCTTTGAAGCATGAAATTTGGATTAAAACCACGCGTAAGGTTAGTTGGTCTCATGGTGAATTTGAAGTGGAATGTCTAAAGATCCAATCATCATTTTAACTTACATTAAGCCAGCAATGAAGCCTGATCTTTGGTTAAGCATTTAATATCTTTGCTCTAGATAATGGAAAAAGAATACAAAGACATTTGTTGTTTAAAGAGAAAGTATTCCATAAATAGACACATATCAGGTAGTATTGTATGGAAAATTGAAGCAGACACTGGCGGGGAAAGAAAAGAGAGAGCAAAAGTAAAGTAGAAAACAAAAGAAATCATTGTGATCGCCACAGAAATCCTCCCGACCTTTTCCCTTTCCACGAGGGAAGAGGCCAGCGATTTTGCATAACTGCTATCCCCTTCTCAAATGCTATTTATGCACTTGTAGGTTTATACAGCTTCTCCACCATCTTTCTATATTCTGCAGGACAAAGAGGTGTACAGTAGTTCAGAACCCCATAATGAAAAAAATAACCATAAATTTGAAAACATATAGTAGGTTTCAGAAGTGTTACCTTCTTGATTGCTCCAAAGTTGTGCTGCCTGAGTGTTTAGAGGTGAGCTTATGTTTGGCTCTGAACATCACACAAACAGTATAATGAATCAAACCATCCAAGAGTAGTAAAATTTATGTTCACTTGAAGATCCAAAAAGGAAGCAAAAGTTTTACCTCCAAGTAGGCTCTGGATAGATAGCAGTATCGTCCGAACATCATATGCAGATGACCATTTGTCCTACAGAGACAAACCACCATGGTTAGAGGCATCTCAAGGCACTCTTTATTGTTTAAAGATGCATACAAAGAGAAAACTTTCGGGGCTTATAGAAATAAAATACCTGAAGAATATCAAGGCAAATATTTCCATAGACATCCACATTGGGATGGAAGCAGCCAGTTTCAAACTTGACCTTTGGGGGTTTGAATGGATAATCATTTGGAAAAGAAAGGACAAGCTTGTATTCTGTTCCCTCAAAGACAGTATCTTGGCTTCCAATAATTGTTCCTTTCCAGTTAAATATGTTATCCTCCTCTGGGAATGCAGATATCCCAGATTCCCCACTCATCTATAGATTGAAGATCACAAAAGCACAGAAATTTATATCTTGATTCACAAGTTAGCTTTGATTTCAGCAATAATATTGCATAGATTGCCAATAATTTTGATTGGTACCCATGGAAATTATAAAAAAAAAAGAAATTATTTGACACTTATTTTCCAGTATCTTGTCCCCCCAAATAAGCAGATAATGAAGTGCTTCAACAGTCCGAGCAGAAAAAGGAAAAAAGGAAAATAAAAATAAAATAAGACTCCAGAGATCTTACCATGAGTGCCATCAATTCTGATTGCAACCTGTTTTCCACACAAAGTAAAGAATAAATAAATAAATAAATAAATAAAAACATTAAGACTAAGATTGGAAAACAATAAATCAAGTAACAAGAAGCCATCTTGACAAAAACCCAGTTCAAGATCCATGAAGTAACGGATACCCACTTGAAAAAAATTGTTTTTTTCCGTGACCAGTTCGCTTTTAAAGCCAAAGATCTGAGATTACATATAATCTATAGAGTCCATTCAAGAGAAAATTGAAAAAAAAAAAAGAAAGAAAATTGGTATAAAACTTGCCGTTTAAGGACGGACTGGGTGTCAACGGTCTTTGCGGTAGGCACGCTTTGCTTGGACGAGCTTCCTGCCGGAGCGGCCGCCGGCGTGTTTCCTTGGTACCCATTAACGGTCGCCATTGTTTCTGTTCGTCTTCCTTTTTACTAGAGACTAAATATCCAAAAAAAAAAGAAAAAAGAAAAAAGAAAACAGAAACAGAGAAATTGAACGAACCCAACAGAGCCGAGGAAGAGATCAGAGGTTTAGATAGAGAGAGAGAGAGAAAAGCAGGGCTTGGGGGCTTATAAAGAGGTACGATGGTGTTGGCAACGACATCGTTTTGGTTGATTTCTTGACCGTAATGAGGCCTGTCGACAAACTGGATTGTCCTTTTTTGTCCGTCGCCTCCAACGGCTAGTTTATAGTTTGAAATTTTGAATCTGCGTTTGCTAACTACATAATATAAATTAAAAATAACTATAATTAAGGAAAATTAATTCCTCAGGCGATAAAATCAGAGAATTGAAACTACTAATTGAAAATGCTCAGATTTTATCTCAAAAAAATTAAAAAAAATTAAGAAGTATAAATTTATTTCTAAAATAATAATTATGATAAAAATTACAAATATATTTATTTAAATTTTAAAATTTTAAATAAATTTTTATTATATATCTTCGATCAATTATGCAAAATAAGTAAAATTTTATAATTTAATAGATATGAGATTAATTATTTTATGAATTAAAGTTAAAAAATATATATATATGAATTGAATTTTATATTTATAAATGATGATCAATTAAAATTTTTAAAATTTAACTGAAAAAAAAAGAAAAAGAATTTGATGTTTTTTATTAGAAATATTTTCGATAGGCTAAGTGATTTGAATTAGGTGGGAGAAATTATAGATTTTCACTAGAAGTCACGACTAATAACAATTTGTCTTACAGACAAGGCCTTCTAGCTCGAATCTCATAGAGGCATGGACGAGGGTGATAGCAATTTGCTTCTTAATGACTCGATGGAAGGAGACAATGTTGTTGAAAGAGAGGGGATCAGCTTCAAGAACCCACGCAAGCCCCTTTTGATTGCTACTTATAACCCAGAAGAGGGTGCTGCTCGTGAGCACTCGCTCGTGAGCATTGCTACTAATTTGAAGTTACATGCCTTCATTTTAGCTAAAAGATGAATTTCTTATCAATTTTTTTTATCCCATTTTAATGATAATAAAAAGACGAGACATGGCATAACATTAGAAGTTATTCTATTATAACATAGCCATCTTAACCGAAGGTCTTTCAATGAATTTGGAAGATCCTGTAGCAGCTGTTGGATTGGAAGATCCTGTAGCAGCTGTTGGATTGGAAGATCCTGTAGTAGCTGTTGGAATTGCAACCCAGTTTCAGGAACCTACTAACGAAGTTTGTAAAATGGTTGTGTAAGAGACAGGATATGCAAAGAACCCAGCTTTTTTTTCTTTTTGTTTTTTTCTTTTTTGGTTTTCTGTGATATAATTTGTGAAAGTGAGCTGTTAACAAATTGATCTAGAATCCAGGTATTTGTGTTTCTATAGGATGGTTGTTTTAAGTGCATAAAGGACTTAGAATTCCATTTGCAGATGAGCATTATGCTACCATTGCATCTGGTATGGTAGTCGAATTCTGTATTTGCCCATACATAATTACTGATTATGTTTTAAAATTATCTGTACAACATTGAAGCACCATTATCGAGTTCAGCATAAGAGACTAATGCTTTAATTTAGCCGTCTGGTAAATGACTGTATACTTCGGGAAAAATGGACAAGGCAGGGATGTCTCTTCTCGTCATTGGCACAGTTCAACTGGCTTTGCGAAGGAGATTGCAATAGTTGCTCAAGGTTTGTCTTGCTCTTGTAACTCAGTAATTTTTTTTCTGCCATATTGAGGCTGCGAGTGCAACAATTCACGTGCATTAACAACTTTATTCTGCAGGAAAATATTGTTCCTTGCCAAATGCTCAGATGCTGTTGTTTCAGCTGCAACAAAGGAAGCTTTCTTGGCATTAAGGAGTTCATAATTTCCACATATGTGACCATTGATCATTGGCCAACACAGATGGATATGACCAGGGATCTGATTTTATAAGATATATATGAGGAACCATTCATTTAGTTTTCAATTGCTTGGAGGGTAATCGGAAATAAGAACAAGGGAAAAAAGGGATCCATATGTGTGTGTGTGTGTGTGATTGAAAGCAACCTTCAGCTGAATATATATATGTGTGTGTGTGTGTGTGTGTGTGTGTGATTGAAAGCGAAACTTCAGCTGAATCTAAAGGAAACTTGGTTTAGAAGTAAGACATTTACCGTCGAGCTACAGCTTTTTGAGGTGACTTTCCCGGACAAAAAGTCCGTGGAAGCCATAAGGAACTCGGCTGGGAAGTTTCACGGCAGCCACAGTATCAAGACAGTGTGATTTGGCATCCATAACCAAGAACTTGGATTCCCCAGCAATCTCATCATGAACATAAGACACCAAGTACCCATCATCCTCCTCTGCCTCTGGATTTTCTGGCTCCCTAGCCACAAAGAAAGGCTCACCTCCATAGCAACCCTTCCCATACATCCTAGTAACCACAGTGCCTTCCTGGCCCTCCCCCAATTTGGACACATCCAGCTTCACGGCCCCCGTTATCTTTGGCATTGGATCGCCTATTCCTGCATACGCATATCTGTTCTTTTTCCCTGAATAAGCTGGATTTATCACTGCAAAGTCTAGATTCCTTGCCGAAAGTGGGGTTCTTGATACTATGCCTGTTTTCAAATCTATTCTCACTTTCTCCACCAAGGCATGAATAAGGTCCATTCTCTCCAGGGTGTGTTCTACTGACAATATGTTTGGTGCTATCATGACTATTGCCTCCTCTTCCTCTTCATCCCATGCGTTAATGGTGTGTATCAGGTTGAATCCAGGCACGTCAAACCACCTCATCTCCGACTGGTCGTTTGCATATCTAGGAATGATTCCAAGCCTACTCACTTTCTTAGGGTCAGCAGCCACTGGCGGCCCGCCTAAGAGCATTTCCATGGGGCTCATCCCAATTTGTATTTCACAAAAGATAGCATGCTTCTTGGTGATTGCAAAATCATGCAGAAAAGATGGTTGGGCCATGGAGAATATGGGCACGTCCGGTTGCTTGTTTCCATTTGCATCGAAGCGGAAGTACGTTAAAAATGGAGGCAGGGGACCGTACCGAAAAGCGAAGGCTTCATTGGTATCAGGGTCGATCTTGGGGTGAGCAGTCATGCTCATGAATAATTTCCCATCAAAATCGTGGCGCCCCACCGTCTCTATATCTCCATTTGATGTCAAACGGACGGCATAAGGTAGATCAGACTCGCCGAGTGCATAGAGACGGTTGCCAAAGTAAGCCAAGCTTGTGTTTGCCAGGCCAATTCCATTAGCTGGATTGAACTGACCGGTGAGGGCTCGAGCAGCAGTGAGAGCACCGCGGGCAGCAGAAGCAATGAGGCCATTGAATCCGGCGAACGCATTTGGAACAAGTGGAGCCCCAGCACCCCGCTCCATGGTGTATTTATATGTCTTAACATAGCGGCTGCAGAGGGTGGCTTTGCCTTGGGAGATTTTAATGGAGTGAAGCATGCCATCGCCATCAAACAAATGGTAAGGCCCTTTAGGCAGGTATTGGGGGTTTGGACCATTGCGAATGTATGCTCCATCAAGGCATGCCGGAAGGGACCCTTCTGTCACCTCACACTCCACTGGAGGGAGCTCATCCACTGGAGCAAAGTTGTCGGAAAGTACGTGCCTCGGATCAACTGAAGGCCGGCGTGGAGGGTCTATGAAGTTGTTGATGATGTCGTCCAAAGCATTAAACATCAAGCTCAGAGAAGGTCCGTTTGCATCCACCACTCGTCTCTTTACTCTCCTTGGCACACCGACTGTAGGTGTACTGGTAGGAGATTTCACTCGTACTGTTGATTCAGGCAAATTAGCGGGAGCACTTGGGATTGAAGGAGAGAGTACAGAGGTAATTTTGTTGATATTGGTCCTTGATCTTGGGTTTGATGCGGCTGGACTTTGAGTCTTTTCTTCAATTCTGACAGACGATACACGGAACAGAGGAACATGATCAGGAGGAGAAGATGGAAGTGTGGTGGGGTTGAGAAGGGGTTTTGAATTGGAAGCCGGTGTTGCGGATAGGAAAGTGGAAGACAAGGCATCCATGCTGTTGCAACTCCCAATAACAATAGTAATGATCCGTCGCTAGTTAAATGGGGCGGAAAAATCGGTGTGGTGGGAGATGTTGGACGGGTAAAGAGGTTGTATTAAAGATGCGGACCGTTTGTGGGGGGGGGGGCTTATTATGGGCGAGGAAAAGCAGAGGCAAGCATTGCAAAGCAAATTATTCGGATAGATGTCCCCACCACACTCTGACGTTGAAATCGATGATTTTTGTACCCCATTCGATTACAATTTTGGAGGGAATGGCTTCGCTGGCAATCCAACCTCTTGCCCGCACAGTTTGGCTGTTCCGTCAGCGCAGAAGGCTGCAAAACAAGGGCGATAGAGCACTCACTGTCCGTAACGCTGCTTTTGACGGTCAGGGTAAAGGATAGTTTTCGTCTTCTTGTTTTTTCTCAGCAATCGGGTTAGTGGTTATCAGGCTCGCAAGTTTATGTTCACGATTGAAATTATAAACAAAGAAATTATATTATTTACGATTGAAATTTATGATCTTTGTATTATGTTAAAAGTAATAATTTATGTCATGCAGAGACTCGCTCTTTATTCAAACTCACTCGGGCCAGCCGAGTTGTCGGCAATTTTCCTCATTTACCAACTCTACTTTACAAAATCTCGTGGCAAAAATCATCCGATTTTCCATCCCATTTCAGACGGCACGATTTCTAGTCTCAGTCCCCACATCTGCCGTTCGAGACCGTCCCTCTCTGCTCGTTAATGCTGGATGAGACGCTTGACCCCCCAAGTTTTTTCAGCCACGTACTGCACGGACCGTGAATAAAGGGCATCCGAGACTTTCATTATCCAGAAGAGAATATATATATATAATAATCAAGGACATTTTTTGGGGACTACGGGCGTCCCATCAAGATCGAAGCCTTGTGAGTGAGTGGCTGCGATTCTCTCTCTGCTTATGCTAAGGGGGGCTAACAATTTTTTGGAATCTAGGCCACACCCGAGAACCGCGAGAAAGTGAAGTTCCGCGGGGATCAATCGCCGGATGATGGCGGTGCGTCGTTCCAGTAAAAGCACAGAGCCACCCCCTTTCCATTCTTCTCCCGCAACAACATGACTCTACTCTGAAGAACATTTTACAAGAAAAACGAACATTAACGCGGATTAAGAAAAATAATAATAATAAACTATTTTATTATAACTCACTTATATATATATATATATATATATATATATATAAATAAAGAGAGAGAGTTGTTAAAAAATTAATTGTGAGATTCGGGGACAAAGAGCGGCTTTCAGTTAAATTTTGGATTTGGAGGCTAGCCCGAGAAAGAAGGCGACGGGACTTGACTTGACACAAACACACAGTCTTATTCCGAGAGAGTTTAGAAGAACAGCTTGTAGAGAGCAGTGTCTTCAAACTCGGCCACCCCCCGACAATGTCTTGTCCACAGAACGCTTATCTTATCCATCTATCTCATAATTATTTTTAACCAGATTATGCAGAAAACGCCAGGAAAATGGGGGCCGCAGAAGGAAATGCGGACCCCCCACAACTGCTACGGAGGCTCCCACACTGGCGGAGCTGTACCCATCAATCCGAATGCACGCGTGTTTTGGGGTGACGAATTTAACGGAGGGTCGAATAATAACCATAAATTAATTTAATTTTAAATCATAAACATAATAATTAATATATATATATATATATATCTTAAAAGAGCTTCATTACTTTGGGGAGGTCTTTTATCTTTTTCTTTTTTTTTTTTTACTGACTAAATCTCAGGTTTTTTCATATTTACAGTTTAAACAATTCGCGTGAGAGTGAGGCACGTCTTTTTTATTTTTATTTAATAATAATAGATTTTCATATTTGAAAAGTTTTTCTAATATAAAATTATTTGACAAAAAAAGAAAAAGAAAAAGAAAAAAAGAGGACGATAAATAAGAAAACGTCGCCGTTCTTCAAAAGATAATTTTCACAAAAATGCCGACGACGTTGTTTTGCGTTTCGGTCAGGGTGATCACCGGGGTGGGTCTACTCTATTCCCGCATGTATCAGAGCAAAACCCTTTTTTCTTCTTTTTTTTTTTTTGTTTGTTTTTATTTTTCCATTTGGAAATCCCGCCCGTTCTCGGCTCCCAAACACACGAGCCCAGGCCTCTCTAGAATCAATCGGAAAAAAACGAAACAAGCTGTTCAAAAACGGCAATTAATTGACACATTGACTGCTAATTTCGACGATGGAGGCTTTGTACTCGAAGCTCTACGACAAGTATACTACGCTTAAGGTAAGCCTTCTCCCTCACTCTCTTCTTCTTCTTCTTCTTCTTCTTCTTCTTCTTCTTCGTTTTCGCAATTTGTTTGTTGCTGATTTTTTTTTCTGTATTTTATATAAGAAAATGAAAAGATCCGTTCAATCGAGCTTCAGAATCCTAGGGTTTCTATTTTGAAACTATTTAATTTTAATTTTGTTTCCTCCTTGGACAAATGTGGCTTTTTTTTTTTTTTTTTTAGTTTTTTTCAAGAAGTTTTATATTTTTTTTTCTTTATATATATATATATATATATATATATATATATATATAATTTTAAATTTGCAGAAGAAGAGGTTGTCTGAACTGGACGAGGTCAATAGAGATCAAGAAGCCAAGTTCCTGAATTATGTGTCTGGTACGTTTCATTGTTCCTTAGTTCCAAGGCTCGCTCGCCCAAGGCAGGCTCCCACGTTGTGGGGTCTGACGTAACTCGAATCTGTGGCTTCTAGATCACGATATAGTAACTTTATTGTTCCTTAATCTCGCGGTTATTTTAGTTCCGTTCCACCGTCGAATTTCCAAATGTAAACCTCCTCAAAAATCTTGTCTTTGTCGCACGAATTGGCTGTATGTTAGAATGCGATCGAGAAATTTCTTTCAAGCTTTGAGTTGTGTCGTCTGGAACCATATGGGTGATAGCAGGTGCCCCCCTATGTTCCTTTTTAGTCTTCCTAATTTAACTCTTCACTGCAGTTGCAGAAGAGCTGATACAGCACTTGAAAGACCAAAATGACAGATTGCGTGCGCAAGTCAATGATTTGAGAAGTGAAGTTGATTCAATCAGGCCTGCATCCCTAATTGAATTCTACGCTACATATTTGAATTGTTTAATTTGTCTAAATGTGGGGGTCAGTGTGTAATATTCGCTAGTTTGCTGGCAGATCCAACAAGGATGAGCAGTTGGCAGAGTACCAAAAGTCTTTAATGGAAGGGAACCAGAAGAGTGAGGAAGATTTATATCTCTTAATATTCTTTTTTTTTTTTTTCTCTTTGTTTTGTTTCTTCTATCAATGTCAATTGTCTAGATAAGATTTTCTCATATTCATGAGACTGGCTTGTGCTTTATCATGCATATCCCTGCACTAGATTATGGTGTGTTCTCACTTAAAATTGACTGCCAAAGGGGATGCAATGGGCAAAGCCCATTCAGCTGTGGACTGCAAAGGCCCCTTGGCCTTTTTTGGTTCATTTGCTGGCCAAATGCATATGCACATCTCATTCTTGAGGGTTCATTTGTGGCAGACAAACTGCTTTCTGAAGAAGTGGAGAAGCTTCAGAAGCTGCTACAAGAAGGACTTTCTTGCAATTCAAAGGACGGCAGGATTGAAAATACGCAATTGAATATGCTTGAAGCTGCTCAAGTTCCACCAACAGAGGTGGGCAGTGGGCCAATGACAAGAAGCAAAAGAAAGCATAGTGAAGCTGCTCAAGTTATACCTGCAGAGGTGTCCAGCAGATTAAAAAGAAGATCCACACAAAAGCGTGGCCAAGAATCTGGGGCTGAGATGGAAGGCAGAACAATGAGAACCACAAGAAAGCAGAGCCAAGAGTATGGGGCCCAGATGGAAGGTGCAATAACCCCTGCTTTTAGTCACCAGCCAGGTGAGATGACTGTCAGTGAATTAGCAAAGGGCCCATCTATGGGAATCCATCCCATTGGGGATCTTTCAAAAGATCAACAGGTACATTTCTGTCCTTGCCCTTCTGAGCGAAAGCCATTAGTTTCATGCTTTTCTCCCCTTTAGGCTTTCACTAACTATTCTGGCATGATTGTCCAGCCCGAGTGCTGTAAAAAAATTTTCAGTGGGGCAGGTGCGTTTCAGAGTCCAAATTCTCTACCATTTTTTTGGGATGTTGTCATTTTCTTATTTCAATTTTTTTGGTGTTTTCCAGACGGTGGTGGTGTTGGAAATGATGGTCGGTCTGCTGTATGTCAGTTTCAAGCTCTTATTGAGTACCTGGTGGGCATGAAATTATCTTCTGTTAATCAAACTGAAGGGAATTGCATCTCAGCTTTGCATCAATCAAGTGGTAACTCATATTATCTCATATGTATCTGCGCACACCTTACATAGGCATTCTATGTCCCTTTTGAGTCAATATTAGTTTCTTTTAGGGATTTTCATTTTCACCACAAACATTCTACTAGTTGATGTATATAATAGTTCAAAAGTATGCATTTCACACAACTTTCTTCCTTTCTGAGTTTGGGACACTTTGACCTTGCAATTTATCTATGTCCTATTTTATGCAAGTGCTGGAGGTAGGAGCCACTGTTGCAGCCTTGAGTTTATTTTATGCAATTTGAATTTGTATAAGTGGCTTCTAGAATTTGTGCTGATCTGGTGGCATTTGCCATAGGAAAGATTTAGCTTTTCATCTGCTTGAGATTCTTAACCATTGCTGAGGTTTAGCCAGTGATGGACCGGCTATCGAAATTTTCTTTTCTGTACGTTCATAAGTCATTCATCTCTGTGGCCATTGCAGGTTACTCATTCAGTCTAACATGGGTCAAGAAAGCAGCTGGAGAGGAACCAGAGCTGCTATATCGTGCCTTAACATTAGGGACATTTGAGATGGTAGCACCTGAGTGGATGAGATCAGTTCTCATGTTCAGTATGAGCATGTGCCCAATCTTCTTTGAAAGAGTAGCTCGTGTGATTAAGCTGCATCGCTGACAGTCTTCACATATTGATTCATGGTGTTGAGATCTCGTTGGTCCCCAGTGATTGCAAAACTGATCAGTCATTACTAAAGCGTAGAAGTTGTACATATGCACTAAGACTTAGAAGAGAGGGCTTCCACACCCTTTTCTTTTGGCACTTGTTCTTATTTGACTTGCAGAGCCTTACGGAAGATCGTGCTGTGAAATTGTAGGATGGAATGGATTGGCTGTATGAAAATCATAGATGAAGCTTATTGCATGGGCTTTAGCGTCTTAGACTGCTAGAGTTATTACATGATTTAGGATCATTTGATCCCTACACGTACATCCTTCTTGGAAGTCTCCGCGAGCGTGTGAGCTGTACAGCCTGTACTTTCATTCTTCGCTGTTAAAGTTTATTGAAAACGGCCAGGTTGCCCTAATTAAAGAGGGATCAGAAACTCAAAAATTTCCTTCCAAAAGAAGCCAAAATGAGAAACGAGATGTTTCAAAAAAGCAAATTCATCAGCAGGTTTGGTTTATCTCATTCAAGCGACCAACTGTTTTTGAGATGTTTTACGAAAGCATCTCCATTCTGTTAATTGAAAATGCGAAAAAAGAAAAAGTACTCAAAACGAGCAGTGAATATTCAATGTCAACATGTTGATGTAAGTTTATTGGTGGCTGTGCCACGGCTATCCAATTGGAATGATGTTACATGATTTCACTATATTTGATATTATATCTACATTTCTACGTGGTTAACAGGAACTCGATTGGATGCTCTCACAACTATGCCCTCTTAGCTTCCATTGGCAGCCATGTGCAAAAAGCCTCAATGGACCAAAACAAACGATTGCCTGAGAATAGAAAGCCGCAAAGCAAGCTATGGGGTCATGGAAAAAGAAGAATTGTCCGTAGATCTGGCAGGAGATGCTACAATTCGCCTCTAGACTTGCTTCCCAAGCACACATTGTGACTTTCTCAAAATCCCAAGTCCAAGAAACTAGCAATAAGGTGGAGCAACCTCCACATAGATTGAAGTCCCGACACAGAGAATGGAAGTCCACAAGAGACAGCAGCTCAAACCAGATGCCTTATGGAGTAACCGTTTAATTTCCCCAGCAGTGTTCCCAGCTTCTGCCGGCAGTTTCAGCAAGTATGGTGTATTTACAGATTATCTCTGAACTTACAAATAACTCTAGCCCCTCTGAGTGTTTGCTAGGCCAAATGAATGACGAAGTCCAAATGTAATCGAGACTTGTTTGCTGTCTTCTGCAACAAATCACTTGATGCCACACAGGGTTGTGGATGCAATTCCCTTGATGCAGGGGTCCTTCTGGGCTCCATCACTCGGTGGCTTCATGGCTGGCAGTGTTAAGCTATCCCTTGAGCCGTCGTGCCCTAATGAGTCCCCTATCACACCAACACCAGCTGCATGACAAGAGGATTGTAACTCAGATGGTGGAGTTAGAAGAGCATAATCTCCTGAACCGGTAGCCAGACCTTCCAACACATTTTCATTAGTGGCTGACAGCAGTATATTTGGTGTTTATTTCTCAACAGAAATTTCTGTCGCTCAAGAACTTTCCGCACAAATGGAAAAAGAGTACCCTTTTCGGCCTTCAAAGGCAGATTTTAATGCCAAACTGTGATTCAAGTCCCAAGGCTGCAACAAATTGCTCCTTCCTTGGAACAAAGTCATCAACAGGAAGTGAACATCAATGATCCTCACGTGAATCAAGATGAGGAAGACGACACTACTCCATCGTCTTCACTTGTCAAATTCAAGTCAATAAACCCTCTCTCTTTCAACCCTCCCCGAAAAATTAACGTTTTAACTGACCCCTTCGCTCAAATTTAAATTAAGCCCAGAATTCAAACCCAAAACCTCTTCTGAACAACCGACATTTCCCCTTTCCATAGTTTCATTCAAATCAACATTAAAATTTCTAACCTCTCGCGCTAGGGTTTCGCCAATAGCGCGTGACAATGAGAATCGGTATAATAATTTTTAAATTTTTATTTTTTTAAAAAAATATATTTTTAGTATAAAATTATTTTATAAACTTGCAGTCACAAAAATGGATGCCGCGTGTGAAAAAGGACGATGGACTGGGCTTCGAGCAGCTTGAGGCGCCGCGACGTACGAACGGCGGTGGCGGCTTCTTCCGTCACAAAAATGCAATTGACGGGAGGCAACGAGCGTAAAAAGACCCCGGCACCAAGCCCATCATCGTGCCTCTCTGATAAACACCCGTAATAATGCGGCCCAAATGGAATTATTTGAACCACCGTGCGGGTGGCGAAAAACAAAGATTTGAGACACCGCACCTATCTCCACACATTCAAAGCCCTGTCTTTTGATCGTCCGTCGAATTCAAACCATCAACGTTTTGTAACAGAAAGAAGGGGGAAAACGCACAAAACCCAAAAAAGTGCATCGTTCGAGGTTCCTTTGTCTAGCATGGATATCATTTTGATGACTTACTACCAAAATCATTCCACCGCCAGCACCTACCAAAATCGTTCGACCATTAGTGATAGATCCAGAGAAATGACAAGAACTTCCAACACCAAGAGCGCACCCCGGGTGACGTTGGTAGTCCTGGCAATCTTGTTTTTGGGTTACACCAGTCATCAGGTCCTCGGCGAGAACTGTCCAGCTTTGATCGGCCTAGGCGTTCTAATTGCATGCCAAAGTTCCACGCCCAAGCAGGGCCCGCAAGTTCCACCATCCCCAGACTGTTGCAAAGGCATCCGGCAAATTGGGATGCCTTGTACCTGCAAATTGATCACCAAGGACATTGAGAAAATCATCAGCGTGGACAAACTGATTAATGTTGCAAAAATTTGTGGCCGTCCAATCCCTCCCGGGACACAATGTGGAAGTAAGATTTCAGCATTTACAATTTAATTGTCTCTGTTTGAGTTTACCACTTTTAAACTCCCTTAAAATTTTTCATTATATATATATATATATATATATATATATATATTGTCTAGCATTTCATGTTGAAAAGATAATGATTTTTACCCCCCCCTTTTTTTTTCTCTGTGTTTTAGGTTACCGGGTTCCGCCGGCGTTGATTTGAGGCGTGGTACTCAGCTTTGTTTTTGTTTTATTTAACTCGAAATTGGATGGTGGGAAAATCGTAGAAAGAGAAGAGGGTGTTTGCATTTGCGATTTGCAGCCCTTGCCTTCTTTCAATAAATAAAATCCGCAATTGCCTCAGCATTTTTCTTTCTTCTTTTTCTCCTCCTCTTGCCATGACAATTTGACCAAGAAAAGAAATAAGAATGACAAATCAAGCATCTGCTCTCATGATCAAAGTCTGTATCTGTAATCACACCAAAAGATGAAGTTGTTAGTACATGTGTACAAAGAGGCCAATAGTTAGTTTCCAATTTAAAGTTGA
Source organism: Bruguiera parviflora (assembly GCA_019804595.1). Classification (NCBI taxonomy): domain Eukaryota; kingdom Viridiplantae; phylum Streptophyta; class Magnoliopsida; order Malpighiales; family Rhizophoraceae; genus Bruguiera; species Bruguiera parviflora. The sequence continues at coordinate 364,694 of CM034060.1, forward strand.
AATCTTAATCCCTACCCCCCCCCAAAAAAAAAAGAAAAGAAGAAAAATCTGCAACATCTTCGCGATGTTTAAACATCTAAGTTATGCACACATATTTTTAGCCAATTAGGGAACTCGATCGGCAGGTTATTTTTTTCTCTGAGGTAATTCTTGGGATGACCCTCGAAGTCGAAAGATTTCAAGTGAATGGTATGACAGTAACGAGATGCAAAACAAATCTGTATAACAACACAATTGCTTAGTGAACGTTCTTAATTTGGGTGAGCGAACCTACGTGAACTTTAAGGCTGGTCTAAGAATCTCACGATTCGGCTATGGATTCTTCAACCCCCTTTTATTGAAGTAGTTTTTATTTTTACTCATTTATTTATCCCTTCGTTTACTTTTCCGAAAGGAGTTCAGTGCAGTACAGAAAAACGCCCTTTGCATCGATCGGGGAGCCATCGAAGGTTATTAAAGATTCAATACCGTTGAATATGAATATGAACGAGAGATGCCGACGCCCCGTGTAAAAACAATTTAGAGGTCAAGTATTAACAGCCACCACCAACTTGATGCCACTTACCTTCTCCTTTATTTAAACTAATTTATCAGTGGTGGTTGTGGCAAAAAGCTACACCGGTCCATCTCTGGGAGTATTAAACATCAAGCAATGATATCTGTGACAATTTCATTTTGTCATTTCCCATTTATACAGTTATTATGAGATGTTTCCATTTGTCTGAACCAGCCCGAACCTGCAACCAATATATTAAATCTGTCCATTCTCGAGGAACATTATATAAAATTTTCTGTCTACACAGGAGATTTCAATTAAGTCAAGACGAACCTGCAAGAAAACAAATGACAGAAAAAAAAGCACATATGTGAATAAAAAGGAGACTTGCCATTGATGCTAAGTTAATGCAGGAACAGAGAACAAGAAGCCATAATGATTCATATACATGATATTGACTAATACTCAAAACCCGCAAGTATGGAATTGGGTTATGCTAATCGTAAATCTGAATATTAGAACTGAACAGATGAAGGTTAGATACGAAGATCCAACGGACTCTCAAATCAAAGGTTATAAGTTTGGAGATCAACAAAAATCCTTCATACAGAAAGGAAAAGCAAGAAAAACTCTGAGCAATCAAAGTGTCGAAGCTCTTATTTCCTACACCTCCAGGCCGATATTGAAAAAATAGGCCGGTCCTGCCAGCAAGTTATCACACACCCATTTTCTTCCTTAATCCTATAACCATCGAAGCCACAGCCTTGCAAGAATCTCCTTGCCTGCAAAATACCATAGTGGCTCAAGGGGACTTTTCCAAAGCCAGCAAATTCAAGCCTTTGAATCCACTCGTGGAGTTTTTCGTGCCTTTCCTTCCTTTCAGCTCCTTCACATGCTATAATGTCCTTTATTTCCTCCCCAAAGAGCATCTTCTCTATTTTCAATCTCTCCATTGATGTTCTTGACACGGTAGATTCCAAACAATCAAACAATGCCGCATAAGAGTATAGAGCCTCCGACATCCTCTCCATGAGAGTAGATCCATTATGGTTGCAATCCTGTTCCATGACCACCATGAGTTTTGGATACAAACCCCGAAGGGTGTTGAGAAAGTAATCCATCCTCACGGAAGCAGGTGAAGATAGCGGCGATGATGAGGAAGAGTCAGGACTTTGGCCATATCCATTTAGCAAATCTTTCTCAAGCAACTCACCCAATGCGCTTCGGCTCACGTGGAGGACCCTATCAAGGTTAACCCCATTTGTGTTACTCAAGTTCAATGGAGATTTCTTCCTCAATTCATCATCTGAGGCTAAGAAAGAATGCAACTGGAGAACCGAGCTAATCGCTAGAGCCTCCCCAGTTTTCACCCGCACTTTTTCAATATCGAGGTGCTCTAATTTGCCAACAATGGGATTGAACTGGAACGGAATATCCAATCTTTCTGCCTCTTCAATAAGCTTGCGAGCCATTTTATCCAATACCTCCTTCTGCTGGTGAATCCCCGTGATTCGCAAGTGGGGTGGTCCCTCAGGCCGTACACTAAAAGCCTGAAGAAGCGCAATCCATTGTGCAGGTTCAGCCGCGTGAAGATCAATGATATGAACCATCTTCTCCCCATCCATGGCTTCAATTATGGCTTGGTTGGCAAGCAGAACACTCAGTTTCAGGAAGGGAAGCTTCTCAAAAAAGAGTTTCCGGACCATAATTTCCTCAGAAGCCAAGGTTATTCTAGTAGCATTGAGGGCCCTGTGGACACCGGGCCAGGCTTTGATAATCCTATTGGCAAGCGCCTCAGTAAAGTATGCAGCAATCCGCTGCATGGTATCCCCATCCGGGGAAGCTAATTGAGAAATCTGCCCAAGCACAATCTCTGCATTCTCAAGGTTACCAGTGGCCACGTGATTTGCACAAGTGAGCAGTAAATGGATCAAACATAAACCCCTTTCCTCAGATTTTAGTTCCGTAAGCCATGGATATGGTGATCCCACACCAGGTGAAAGTGACATCATGGAAAAAAACTGGAGAGGCGATGACGTTATAGATGATGATCCATCATCTTGAAACATTGGCACCAACTGCCCACCACAAAATCTCAAAAAATAACTTTAGCATATGCGAACGATGAGAAATTTAGGATCACCGACGTTCCAAGATGTCAAACAATGAGAAAAAAACTGTTTTAACTATTTCATGGTACAAACTTGATAGCTATTTACCCGAAAAATGACCTTAAAAATTGCACTCAAGTATGCAAAATCCCAGAAAATGCAACTGATCAGGTATGCAGCTAAACTGAGGACGATAACCCATAAAAAAAGAAAAAAAAAAAAAACTAGAACTCTGTAAAGAAAAGAACAAGAAGACTAACGGGACAGAGCAGAACAAAGTACCAAATACCAGACAAAGCAGACCAGGAACAAGAAAATCCTTACTGGGTTTTGCAATTGGTTAAAACCCCACAAGAAATCACACAAAAATTCCAAAGCTTTCCCCTTCCGGAAGCTATATATGCAAAGAGGCTTTCCGAGGCTTTTTCATTGTCTGTTCTGAAAACAGAGGAAATGGGCTCAATTAAAAAGCTCTCAAAGAGCTTTTGCAAGACTCTTCATGGCTACGTTGTCGACAATGCGTGAGGGGCTGCCTCTTGTCGTCTTGTGACTTTGGTCTGTCCCTCTCTCTTCTCTCCCTTACAGCGGGGCGGAATATGGAATTTGCGAGAAGTAGAGCCCCATTTTCCCTCTCTCTCTCTCTCTCTCTCTCTCTCTCTCTCTCTCTAGAGAGCTTTTTTTGTCTTTTTCACTTTCCTCACTCGTATGGTCTTCACGTTAGGTGGATTGGAGGAATCGGGGCTGCCTAAAAAAAGCTGTAACTTATTCCCAAAGGCGACGAAAGTCCAAGCACGTCCTAACAAAGAACAGACAAATGCCTTCTCTCGTTTTGTCGCTTGGTGGGGTCGCCGTGCGAATTGGAAGGAAAGGCATTTTCGTTTTTTTTTTTTTTTCTTTTCTTTTCTTTTCTTTTTTCACATGCGAGTCCGAAAGGCAGAAGAAATAACAAAATGTGAAAAATGTTGCTTTTGGAATTTAGATACAGAAGTAGGAAATTTCTACACTGAGTGTACTAACTAATTATTTTTAAGAAGCACGAGACGTATCTCTTATGAACCAAAGAGAAGCTGCACTCTTGCGTTTGTGGCATGAAATAAAAAAAAACGTTGCAAGTTGATTTCACGAACGACATCACCATTTAAACACGAATTCGCGGGGAAAACGGAAAGAATACTGTAGTCAGTCAGCATGAAAAGCCGTGGAAACCAACTGACAACCGCAACGGCTCCCACGTTTAGAGAAAGGGAGAAGAGTAGAGTTAGGATAAAGAAAATAAACGCAGGACATTCGGAGGGGCGCCGTTAAAATACAAGAGAGATTGTGCAGACAGGACTCGCAGTTTTTTAATCAACCCAAAGAAAATCTGTGAACTGCCAAGAATTTTTTTTCGTCGTTTTGCTCGAGAACAATAATGCTGTGTCGAAGGCATCAGGCTTCCTACGATACCTTTCTTTTGCGTGTTTTCATCGTCGAACTTGTTTTTGCATGCACCGAAAGACGACGTTCGGTACCTCTCAAATCTTTTTTAAGATTCGATAGGCTGTGATTTGTTAAGTTGGTTCCCCCCCCCCTCAACAAAGATTTGATCAGGGGCGCCGTTTTACTAAATCTTATCCTCCTCCGCCGAGAAGCCACCGCAAGAGGACAACCCACCCCACCCCAACACACACGCACACTCGCACACTAGCACAAAATGATGTGAGAATCGAGAGGCGTGCACCCCACTCACCATCTCGCTAGTTTTATACGCGAATTTAATCTTACAACTTGTTTCATAAGAAATTTGTGAATGGCTACGCGAAAATTGTATTCATATGGGCTATCGAAATATAGTGCATTATTAATTATTATTATTATTATTATTGTTATCTGTGTGTCTCTGCTAAGCAAATATGTATTTCACCACAGACAACGACGATGGCATAAAAACAATAAGCATACCGCAAAGTATGCTCCGACGAATGTTCCTGCTCAACAGAATCGAAAAACGGGAGTACGTCTGCAGTTTCCAAAATATGTACGGACTGACTGGTCTTTTTGCAAGGCAAGCAATTTGCCTCGATTTAGAGACGAAAGATGCTTTTTCTCTATCTCACTGCCGGAACATGTAGACAATGGAAGCACCATCGTGTCGAATAATAATAATAATAATAATAATAATTATTATTATTATATATATATATATATTATTTTTAATTTTATTTTGGGGGGGGGTCAAGAGTAGCTGGTTGGCCCGCTGACTATCCAAACCCCTTTTATTGGTGGCATAGTTAACACGAGACAGATGACCTCGTATAGCTAATCCTATTCATTTAATTGACGAACGAAAGAAAGCAAGTTTTAAACAAAAGGCCATTCCTACCAGAGCTAGCAAAATGGAGATCATTTCAACGGGAGAAATGCCCACATATTTGTCTCGACTCTCGTCTATGACTTCGTCTAGAATGAGGCCAATAACTAGAGTTACCCCACCGCCAAACCTCCATATGAAAACAAATTAAAGACAAGGACTAAGAAAGCATTTCTTTTGTTTTTTTCCTCAAAAAGACTTCGGCAAGTCCTCCAAGTCCTTGCAGTACCGTTGGGCAGATTCACAATAAAGACAAGATCTTGATGGTGCAATAAAGTCCATGACATATGGTCGGCCATGTTTAACTTCACACGCCTAGGAGTTTGTATCGTACGAGGACAATGTAGGCCGTTTCCGTGTTCAAATATTTCCTCTTGTGCGGAAGCCCGAAATCACCATAATTATTTAGTAACGCATAAAGAAAAATGATGTGCATTGCAATATTCATTTCTAGTGGCGTCGATTTACTTGTGCCAACTTCTTGCAAATCTCCCAGCCCGCTGAATTATATTACAATGCCGCTCATCCTCCTCGTAACCTTGTTCCCTCTCTCTCTTCCCCTTCATTAATTTCATGTTTGTCACCCGACTGTGAGGCACAGAGAGGCTAGAATGCTGAGTCAACATCACCTGCCAAAATTTTAGACAGTTAATTTCAATTATCGGGATAAATAGCAGCCCAACAAAACCTGCGATACAAACAAACACGTATGGCCGCCACTGCAAACAACAATGCTACATGATGACAGCAATGCAACAAGATAGAAGCCCGCCACATACATTGAAGCAAGTTCGCTTGGGAGAGCTTTACTTGGTACCATGTGCAGTGTGCATTTGGCACCGTCTTTGCACATTGCACTTCTCGTCATGCCAGTGTGGATTCCAGCCTATCATCGATGAAACTAAAATGCAGAAAAGTAACCTACTTGAAATCAACAGCATAAAGCTTACCTCTATTAGAACGTTCTCTGAGCTGAGCAAGGGCCACTGAAATCTTAGAACCAACAACAGCATTGTTTTTTATAAGTGCAATGTCTAACACATGATCAGGAAAATCCTTTACTAGATCAACCTTCACCGCTATAAAACAACAACGAGAAAGGGTTAATCCCAAATTTTATTCGAGTTGACTACATCAATCTTTATCGTGTAAGAAGGCCTCGAATGAGTCATGCTGCCATGCAGATAACATAATCAGATGTTTAAGTAAAGCTACTGTAATGGTCGGAGCCTGCAGATTCACTACATGTATGATGCCACAGAATTTGCATGGAAAGATGACCACAAGGATAAATTTAATAGTTTTCTGTTAAAAATAAAACATAGGATACTTGAAGCCAGTGAGGCTCCTCCAGTTAGTTCATTCACTCTCTTAAGCAAGAAGGGAGTTTCAGCATTGCCTGTTATATTCTTATCCCTGTGGATCAGATCAAGGTTATACAAGTTAGGCCTTTGTATATGAAATAATGGACACAGAAAAGAGAGAAAATTGATACATGATATCTCATTATCCGAAAAGAGTTGTCAAACCTGGCTTCTTTGATGCAAGTTTGTATTGCAGACTCAATTATGCTTCCAGAAGCTGCATGTTCTTTTGGGATTGGAACAGCAATCAGAATTCCAGTCCTAAGATTAAGTTTGACATTAGCATCTGCAATAGATAAAACCATAAGTGAAGATAATGACTTCAAATCCTCATTAAGGGGAAGGAAAGAAAAGATGGAGAAAGCTAACTTCTTCACTTGCCTATTAGCCTAGCACAATCTTCTGGAGTATCTACACAACAAGGCACCTAGATAAATCAGAGACGAGGAAGCTAAGATATTCCGAGTCAGAAAATCAAACAAACTGCATAAATCAAATATTTCAGCACAAGTCTCTCTATCTCATAAAAATGAAACTTCCACTAACATCCGACACGCATACTTTTGTTTGCATACATTTAGATTTGTTCTTCAGAATCCACTTGCACATGCACCTGTCCTAGGTTCTGATGAGCCCAATTGTGTCCCTCACATCCTTACTTATTTGAAGGCTATTCAAGCTTTTATAAAAGGGATGTAGACATCGTCCACAATGTTGAAATGATTTCCCAAGTTTCGTTACCTAATTTGTTTTAGTTTCATAAGGAACATGGACAAGGAATTTGGAGCCAACTCAATGCCACTAGTCTAGCATCCATGGAAGAGGATGGTGTTAAGGAAGAATATAAGGAGCCAAAACTCAAGAACATTATATGCATTTCAATTAAACCTAAAGATATCTCAACAACAACAACAATAATAATAATAATACCTAACATTTCATGTTGTACTAAAATTCAATGCAACATAAAAAGCAAAATGATGGCCTCAGATAAAATTGGTTGTTTTACTACCTTGCAGCCGCTTCTTTCAGTGAAAAAAGCAGGAAACTCATTGGTCTTATAAGTAGCAACGCAAACTCCTTGTGTTTCCTGTATGAACACAATAGTTATGAAAGATATCATCTGAAGATGAGTTAGCTCCTTCATAATTGGGCAGAGAAAGCAATGATCTATACCAAATATTCAAGGGTGCGAGGAATATCTAGGATAGATTTTGCTCCAGCAGAAACAACTGTTACTGGTGTCCTGCCAAGCTCCGTAAGATCAGAGGATATGTCCATTGCTGTCATGACAACATCGAGAGGTATTATTAAAGTTGCATTGAAATTCCGATAACAGAAAGAAAGCATAGAGTAACAATAGCGTTTTTATAAAAAAAAAAAAAAATTCCTTTTCCAAGAGAGGGGAAAAAGAAAAATCATGTGATCTCCAAGGGGGCTATAAGCAAAGTTAAAACAGGTACCAATAAAAAATATATCAGATGAAATTAGAAGGACAAAAGTACAATGAAAATTTCTTCAGTAACTTGTAAGAAGGCATCATACACATGAAGGACCTCTATGGACCGCAGCCTGAATGTCAAAACTTTCAGGCAAAATGATCTAAAAGGAAGTCACACTTACTATGCTCGCCATGTCTGTGTACTCCTCCAATTCCTCCAGTAACAAAAACAGGGATACTGACCTGCAAAAAAATTTTTAAACTATCAGTATACCTATAATCATAAATTTGTATTACCGAGTAGAAAAGCACATCAGAAAGATAATAACAAAATTGTCACCATAGAAGCAAAAAACATAGAGGCAGAAACAGTTGTTCCACCATTCCCTTTGCTGGCCACCTGAAAAGAAAATAAGCAAGCACATGAAGTTGGCTGAAAAGGTTTTATGGAGACAAATATAATAGCATTAGTTCAAGGAATTACACTAGTTAAAAACATGCAGAAACAACACTTGGAACACAATGATCAAAGTAAACATTTCACACTGGATTAAACATTCTTGCTTCAGTTTGCTAATAAAATGAGAAATGAAAGTTAACTGCTGTTGAAACTTGCAAAACTCAAAAGGTTCAGGACAGGGGAAAAAAAAAAAACATAAATGTTTGTGAAATACCCCAAAGAAATAGGCTACATGGACATGATGAATGACGCAGAGATTTGAGAAATACTCACAACATGTGCAATGTCCCTCCTAGCAGTCTTTCGTACACTGGTGCCGAGAATAGCAAGTCTCTCTAACTGTTCTGGACTTAAACCTGAACACAAGTAGAGCTCAGCAAAACAAAGAATTACATCAAAGTACTGCATGGACTCAAATGGGTGTGTGACGAATCCCCATAAGTGAAACTACAGCATCTCTACATGGTACAATCAAAAGACTCGACTTCGACCCCAGTCATTGAAATTCTCTTCCCATCCAAGGTTTTAACAGAAATAATCAAGCTAATTTCAATATCTTAAAGCAAATGGAACAAGTTTAGCAATAACTACCGATGCAAGGGATCCCATCAAGAATTGCAATGGTAGCAGGGACTGCTCCATTCTCCCTCACAATCGCCTCAAGTTCTTTTGCCGTTTCCAAATTCTGTGGATATGGCATTCCTAAACCATTCAATACGACAAAGAAAGAATGTCAAAAAGTCAAAAAGAAGACAAATCTAGTTAACAAACTTAAAGTAGGCGAAGTGGGTCATTTGATAGCTAGCAAGTTTACCATGGCAAATGATGGTGGATTCTAATGCAACTACTGCCTTCCCGCGCTCCAATGCTTCCGTAACCTCTGGAGATACCTTCACCAATCCTCCATACTGTATATTGAGAAAAACAAACAAATTTTTTTTTTTTGAAAAAAAAAAAAAAAAGAGGAAAGAAAAGGAAAGAGATCGTTACGGAGACAGATGGTTTGCATAAAAAGGGTGCAAAAGAGGGGGAGGGCTTTATTTTCATGCCTTTAAGTTTGAATCCGGCGGCTGAAGGTGGCGGTGGAGGTTGGACAGTCTTGACGCGGCTGCTGAAGACGCCATTTTTCTATTTTTTTCCATTTTCCATTTTTGGTTTTGCTCTTCTCGAGACAACCTGCGGCCGAACTCAGAGAGAGACAGACAGGGTTGTTCTCAATCACGACGCCGTTTTGGGCACAATCAAGGTCCGGGGGGAGAAAATGCTCGACTTCGATGGAGCACGCCATGTCGGTTGGTTCGAGATCCGGCATATCTCGGGCCGCCCATCAGAACCCAAAAAACCAACCGTGTGGGCCGCCCATTCTATGCGGGCTGGGGCTATGAGGCTGCCCCGTTCGGAGAAACTTCAATCGGCTTGTCAAAAGATGGGCCACAACACTACGATGTTGTTTCGGGTTTCAAATTTCCAACGATCGATTCCGTACTTTCACTGCTGACTGGACTCACTCAGAAAAACTCGGCTGGTGGCTCGGTGCGTTCCAAACTCCCGGCGATTCTGCTACATTTTCTTCAACTTCTCGGCCTCCTCCGCGAAGGAAAAAAACACACAACTGAGTAATTGTCTCGTCCTTGAAGTAACAGATGTCAGTGAACTGGGCACTGTGTTGATTGTCGGTTCATTTTTTTACGGTGTTCTCTCAATCGTTAATGTGTATAGAATACAAATATATTCAGTCATAATATGTGCCGAATACAAAATACATAACTTTTTATAATGTAGATATCAATGCATTTTGTATTTCAATTTAATTTTAAAATTGTTTATTATAAGTATACTCATTTTGATGAATAAGCTTAAAAATTTTAATGCCGCGATAAAATTTTAAATTTATTGATATTAAGACTCAATATAAGAAAATTATATTTAAATAATAAATTTTATTTTAAAAATTAATTATTAATACACAGTAAACAAAAATTACTTAAATTCAACCGAACTCAATTAGTTAATTTTTTAATTATTTTTTAATAAATTAATATAATAATTAATATATATTTATAATGTATCTTTGTAATATATAACAAAAAAAATACAAATATATAACTATACTAAATTCCATGTCCGTAATAAAATAAAAAAAATAAAATAAAAACAAACAAGAAGAAGAAGAAGAAGAAGAAGAAGAAGAAGACCATACGACATTTCAGGGATCTGCATTTGACCCCGTGGAAAGCCTGTGTCCACGTACCATTTTCGAATCCAAAAGTGACCCCCCCAAAAAAGAAAAAAAACAAACAAGGCACATAAATGGAGAGGGCATTACGGTAAATGCGAAGCCCAATAACCACCACAAAAACTAACCGCTTGCCTTTCTCTCGGCGGTTGCTTGCTTGCCTCTTGATTGGTGATTGGCCCTCCATTAATGGCTTCCAAGCTCTCTTACTCTGACTTTCCTCTGACGCTTCGGCAGTTTCCTAAATGCCCACAATCGATATGTCCTCTCTACCCTCTCCGGCACCTGAATCTCTCTTCAAGTTGTTGCTACTTCAAGTGCATTTCAAGCTCTAGAGGAGAAGCCCCATCGTCGTCGTCGTCGTCATTATCATCGTCGCCATTGTCGTCATCATCGTCCGCTGTTGTTCGTGCTCTGAAAGAAGAAGTGATTCGGTCACCAACTTCGGAGTCTGCCCATGACACCCAAACCGCTCCTGCTACTTCATCTCCTTCCTCCTCCTCCTCCTCCAAGCTTGTCCTCGTCGTCGGCGGCTCCGGCGGAGTTGGTAGGTGTTCTAACTGCCTCCTCCGAGCACGCATACCTTGTAATAAATATTATCACGAAACAATTTGACTGTCTTGTTCATCTATTCCGAAAGGTCGTGTATGATTTCTTTCTTTCTTTCTTCGAATTAAAGCTTTAAACTTGGAAGAAGTATTTTTTGGCTCTATGTTACTTACTGTATTCATTTGGGGTAAGCTCAACTGGTTCTGGAAATTCCATTTTGCAGGGCAGTTGGTGGTGGCATCATTACTTGACAGGAACATCAAATCGCGCCTGTTATTGCGGGATCCTGTGAAAGCAAATGCATTGTTCGGCGATCAAGATGAAGATAGGCTGCAGGTCTGGTTCCCCAATTTTGTCTGCACACGATGCATCATCCATTTCTAATTGATTATCAGCAGTAAATGTATATATATATATATGTATCCATTTCTGAGTCTTATGGTGCAAACAACCTCGTTGCTTTAAACTTGTTCTCTTTCCTCAGGATGTGAAACTTAATCGTAAAGAGATGTTAAAATTGCTAGGTATTTAAAGGGGATACGCGGAATCCTGAGGATCTAGATCCATCTATGTTTGAGGTACTCAGAACTTGCTAGCTGTATCTTTGGTTTTAGCTTTCTGAAGTATGGTGCAACCACTTACCTGTTACAGTTTCCAAGTCTAGCTAATGTTGGATGTTTCCAAATAAATTCTTCTTGCAGGGTGTCACACATGTAATCTGCTGCACTGGAACGACGGCCTTCCCTTCACGGCGATGGGATGGGGACAATACACCGGAAAGAGTAGGTAAGAAGTTTTACTCAGAACAATCAGTTACTAGAGTTCTATCTGGGCGGAAGAGGGAGGGTTGCCTAAACAGCAATTATAAGTTATAACCACACGGTTGGAACAAGCTGATGTTTGAGACTTTGAGCCTTATTGTGAACAATGAAAAGGGATCTTTTCTGTTGGCACCTGTTGGTGAAGATATTGAAATGATTGCCTTTACCAAATACTTAGTAACCCCATATTTGCATTCCTGAACATACCTCAGCATGAATGTTGTTTTCTTCATTGCCGTCATTCTTGGATAACAGTTTAGCATAGGAAGCTGTGGCCATTTTGCACATTTATCTCACATGCAACCACATATGTACAGAAAATCATGACATTGACTGATTTGTTTTGTCTGAAGACTGGGAAGGTGTGAGAAATCTTGTATCTGCACTGCCTTCATCTCTGAAGAGAATTGTTCTTGTTTCGTCAGTTGGTGTAACAAAGTTTGATGAGCTACCATGGAGGTAAGCGTTGTTTGATTTAAATAGAAGCTGCCATTTGATCTGGAATTGGGATACCTAGCCCAAATTAACAACTGTATCGAACTAATGAATCTTGTTTACTTATTAATCTTTTAGTCAGTTTGATATCAAAAAGGGATTCTGAAATTGTTATTTATCTTATCATTCTTGTCTCAAGTATAAATATGCTGCACGAAGTGGGGATCAATCCAATGAATTTGGTTTTCTAAAGAAGCAAATGAAACATATACTAGCATCCTCTGTTCTGTTCTTGGCAGCATAATGAATCTTTTTGGTGTTCTCAAGTATAAGAAGATGGGAGAAGACTTTGTCCGCAATTCCAGCCTTCCATTCACTATAATCAGGTCTGCCAACAATCTTTTTTTTCAATTCATGTTGGAAAATTGGAAATTAAATTTTCAGGAACTGTAGCAAGAAACCTGAATGCGGGATGACTTGGTATAATTTTCTTGTTTGTGCTTACATCACATTTATGCTTTTGCCAGAGCCGGTAGATTAACAGATGGTCCTTACACATCATATGACCTAAATACTTTGCTCAAAGCTACTGCTGGTCAACGGCGTGCAGTTCTTATCGGTCAAGGTAGATTTATATTCCCTGAATTAAACAAGCTACAAATTAGTAAAGGTGAATCAATTTAAGGGCATCAGTTTCATGTTTAGGATCTTGGATAAATTCCTTTTTGGTTCTTGTTATTTTCCTGGTGCACTTGAATAAGAGTTTAGGTATCTATTTTTGGCTTCTATGTTGGTGACGGAGTGATGTATTTAAATCTTTGATAGAAACCAAATACCCGAGTAGATTCTTTTGAAGCAACATCATACTATTATTCCTGCTCAATGATGAATAATATCTTGTACATCTATAGTGGATACATATTGCTGATCTTTCTCAATTTTGTTCAGGAGATAAGCTTGTTGGGGAGGTTAGCAGACTTGTAGTTGCTGAAGCTTGCATTCAGGCATTGGATGTAGAATTTACTGAAGGAGAAGTATTTGAAATCAACTCAGTTAAGGCAAGTTATTTCAAGATTATAACTAAGCAATGCTTTAAAAAATAATTTGTTATTCTTGATGATAATATTTCATTGTGATTGACATGAAATAATATCGATATCATTCTTGAAATACATATGAGAGTATTCATTGTAAATGCCTGTAGACCTTTTTCGTCAATCTTTGATGAGTTTAACTCTACTGAACTCAACTAAGTCTTCATTCCAGCTGTCATTGGAGCCGGCTATATGAACATTTTTTCTACACTATTTTGATTCACAGGGGGAAGGCCCTGGGGATGATCCCCAAAAGTGGCGCAATTTATTCAGAGCTGCCCAAACGCAGTGACTGGATATAATGCCGAAATGAGAAAAACTAGCATGGCATTTTGCATGGGAATTTTGTATCATTGAATCCGCCCGATTTGCAGTCACAACTTATGTATAATTTTGAGGTTGTTTGGTCTGATTAGTCAAAATTGAGTTTATAATAGAAAATTGGAGGTTTTCTGTACTGGCTGGGGGTCCTGGGACAAAGGCATCCAGTGCATGCTTGCTAAGTACATACTGTGCTTCATGTTTGTTCATGCCTAGGCGAGTACCAAATCAAAATTTTATGTCTAGTTCAGACGAACTGGAAAAGCTTTGATGAACACGCAAGCTAGACCTTAATGGCACATCTATTATGTTTTTTACAGTTCATTGTTGTATATTGTTGGGACGAAGAGTTTAGCTGCCCGACCACCTCTGCTCGTAATGTTTACATCTCATATCATATAAATTACCAGCAAGTTCAAAGTCCAGAGACTTTGTTACAATTTAATAGAAATTGATACTGCAATTTATACAATACCCTGTGCAATGCCACGAGTTCATTAGTAGTCATCATTATATTTAGAAAAAGGTACAGTTGAGTTGTGGCAGCTGAAAATTACTGCAAGGGTCATTCAATAATTAAGCTTCTAGCATGCCATGGCTTATTTTTCAAATAAATTCATATAGATAAATTTGATATAAAATGTATAAAGTTGTAGTAACTTTAGCCATTATGTCAATGTGGGCTTAAGATTCTCTCGGAGATTAAGGGTATTCTCTGGTCTCTTAACATCCATTGAATCGTGAAAGATGAAGAGAATATTATATTAGAGCTCTAACAAATATATATATATGTGTGTGTGTGTGTGTATTCTTTTTCACCATGTAAATAAGGTCTGCAAAAATTTCTGCTTGCTTCTTTGACATCTGCCGAACGGAGGATTGGAGACTTTTTGAAGGAAGCCAAAGGGCTTAAAAGCCCTGATGGCGACGGACAAAGCATATTAGCAGGAGTAAGATGCAAGGAATCTTGGTACAATCTTTGTTTTATAAAAATAAAAAATAAAAAAAAGAGTGAATTTCGGGTGATTTGATTACATGTATAGTCAAAGGACTAGGCAGAAGAGACATTAGGATCCCGTGCAACTTTAAATATACTTACATGTATAGTCAGAGCATTGTGCCTCAAAATGTACATTATCAGTTTTAGCTCAATTTCAGATTTCCTGTTTTTGTAGCATTTGACTCCAATGGGTCTATGCTCTTTGGCTTAGTAGGGCTTGCCCACTTTTCCGAAATGCTTTAGGATATTTGTGGCCGGAGGTGGGTGAGAGAACCCCATGGAGTGTCATTTATGGTTAAGCTGCGAAAAGAAAGAGGGGGCAATGTTACCCCTACAAGTCCTAAACCCTAGGAGCACAGCACAGGTATACAATACTACAATTTACGAAGAGGAGGGGAAAGGGAGTTAGAGCCAAGGTGACAAGTCTCGTGTGGCCCTAATTCCTACCATTAAAATAATAATAATAATCATTATTATTATAATAAAGAGAGAGAGAGAGAGAGAGAGAGAGAGAGAGAGAAAAAGAAAAAAAGAAGTGGTTGATACCCCCTTTTATCACATTATCTTTCACATTTCTTTCTCAACCTCATACCGATACCGCCAACTTCCAAAACCCCTGCATGCATGTAACGCCAAAACAAGGTCTGCTTGTTGCGTGTACAGTCGAATCATGCACCCGTTATCCTAAATTTAATAAAGATCAACTACATAAATCTTGAATCGGGTTATATTTGGTTATATTATAAGTCAAGTTTGAAATAATATAAAGGTAGAGTATATAAAAATTAGCAAAACATTAAAAGGGAAAATACAGGGATGAAGAAGAGGGGGGGGGGAGAAAATCAATTTCATAGTTATAATGCAATTCTGATCATGTAGGATATCAGTCATTCTTAGCCGCATAATTCCTATTGTTTCACTCTTATCTGCTAAGAAAAGTCGTCACCATGGGGAACCCACAAGGGACATTTGATTGGCTATCCTATCCCGAGCTCTTACATTAAAAAAAATAATAATTTAAAAAAAAAAATGAGTTCTTTCTGCTCCCTGGCTTTTTATAGCAAGCAAAGGCAAGCACTAAATTTGCCACTCATTTCTAGACTCTCTGCCTGCCAAACAGAAGAGTCGGAGCCACTTCCCGGCTAGCGTAGCTTGGCTTGGGGTTCGGAGGTAACCTTGACGCTCTTACATAAAGAACCTTTTTTTGTGAATTTAATCCGATGTCATGTCTCTGTTGTGTGTGTGTGTGTGTGTGTGTGTGTGTGTGTGCATGGATTATGTATGCGTAGATGCTATCATCTGTCTGATAAGAAGTATGGCCTTCTTTTGAATGTTTTTGAGGTTCAGTTCGGTACTAAATTTAGATACTAACATAACATATTATTATGATATGTATATATTCTGCTTTTATTTAATCTAATTTCTCTATCTTTCTCTGATTTGTTGCTGTCATATTATTGTTTCGGCTACTCCTGTTTCTGCGTCTTAATAATAAAAAGTTATGCTGGGGGCATCTTCTGGTATTTACGGTGGAGTGGAAAGAGCATAATCTAAATCGTTTTAAATTGTGTAGCACAAAAAATATGCTGAAAGATTTTTTTTTTCAATTTTTTTTTTTTTTTTATTATGGGAAAAAAGAGATCGCTAATTCTTTTCGATTGGAGGGTGGTTAAAAAATGTGTTGCTCACGTCCCATGCAAATTCTGTAATTTATTATTCGTCTTCATGCCTCCCGTTTCAAGTTTCTTTCTGCCAAGTCTTATGCTGCTACACTTTTCTTTTGATGAAATTATGCAAATGATTCTTTCTTAACTAGCTAGCAAATGGAGAAAAGGGAAAAGAAAAAAAAGAAAGAAAAAAGAAAAAGGCTGCAGGCATCGTGTAAGTAGAGAGAAAAGAATATGGAAGGAGCAAAGAATTGCTTTTTAAAAAAAAAATTATATATATATATATAATTTATTGTATGAGAAGCTATAAAAGATTGCTTTTTGGTGCGTTGTACCTTTTTGCTCCTCATACGGAAAGAGGAACGACGTGGATCTGCAGGGAAAAGGAAATTTATTTATGCTATTATGTGGAATTCGGTTTGGCTCATTGAAAATTGTAGGAAAAGGGAAATCTATTTATGTTTTCATATTTTGGCTCAAGGTTTTTACTTTTTGGCTCTGTGAAGCGTCAGGAATTCTCAAGAACCAATTTTCTTTACTGAAATTCCTGGTGGGGAAAGATGGATTACTTTTATGGACCAGGAAGGAACCATCTGTTTGTTCCAGGGCCTGTTAATATCCCGGAACCAGTCATCCGGGCTATGAACAGGAACAATGAGGATTATCGCTCACCAGCCGTTCCAACTTTAACAAAATCTCTTCTGGAGGATGTGAAAGAGATTTTCAAGACTACTTCAGGAACCCCATTTCTCATCCCAACAACAGGTGCTGCATTGGTTTTATAATATATTGTTGTAGATAGGTTCTTAACCCTTTTTGAGTAATGTTATCTTAAATTCTATTGTTTCACATTTGTACTACTATTCAGGTACTGGAGCATGGGAGAGTGCACTTACCAATACATTGTCGCCTGGAGATAGGATTGTCTCCTTCCTGATTGGCCAATTCAGTTTGCTCTGGATTGATCAGCAGCAACGCCTTGGATTCAATGTTGATGTGGTAGAAAGTGAGTGGGGTCGAGGTGCCAACCTTGACATTCTGGCATCAAAACTTGCATCAGATGGAGCACACACTATTAAGGCCATTTGCATTGTTCACAATGAGACAGCAACTGGAGTTACCAACAGCTTGGCAAAAGTCAGAAGAATACTTGGTAGATACCTAAACAGATGCTTTGATATATGCTTTTCCTTTTTCATGGCTATAAATTAGAAGGTTTGGTTGGGTTAGTACTAAAGATTCGACAAAGCAATAAGCTTGTGTGTTCTGTACTGTTGTGGGAACATTTATGTTTCAGCCCATCCTTATGTGGACTAATGGATCTCATCGTTGCCCCCGATTCGCAGATGACTACAGGCATCCGGCTCTCCTTCTTGTTGATGGAGTGTCTTCAATTTGTGCTCTTGATTTCCGTATGGATGAATGGGGAGTGGATGTGGCTTTAACGGGCTCTCAAAAGGCGCTTTCACTTCCTACTGGAATGGGCATTGTATGTGCAAGCCCCAAGGCCCTGGAGGCATCTAAAACTGCAAAGTCATACAGAGTTTTCTTTGACTGGAATGACTACTTGAAGTTCTACAAACTTGGAACATTTTGGCCTTACACTCCTTCCATCCAACTGCTTTATGGCCTTAGAACAGCTTTGGACCTCATTTTTGAGGAAGGGCTAGATAATGTGATTGAAAGGCATGCTCGTCTTGGCAAAGCAACAAGGTTTGGTTGGTTTTCTTTCTAAACATTGTTACTAGATATCTATGACACATGCATTTTCTTTAGGATTCGAAATTGAATGCTGCCTGAAATGTGTCTTTAAATCTTGAATTGTAGGCTTGCTGTGGAGGCATGGGGCTTGAAAAATTGTACCCAGGAGGAGGAGTGGTTCAGTGACACAGTGACTGCTGTGCTCGTTCCCCCTTACATTGACAGTGCAGAGATTGTTAGAAGGGCATGGAAAAGATACAATTTAAGCTTAGGTTTGGGCCTTAACAAAGTAGCTGGAAAGGTATTCAGAATAGGACATCTTGGCAACTTGAATGAGGTAAATTTTGACTCCCCCATTTCCTTTCATGTTGATTGCAAGTGTCCCACCACCGGCTGGCAATTTTTTTTTTTTTTTTTCACTTCTGTTTCCATATCATCTAAAGTGAGGGTATTCAGCTTACCTAAAATATTGGTGGTGGTTATGTGGAATATTAAATGGTCATATTTAGTAAGCAATTGAAAAAAGTTAATTATACGTAACTTTTTCTTTAATTTTTATTAAAAAACTATTTATATTACTCAAACTTACAGTAAAATAACATTTATCGTTACACCAAAACTCGCCCTTCTAGTTTATGTAATATTATGGAGGAAAAGTTAAACAGCTGGAAATTGATTAAAGGGTGCTCTGCCTAACTTCTAATCTTCTATGTTATGTCTGTTTGCAGTTGCAATTGTTGGGTTGTCTTGCTGGAGTGGAGATGATACTTAAGGATGTGGGCTGCCCGATCAAGCTGGGTAGCGGGGTAGCAGCTGCTTGTGCCTACCTGCAGAACAACATCCCAATGATCCCTTCTAGGGTTTGATTCGTTTACCATCCAATGTAATTATTTTCATTTCTGTTGGTTTAATTCAGCAAAACCTGTGTACCCAATGCACAATTTGAGTTCTTCTTCTTAAACTAGTGCTCCTTGGAGGCTCTTATAATTCCCCCATATACATTTTGCTACCTACATTTTATCCAGTATTAGTTGGAACACCTTCAAATCCAATTTAGCATGGGAAAAGGCTTTCCATAAGTGCTTTGGAGTCTTATCCTGAAGTGAGTAGTTATATTCTTGCTCGAGCAAATATCAAAATAACCAAAAAGAAAAAGAAAAGAAGTCCTAAATAAATAAAACGTATATTGTACAGCAAAACGATGGCGATGGAAAAAGGCAAATCCAAGGTCTATTTCACATCCAACTCGCAAAAATCCTTCGCTCCTCCTATCGAAGTAAAATTGTAACTCCCGTCTCTCTGACACGTAACTTTACTAAAAACTGTTATCTATGAAATGACCCTAGAAAATGCGACATTGAGTAGAAGGGCCAAAATGGAAATTTCTTCCATCAGGCAATCGCGTCATCACTCCAACATTAAGAGTGAGTCCAATCCAGTCATATCCATAGCGCAGAGTTGTGACTTTTCAAGTTTCTAGCTTGTATTTAAGCATAATGTGGTAGCTGTTGAATCCTTTGGGGACAGGAAAGGAAGTTTCCAATGACGATTGCCCTCCAACATTACAAGTAGGGGGACTTGAAAGAAGTATTCTCCAATAAGCTGTAAAAGCTGGGAATTCAGTAATCTGCACAAATTACACAGTGATAACCAACGGTATTAAACAAATGTAGAAAGCTCTGGTTCATGAAAGGAATCAAAAAAAATTGTGATAGACTAGTAGAGCAGTACTAATCATCTCCCCCAGTATGGAAAGAGAAAAAGCAGCTCCCTCTTTTTTGTTTAAAATATAGCTACTGCCGCTTCTCTACAATGATCACTAACCCTAGGAAAGACAATAACAATTCTTCCTAAACAGTCTGCTAGAATGTTCAAACCTGTAGACCAACTTGTCCTGAATGCTAATCTTTCCTAGGAGTATGATTCCAGAAAGACTATTAGCACCTGCAGGCAAGGTGAAGACATTTTTCTGGTCATGCAATCATCTAACTTGTATCCATGCTGGAAGATGCCCGCTTTCTCCTTTTGTTCTTGGGCTTCACAGCATCCTTCAAGGTTTTCTCTCCACTCTTTTGTAGTGCAGTCCCATGCACATCTGTAGCTAAAGTAGCTGGCTTAACATCTTCAAGTGGCTTCACTTGCTCAGTTTCAGTACTCTTCTGCGCACCTCCTTTTTGTTTAAGATTGGGTGCTACATCTCCTGCATATTTCACACATCTCATGTCAGTTTTTACAACTCGTTTTTCTTCAAAATTTGGGGTAAAATTTTAGGGCGTAAAACAAAATGCTCTACATTCATTGGCCGAGAAGCAAAAAGTGTCAAACTTTTTGCAACTTAGAAACAATCATACAAATTGCATACCACGTAAGGCTAGAGAAGCTTTGAGAGACTCTGGATCAATTCCTTTTGAGTGAGGATCCCTGAAGCAAGGAGAAAGAATGCACCGTAAACCAAATTAATGCTAGAGGGGGGGGGAGAGAGGGAGGGAGAAAGAAACAAAAATATAGTTGTAAACGTTTTAAACAAAATGAAAAATAAGCTGGAAAACAGAGCAGAGCACACGAGGAAGAAGTTCTTTCACATGTACCCTGTACTCATAACCAGTCACACAGATTTCATTCCCTCCTTCTACACCAGGGTCAATACAAAGCCGAATCCTATGACAATGCGGCACAAAGCTAGAAGGATTTCCAAAGCAAAATGCAGAAAATTATTTTTTTAACCCATCCAGTTCAACTATTCTTGGGTCAAGAGTCCTTCCCACATACTTTCACTGACTCAAGTTGCTTTCCTGTCATAAATTGCCTTAAGAAAATGCATAGATATTAAGTGAAGCTCATGATTATTATCTTAGATATGAAAAGTGAAATCCTTTTGAGGCAGAGAACAAAAAAAATAGTCTTGAAGAGATTCTTAAAAATGAAAAATACCGATGTTTTAAAACTATGAAGATGGCTAACACCTCACCATCTAGAGGCCCCCCCAAGAAAGTTCTTAGAATTGCCCTCTTCATGATTTGTTCCACCTTTTTCAGATGATTTCATATCATCATCAATGTCCTTACTTTGAATGCTGCTGCTTCTCTCGGATGCCAACTTCAACCTCTCCATTTGCTGCATTGATAACTCACCTACTTCTTTTGGCTCAACAGATTTATTTTGGAGCTCTCTGAAACAGCCACCAGATGCACTAACACTGACAGGAACAGAAGCAGGGTGACGCTTAATCTTGCGTAGCGCTCTCTCAGTATTGTATGCTTCAACCTAAGAGGAATACCTTTTATCATGAACTCTTTTATTTTTTTTACCGATAATTCAGAAAATATTCAAATGAAAGGTGCTTCACCAAAGGGCATTCCAGCACATGAGTCTTTCAACCTATAGAATCTGCAGAATGATTAGATGTGTGTAGCCTTACCCCTGTTTCTGCAGAGAGGCTGTTTTTGCAACTTAAATCTGTGACCTCCTATGTCACAACAGAATAACCTTACTGTTACACCAAGCCTTGGCCTTCAACAACACAATTAGAAGACTGAACCAGACTAAAACCAGTATGTTGTATTCATGGTGAGGGCCTGGCATTATTATATTTGCTCACATTTGAATTTTTTTTGTCTTGACTATCACGCTATAGTTACCTGACAGTGAAACATGCATTCAAAAGAAAACAGCAGAACAAAGTTAAACATAAAAACCATACAGAGGCAATTATCACACTGTTTGCAGAATGAATGCCTGCTAGGAAGTTCGTCCAGCTTAATTGAAATCCAGCATTCATTTACAGAATAAATGACATTCAGCAGGTTTTAACAGTATTTATACTTTAGAATGTATGGTGGTAGAATTACACCACACTGGAGCATAAGAGCTAAGGGTACCCTTTCCATGCACCCAATTGCAGATAGACACCAGAATTCTCATACAAAAATTACCATCATTTTGCTCTTCAACTATCTGACAGATAACGAAGACAGAATTTATTACTGCATCATACAAAAGAAACTCACTGCATCTTTTATCTTCTTTGTTATTGACTCAGCATTTCTGGATGCAAGCCGCAAGCAACGCATGATATTGCTCTGCAACACACCCTCTCCTCCCGGCTTTTGAATAGCACAGATGTCACCATTCGCATTAACTGTGACAGTCATTCGTCCGCCCATAACAGCCTCCTCATTGTGGGTTGGATCTACTACCTAAATTCCTCTGATCACATTAATCTAATTGGCTGATGAATGGCTTTAGCCCAATGTAAAATACACATTATTTATTTTACAGGAAAAAAATGTTACAAAATAAAAATTGCTTACCATCATATGCTGACTGCTAAAAAATGCAAAAGTTACTGCTATAGGCAGGTGATGTACTATCAAAGGAAGTGGCTCCCTCGCCTGCCAGAATGAAATGCACAATAATCAACAAAATAAAATATGATATTCAAGAGCCTCAATTCATGCTCAACTAAAGGAAATAATATATAACATCATGAAAAATAATGTTACATGTGTATAGCTCACAAGAAATATGGATAGAAACAGTGCCTAGGGAAATGAAAAGAGGTCAAGTGGCCATCGACAAGAGTGGGTATTGAATTCCACCATTCAGTAGAAGCCATTCCACTCTTGTTCTACCAAACACACATATTTCCCATGGAAGAAAAACAGAAAAAAACGATGGGAAAGTACATAAAACTCCAACCCTTTATTGTAAAGTTGAAACCCTGTCCCAAGTAAAATGACCAACTAGTTCATTCCAATTAATGCTATATTCCATGTTTACGATCCACTCTATAACATTGTTTTGGAATCCGATGCCCCCCCCCCCCGGCAGCCCGTGGGGCAGGGCGAAGGGAAATAAACCAAGGACTAAAATTAAAGGAAAAAAAGAGCAGAAAAAGAATACTAGTAATAAAAGGTGGGTTCCCCAACACATGATGAAGAAAAACAGTTCCACTCTGCCCTTGTGCTTGGTGCCATTCTTTCACTGTTTGAATAACATATTTATCAAATTGCCTCTAACTACAACAGTTTTTACATTTTTTATGCCAAAATTCAATGAGGTCTCAAAACTAAGAACAAGCTCCAGGTTCCCATTTATGGTACTATAAAAAAAGTTGCTTCATGTCTACTAGATGAAACAAATGAGCTAACCTCAGGTGGATGTACTGTCACTTCTTGACCATCTTCTCCTCCTAATGTGCATTCTGGCCTTCGAAATGTCAAGAGAGCAGCCAAAGCAGCAATATTTGCCGCATCAACAAGATTTCTGTTCGCAGAAAATTATAAAGGAAAGAAATTACATCTAATTTTTAGCATCAGCTAAAGCACAAACAATCAAGATCTATACAAAAACTTGTTGACAGATAGGTTTTAAAACATAAAATTATTATGGCATACCCTCCATTATCTAGGATGTGAAGGTCAATGCGGATGGCCCACACTAACTTCCCAGCAAGCACACAAAGTGATTCCGTATCTACTGCCCTGCTTTCCCTGCATATCACCTTAAACTTTGGTATAAATTTGATTTTGGCATATAAAATCCAGCATAAATACTACTATCAGACCCAATAACTATCCAAGAATCCTGTCCAATGAAAGTGGGGAACACCAAAAAAGAAGGCTATAATGTGTGAAGCACCTTCTTCATGATAGGATAGCCACCAAAAATAATCTAATGAACACCATTGAATTTCAAAATATGTTTACACGAACACAAGTGGAGACAATAATTACCTGAGGCCACGATCAACTATCCGGCCCAGCTCTATTGCAGACTCTCCCGGACGGCCAGCCTCAAATGAAGGATCAGCCATTGGAGAAAACTCTGTAAAAATCGAAAGTGATCCTTCATTTGGTCGGTCCCAATAAGGTTCAACCAGTTGACCCGTCACAAAACCCATAACATGCGTCTGGCCTAGCTGCACCTCCGATGACCCATCTTCTCTGTAAGTTCCACCATAACAAATTTTTTTTTTTTTTTTAAAAAGGAAGAAAATGAAAACATCATTCTTGTTAACAAATTTTAAAAATGAATGCCCAACAAAATCATTACATAATATATACATTTATGGGTCATTGCTCCGCGGCAAACTAACTAAGTTCTTGAAGGGAAAAAGAAAAAGCAGAGGCAACAAATTGAAGGGAACCTGCCTTCCAAACTTGATGGTTATTTTGCGGTATTCGAGGGGATTGCGGCCATCAATTCTCAAGTCAGAAGCCAAAGCAGTCTCGATAAACTTCCTCTCATTCACAGTTAGCCGCCAATTATTCGCTAGTCTAGCTTCCATTGCATAGAAACAATTGCCCAAGGTCCACTTTCAGAGGAAACCCACTAAGAATAATAACAGCTTTAGCTTCTCTCGCGCATTAGAGCGAGCAGTTCCAAGGCAACAGAATACAGAAACGCCGAATCTACGAAAACCCAACAACTAATGCCACTTAGCAAAAGATGGGTTTCGCGAACAAGAACGAGAATTGAAACAATGAACAAGAAAGATTGAAACTTGCTGTTTTCTTGCTGGCGAGACCGAGCACCTTCCAACTTCCTAGCTTAAAACCCTAGTAAAAAGGTTCTTGGCTTATCAGTGACAGAATTTTGGCAGCAATTTTCGTTTAATACAATTTGGGAAATCTTCTTAAGACACAAATTAGACACATCATATTCTATCTAAAATAGTTTATATTATTTTAATAATATTTTATATAAAATAAACAAATTTATAGTGGTATAATAAAATTAACGTAAATTATATATATATATATATATATATATTTATATATTTATTTATTTATTTATTTTATTTTTGCAGGTGACTGTTGAAAATGATTAAAACACTTATCCTGCCACCCACTTTATAGCAATGTTGTTAACCTAATAAAAAACAGTGGCTCTTCCACCAAAGAAAAAAAAAAAAAATCTCAAATAATACGAGACCTTCGTAATTCAATTTACAAGTAAGCTACAAGTCGCACCGAATTTGAATTTCGCCTGTTACCAAAGTCAATTTTTTCGCAATTGCGAGTGTAGGAAAACACGGTTGGCCGCTGTGGACCCGTATTTGTGGCTGCTACGTTACACAAGTACAACAGGACCGGCTAATTGGGCAATTGGCAGCCGGAATATCCTTCGGTTTCGATTCTGGGTGTTCTCTCAACTGCTGTCTGGTTAACGGAAGACAAAGCTTGTGGACGGGTTGGCGTGATGCTGCAGAATTAGAAACGACACCTATTTTGAGTTGTCCCTATTTTATTTTTTTAGTTACAATAATGCTATTCATAGAACATCAAATTTATACGCCCAAAGAAAAGAAAAGAAAAGAAAATTTTAACATCAAACTTCGTTCATCGATCTTAACGTGACTCGCCAAACATCCCAGTAAAGATACTGATTAGTTTCGTCGTATCTTTTCAGAAATAGAGAAATCCATTTTGCTCGCTAAGGTTTGTTTTACAAATAGATAGATAAGAGCAGAGATAGGGCCTCAAAAAGTATAAAACAGACGTTCATGTCAATAATTGTGGAAAATTATGTTTTTGTCCTTTTCGTGTTAAGGGAAAGAGGAGGAGGCACGACCGAGAGCTTTAAAACATTCCTAATGGGCATGGCTGGGAGCGACGTTGAAAACTACCAGTTTATCAATGGCGCCGTAGCACAAAAAAAATTACGTTAAAGAGTTTGAGATTTTCCTGCTAAATTTTTTATTAACGGATAGAATTACACGTCATAATACACACACACCCGCACATATTTTAGCAGTATTACGGAGATCTTAACTGAGTTTTTATCTTCAAAATTCTCTATCTACTTCACAGATCATGGCTTGTATCGTTTTACTTGACTTACTCGGAGCAATTTAAATCCCTTATTTTTAAATCTTTGAAAACTAATACTATAAGGTGTTCGGTTAATAGTAACAAGAAAATCTCAATTTTAAATTTAATTAAACCGACTGTATGAATCTTTTTTTTTCACATAATTCTAATAAGCTAATATTTGAAATTACCAAAAACTTAGAAAAGAAGAAGAAGAAGAAGAAGAGACAACAGGGCTAGATTGGACAGAAAACAGTCAAAACAACAAAGGGATGGAGATTAAGACAAGATCAGAAAAATGGGAAGACACAAAAAAAAAAAAACAGAGGTGGAGCCCGTCAACAGAGAGAAGCATATTCACACGCATCGACTGGCGAATATCATCATCATCAGCAAACAGAAGGGAGCTGCTCCTGTTCGAGCAGATCTCCCATGAAGAGAAAGCAGAAAAAAAAAAAAAACACACACACGCACGCACAATAGAAAAGGGAACAGATTACAGAGCGATTCAGTAATATGAGTTTCTCGCAAGACAATCTAAAAGGAGTCATCTTGGCCTTGTTGTCAAGTGGGTTTATTGGGGGAAGCTTCATCATCAAGAAGAAAGGCCTTAGACGAGCTGCTGCAGCTTCTGGTGTCAGAGCTGGTAAATCCAATTTTCCTCCTTTTTTGGGGGTTTTTGATTTTGTGCAATTGGTTGGTCTTTGATCCCCTGAATTTTGTAGGTATTGGTGGCTTCTCGTACCTCCTGGAGCCTCTATGGTGGGTGGGCATGATCACAAGTGAGTAGGAGGTTTCTTTTTTTTTTTTTTTTTGTTTTTTAGGTTAAGGGTATTCTCCTTGTTTTGGAAAAAGATACATGTTTTGCGGGTCTTGGTCAATTTTACATGAGCTATAAGCTTGTTATGGTTGTGTTACTGAATGGAAATGAAGGGAAATTCCATGAGTTATAAGCTTCATTAATTAAATCTGAGATTAAGGTTTTGTTGTTGTTAATTATGTTCTGAATATCGGTTGTTTAATAATTGATTGTACACACTCATTCTGCCTCTAATTCGAGTTCTTTGTTTGTTGGAACTTTTAATTTCTTTCGATTCAATTTCTTCCTTTTTCGGTGTTTTGGTTGCAGTCAAAACTTAGCATGGTATCGATGATTCATTGACCATTTGTACTGTATCTCTCGTTCTATTTTATGTGAATATAGTGATTGTTGGAGAGATTGCAAACTTTGTCGCCTATGCATTTTCCCCAGCAGTTTTAGTTACTCCACTTGGTGCACTGAGTATTATTGTCAGGTATATACCCTCAGTGTCTTGCTTTGAGCATGCTTCGAAGTTGTTGTTGTAGTCTCTTCTGATTATATTCCATGCTTTCTTCAACGGAACGTTGTGTAGTGCTGTGTTGGCTCACTTTCTTTTGAATGAGAAGCTGCACAAGCTTGGGATCTTGGGCTGTGTAATGTGTATCGCTGGCTCTGTGGTCATTGTGATCCATGCACCACAGGAGCGCCCTATCACCTCTGTTCAGGAAATATGGATTATGGCAACTCAA
This sequence comes from Bruguiera parviflora, assembly GCA_019804595.1. Taxonomy (NCBI): domain Eukaryota; kingdom Viridiplantae; phylum Streptophyta; class Magnoliopsida; order Malpighiales; family Rhizophoraceae; genus Bruguiera; species Bruguiera parviflora. The sequence goes on from CM034060.1 coordinate 392,105, forward strand.
CCGGGTGTGTTTCACCTCCTCATGTATTAGTTTTCTTGTATTTCCATTACTCTTTTCATGACTAACAATATTACCTTCTGTGACAGCATTTTTGCTTTATGTGGCCTCAGTGATTGTGTTGGTTTTTATTCTGATCTTTCACTTTGCCCCAAGTTGTGGGCATTCAAATGTGCTGGTTTTCACAGGCGTCTGTTCATTGATGGGTTCTCTTTCGGTAAATAGTTGAACTTTCAAATATACTTTTTATACTGTGTGCATCAGTTGAATTTCAGGAACTCAATGAAGAATATGGAAAAGGGACTTTGCATTTTCATTGCCTTACCTAAATAATAATGTAGTGGAACTTTATGTTGTTAATCTTTGCTTGAATCTTGTCGACACATCAAATACCTTCGGGATGGGGATGGTTTTTTTTTTTTTGGTTGGGGGCGCAATGGAGGGTGTGGTGTTGGAATTAGTTAAGTGTTTGAATAAAAGACGTTTAATAGATTAATTGGGGGGTTTTTTCTGTCACAATGAGCTGTTGAGCTGTAAAAATTTCCCCAATTGCATATTTCACATTAATTATGGGAAGATAATCTAAGACAGCTTTGGCTCCTGGTGGCTGTTATGTCTCCTTTTGAAACTGGAATTGCATCAGATTTCATTATTTGATATTTCTATTGTCCTGTATGCTTGGTCATACATGATGGCTAACGTTCAATTTTCAGGTGATGAGTGTCAAAGCTCTTGGGACTGCACTGAAATTGACCTTTGAAGGAAATAATCAATTACTTTACCCAGAGACATGGTTTTTCATGCTTGTAGTTGCTACATGCGTCATCACACAAATGAATTACCTAAACAAGGTTAGTAGTGGGTGATTACTGCTTATTTACTTCCAGAATGCAAATATTATAAGTGTCTTCAAGATCTTGCTGCAGCAGACTGTTTTCTCAAAATTTTCTCCTTTTCATGGAAGGGATTTTTCTGTTTGTTAGTAGATACTGGCTTGCTTCTCTGTTTTTATTGTCAATTAATTTTTCAGAGGCATAGGGATTTGGAATCACCTGGACATATGCCTGATTCATGTGGCTTCCATTACTTGGTAGTATGGAATGCTACTGAAACTACATGGAGCCTTTCTCCTTCTGGCTATAAGCTAGAAGCTGAAGAGTTGTCTAAAAATTGTTTGTATGGATGACCATGAAAGCACATACCCATACACATGCACAAACTAGAAACAAGATTGCGACATGGAACTTTGAATTGGTTGATTTTCATCACCATTAACCTTCCTTTTGATAGGGCATGGTATGCCCTTCCTGCCTGTCATTCGGTACTGGATACATTCCTCTGGATTAACTCTCCATATGCTCTACTTATCCTGCACCACTCTTTCATTTGTGAAAGATTTGCATCTCCTTTTTTATTATAGTTTCTAAACAGTATTGGTGATAACATGCCTCTAAGGTATTCTGTCAACTCTGGCATTAACACTCTCTTTCCACTTCTATTTTACGAGACGTCAAAGTTGGTTGACATATATGTAAATGTGAAATTGTTGCCTGTAAAACTCTTCCTCATCTTCATTCTTCTCTGCTAAATTACCAGAAATTCTGATGTTTCAGGCACTTGATACATTCAACACTGCGGTTGTATCGCCCATATATTACGTCATGTTCACATCACTTACAATTCTTGCCAGTGTTATCATGTTCAAGGTACTGTTACGAAACCTATAACAGCTTATGTTATTTGTCTCATTATCTTACCCCTTTTAGGCTGAGTGTTTTATTTAGTTTAAGTTGAGATGAATGCTGCTGCATCAAACTCAGGCATGATTCTGTAAATTGAATGCAAAATAGGATGAAGTATCTCAAATGTGTACTGATGTGCAACTACTTGAGAGGAACAATTATAAAAACACTGCTTCCCTGAAAACAATTTAATGCCTGATGATACTTTGCTTTATAATCAAATGAGCTGGTAGTAATTGGGATTAAATTGGCCAGAACTTGACTTCTAACAGTATAAATGTTCAAATACAAAGTTGCTAACAGAATGTTGTACAAGGAGAGAGACGAGAACAATTATGACTTCTCAACTGCAGTTAGGTATCTGATTGTTTAAAATATTTCATTTAAGGATTGGGATGGACAAAGTGCGGGAAGTATTACATCAGAGATTTGTGGCTTTATCGTTGTGCTTTCTGGGACAATCCTATTACACACAGTCAAAGACTTTGAAAGAAGCTCATCCTTCAGACGTGCGTGTTCTTACTGTTTCCGAGTGATTCTATTTGATCCGGTTGAATCACACACTAAATTAGATGCCAATACTTTCTTAACTTTGAGTGGCTTTGCAGTCTCAGGTGGTTATGCACCTCTTTCCCCTACATTGGCTGCCCGACTGTGCGGCGGAAATGGGGAGCTTACGAAGCATGATGAGGAAGATGTACCCCCTCGTGAGGAAATGTGCCTTCAAAAACAAGAATTGCATTAGATGCCCTCTTTAAGTACAAAAACAGATGATGTTCCTGTCTGACGATCTCTTGCTGCGACTCAAAGAGACATCTGAACAGAAAACTGGCATTGGGGATGGTTTGATAATGGCTTGCAGGGATCATATTTGATTATTCTGTTTTCTGCTCGTGCTAGGGAATAGTTCGGTGCTTACTTTCCAGGTCAATACTTTTACGGTGTGTTTAAGTTAGTCTGCCAACTCATCGAAGGCTGTTAAAGAAAGTGAAAGCGGATCGCTCGGATGGCAACTCGGCAAAGAGAATTTGAGGGAAATGGGTTGACTGGCTGATGTCTGCGGTTCGCTATTTGATTTGATTTCATCTTCTCCCCCAAGGCATCTTCCCTTAGAAAGCATGCCCAAAAACAAAAAAAAAAAGCAAAATCAACATTTTGCGTTGCCCATTTTTTGTAGATAAATAATTGATTGATTTTGGGGTTGATAACAGTGAGACTGAAAACATGTACTCCTTTAATCAGAATTTGGTTAGTATAAATAATTGAAAACTTGTTAGTCCCGACTAGGATTTTGCTGGTAGAGAGGAATGCACCAAAATTTTTGTTTCATTCCATGGTTGGCCGTGCTGGATCTTGTTTTTCCTTTTCTCTGTGTATGATATTTAATGAGAACGTTGAGTCGGTAAACTAGAACAGCTAGCCCTTCGCTGCCTTTTTCGGGTTGTCGTTCCAGAGGACAAAGCCGGCCTATTCCATTTAACAAAAGAATTATTCATTCCGGATTCTTCCCAGTTGGTTCGGTGAGATCCAAATTTGCAATCATTTACTTGAGCGATAATCTCTCGATTGTAAAACCTTAAAGAAAACAGTCCTGAATACCAAAGGGTATTGCAATCCGGAAACTAAACAATGGTAACGGTGTCATAATATCAGCTCTCCCTTTAAATGAGCGCTGAAACTAAACGTGTCCTAGATTTCCCGTAATCCAGAGCCTAATTTTCCTCGTTCCCCAACAAAGCGAGAAGAAATGCTTTGTAGTCTCCGAATGTGCCTCTGGCTACCGCAAGATCGAGAGATAAGTTGTTCCTCTTGAGATAGAGTTCCTTGATCTCCTTCAAGTCCTTCTCTGCACGCGTGACGATCACACGACTGAGCGATTCTTCATCGACCAGGTCTGTGTTGATGGCATGACGTAAAACCTGCACAAAATAGGCCCAGAAATATTAATGCTGCTTTGATGGGAATTATGTCTGAAATGAAGCAGATAACGGTTTCATGAATCGTAAGAAAGATGCACCTTTGCCAAGTACTTTTTCGGATCTCTGATGCATCGGATTGTAGTGCGCAAAGCTGCTAAGTATTCGTCTGCTGTTTCACCCCACAAATCCTACAAAGAGCGGGATTTCCAATCTATTATTATGAAACAGAACTTGGGGTCTTTAGCATCTACTTGGATTTCTATACCTTAGTAATCGATCTGCTATGAGTATCTCTGTAACGGTTGAAAGTTGCATTAAGTTGTGCTTTGCTCCTCGTGCTCAGTATCCTGATTAACTCTTCATGTTCAAAAGCCTTTCCATTAATATCGTCATGAAGAATGTCAGCTTCTGAATGTGCCAGATGATCATCAATTTCTTGCCCATCATACCTGTAAGCACTGATGACTGCAACCAACAGCTGCAAATATATATGGTAAACCTTCGATCAACAACGATGCTATGCTATGAGCCAAAAAATTTTAACTAGCGGCTATAAAATGTACGTTTCGAATGTCACCCTCGGTGTGAGAAGCCACGTCTTCTTCAAGAGAATGCTTGTAGCGAAATCGATATGCACGCTTCACTGCCAAGAGATCTTCTGGAGATCTAATGCAAGCAATTTCTACTATTACTCGATAATTGGGTGTTGCTTTCTGCAATGCTGCATTAGCCATGGCAGCATCTCTTTCAGGCGATTCCAAGGTCCAATGGCATATTGTCCTCTGTGAAAATTTGATCAGAAATTTGCCAAGAATTAAAGAAGGGTGCCAAGATTCCCATACTATGGAGTCCGAGAAAGAGTTAGATGTAGGCAAATATGACGGGTTTATCACGTAAAGAAAAAGGTGTACTAGTGTTATACAGGTCAAATTTAGCTAAGAACATTAAGGCTTGGAATGATCGTTGAACTTGTTGCACCTCAAAGTCTCCTGAAAGCTCGGATTTGAGTTGCTGGATGAGATCTTCCTGATATATCTCCTCATAAGCTAGCCTGATAAGCTTCCTTTGAAAGGAATTCCGATGTCCCAGAATTGATATTATGGCCTTCTCGTCCGTTCCCCAGCCTACCAAATCATTAACACAAAATAGTCTATTAGTGCATGCAATTTTGCCGTGAGACATATTTTAACCCTGCTTTGCCCATGAAGTGGAACTACTGACTGATAATGGGAGGAGAAAAAAGGTGTAGGTGAAAAGAGGAAAAAAAATTTGTAATTTGTAACACACGATCAATCTTCCAAAGAAGAAGAGGCAAACCCAGGCAAGCCTTCTTGATGTTTTCTGCGTCCTCGACAGGGGAGAAGTCCTTGGGAGCAATGAGGGTAGCCATGTTGTAGCCTTAATTAGCCGTGTGCTGTAATCTTCCTCCCAATTCAGTGTCCAACTCCTAGTCTAGTCCTAGGAGTTAGGACTACTTAAGTTTCTTAACCCATCTGCATAATTTATTGCAGTAATAAATAAATAAATAAAACTGGCGAATTGTTTTAATCACGGTAACAGTTGTGAGGAAGATGAGAACTATGAATGAATACTGGTTGCAAAAGATTATGATTTATTTTATTCGAAACGACGCTAACTGACTCCATGGCCCAATGGATAAGGCGCTGGTCTACGGAACCAGAGATTCTGGGTTCGATCCCCAGTGGAGTCGGCAGGTAGACCAATGATACTTTACCAGATGGTCAGTTTTTACGGTTCGGCCTCGTCGATCCTTTTCAACCCACAATGCCCCATGGGGAGGGCATCATATCGTTCGAAAGGCTTCCTATGGTGACCAAAAGCCTCGCAGTGCGAGTTTGTTTTCTTCCTGCGTGGACTCCAGCCTAATTTTCTTTTTATTTATTTTAACCAAATATCCAAACTAACACAAACATTTCGACAAGAATTGTTAAATCGTTTAAATTCATTAATAATAATAATAATAATAATAATAACAAAACAACAAAACAGAGAAGTTGACCGGTTCATTTGCTCTATAAAGAATAAAAGGGCTCTTTTATTGTCTCGATTCTGTCTGGACGAAAGTGACGTAGGCGGAAATAATGCAGAGGTTGGCTATATATTTATAATTTTTAAAGTACAAATTTAAATATGTAGTAAGGGATAATGTTGCTGTCGCTGCTGCACTGCGCGACATTGCTGATGAAGTATGGGCGGCACTGAAAAAAAAAAACAAAAAAATCTTTATAGCCTGCCTGCCAACCAATTATGCCACGCATCATGATCAGCCACCTAAATTTCACTGTGCCACTTAATTTTTGACGTCAAGCTGGGGCTCCCTCCTCCTCCTCCTCCCTCTCCTCCTCCTCTTCAGCCTAACAGGCAAGCCACCTCTCATCTTGAGGAGCAGAGCTAACGCGTAGGGCGGGTTCTTCATTTTCTCTGCACACGCGCCACCGTCAACGGCCAGGACCTCGAACTCAGACATCACAGCCGACACAATGGCCTTCATCTGGATATAGGCCATTTCTTTCCCCAAACACATCCTGGGCCCACAATGAAACACCGGGAATCGAAATTGATCCGACGGCTGAAACACTCCATCCCCATCCAACCACCTCTCGGGCTTGAACTCCCTGCAATCCTGGCCCCATATTTTCTCCATCCTACCCATTGCATAAGCAGAATAATCAGCGAACCATCCTTTCCTCACCCGGGTCCCATCGGGCAGAACATCATCATTCACCGTTAATTTCGAGTTGATGGGTACAGGTGGAAACAACCGTAATGACTCCGATAGAGCTGCATGCAGATAGTGAAACCTTTTCAGCTCATCGTACCCAAACTCCGCCGCCGTTCCCGGCTCCGGGTGGGTCTCCGCCGCATCAAAAGATGACAGTTCGTTGTAGATCATGGTGGCGCAGCGCGGGTTGCCGGCAATCAACCAGAAGAACCAGGTCAAAGCAGTTGATGTCGTGTCCTTGCCGGCGAGCACAAAACTGACGATTATGTCTCTCAAGAACAACATTTTCTGTTCTTGGTCTGGAAATTCCAAGTTGGAATTCACGAATCTTGACAACAAATCTTGATTCTTTCCCTCCTTGTCGCCATTCCTTGGTTGCTTATCTTCTTGTTTTGCTTTTATAACCTCCGCGGCAAACTCGTTGATGATGCGAATAGCATCTTTGAATTCTTTCTCTGAACCCATGTGCAAGAACCTTTTGATCTTCCAAGTAATAGGGAGTGGAGAAAAGAATCTCGAAAAGCAATTCTCCGCAGCATCATCGAAAGCTTGTGCAAAACGCAGAGCTGACATGCTTGCTGGGTCTACTCCAAAAGCAACTTTGCACACGTTGGTGAAAGTCAACCCTTGTAACACTTCTTGGAGGTCAAAGATCGAGTCTTCATCGCAAGCTCTGTTTAGATATGGCATCAGGGTATTGGAAATTTCAGTTTTGACTACATCTGAAATGAAGAGCTTGAGAGATCTGGTGTTGAATTCATGACTAGCAATCTTGCGTTGGGCGGTCCAAAGGTGACCATCAACGTTGAAGATTCCACGGCCGAGGAGTTCATAGAGGACGGTGTGAAGGCGAGAGCCTTTGATGTAGTTAGGGAAGTTGGAGACGAGGAGGTGCTCTACGTTGATGGGGTTTGCAGTGCAGATGCCCTGGGAGAGATTGAGGAAGGCGTTGACTTGGAGAGTTGATGTCGGTGTTGTGTAGAGCATGTCGGTTACCCAATCATGGAACCGGTGGCGGTTGCGGAGAAGACTGGGAAGGTTTCCGATTATGGGGTATGATTCCGGACAGGAGTTGGTAGTTGATGTCTGAGATGCCGAGAGGAGGTAGATGAAGATGAGGACTGAGATGAAGGAGACGGACAAGGTGAGACAGGCCAGTCCCAACATTTTGGCGGATGGGATTTGCGACGTTAGTGTGTGTGCGTGTCTACGCCCAAACAACCGAGCAAACATTATATATATATATTAGCTTAGACACCAAATAATCGTAACCATAATTAACGAGATCCCTTGTGAGTTAAATCATATCAAGAGTTGAATATGGGTGTTAGAAGGGGTTGTAGATGGACTTCTATTAGTTTTTTGTTTCACATTGAACCGTTGGCTAACTTAAGTGTTGGGTTATGAAAGGAACTCCAATTAGGTGGGATTATGGATTTCGGAAGGTGATATTGGGAGTAGATGCAATTGGTGCGCTTCAATTGACCGTTGAAAAACGAAACGCCCAGCGATGAGTATTGCCCCTTGATTTGGGAATCCCAGCAACTTTATGGCAACTTCCATTGCATTTATGCATAAGATAATGCTATTGTTTTTCATCTTGTTTTGGAATTAATATACAGATAGATAAACGAGAACAAAAATTAATATATTAGTGATAATTTTTATAAAAATTATATATATATATAAAGAGTCGAGTTCTCTTGTATTAATTTTGTCTGCAAATATGCATAGATTTGTCATTCTTCACCTCATGCAGTGGGTATTAGTTTGTTTCTTCTTCTTCTTCTTCTTCTTCTTTTTTTTTTTTTTTCTAGGAACGAAAAAACAAAAATAGTGTCTCCTAATCTACTAAAAAAATAAAAAATAATATATATATATATATATATAACAAGATAAACTACTATATTAAATTATAAAATAATAATAATAATAATAATGTGCAGGAAAAATAATCAATTATTTTCATAATTATACACATTGAATATAAATTTAATTTTATTAGATATTTTGATAATAATTTAAACTAACCCTTTATTTATTTATTACTATGTACAAGAAAAGAAAAGTCTTCTCATTCCATCCTAATAAGTACCCGCTCCTATTAAATAGCCAAGATTAGTTCATCCGTTAGGGAAAAAAAAAAAAAAAAAACCACTCCGGCCGTCAAGTCCTCTGGCCTCTGCTTGAAAAGTTTGGAGATTCAGACCCGTACCCGACTATTCCAACCCGTTTGGCATCGGGAGGAATCCGGCTTACGATCCACTGTATCTTTCATTGGGCCTCTTCTAACGACGGGCCGGACTTGCATTAGGCCCAAGAGCAAAAATTCAAAAGGCGTCGTCGTGGCAGCCTTCCTCGGTCTGATCGATTCATTCCGTCTCCGGCAGGCGGTTTCTGCCACTCACGGCCATCAAATCCTTCTTCACGAATCCGGTACGCTAATTTTCTTCCCGAATCGCACAGATCTTGATTTATTCAGTAATTTTTTCCTTGATTTATAGCATAATAATTTGAAATCGAACTTCCTTTTTTTTTTTTTTTTACTAGAAATATGTGTGTTGTTGCGTAGCCGTTTGTTGTAACCGCCGGCGGTGCAGAAGTATGGGGAGCCGTGCCGCTCCGAGGCGACTGGTCATTCAGAATGAGAATCTAGACTTGTGCAACAAAAGTAACTTTTTTTTTTTTAATTTTATTTTAAATTTAGTTCATTCATCTCCTTTTTCGTTCTGCTCTGCTGAGCTAGTATCTTATTTATATTTATGTTTATATTTATTTACTTGTTTGGTGTAGAGACTGCTTTTGATGGAAATGCCAAGAGTTCTAAATCAAATGCGAAGAAAAGCAGTGGAGTTGCGTTGGGGAATCGGAAGGCTCTCAATGACATTACTAACAAGAAACCGATTCATCGTGAAGAATCGTCATTGAAGAACAAGAATGTGGCAAAGGGGCAGGAATTTAATGAAGTGGAGGAAATGTTTTTGCATGATCACAAGAAGTGCATTGAGGAGCAACAAAAAGCATTTGATGCTTTTTCCCTGGACTTGGTCCTTCCAGGACATGGTAACGTTGCCAGTTTCCTAGATTGCATAGGGTTTATAGAAAGACGTCCAGTGCACGCTATGTTGTTTGGAGAATAGTCAGATGTATCCAGTCCTATTTTTTTAATAGGAAGTCTGTTTGTGTGACTTCGAACCATGATGCATGTGTTTTGCTGACTAAAAATTGAGTAATCATCGTTATTTTGTTTGACATTTGTTTCTGAATTTGTTATGCTTTTCATAAGCTTTTTGTCCAAAAATTACTAATATGTAGAAGTAAGAATTTGCATCTTGCACACACTTGGGTGGAGGGTTGATTTCAGGGAAGGAAATGAGATGTTATGGAAGAAATAATGGGAAATCCATCCCCTGCACAACAGTCTGCTGAAGTTCCTAGTTTCCTGGTTCTGATTAGATTTGCTGTTTTCATATATCTCTGCAGGTACTAAATCTATCGGCGAATATCCTGATGCTAAACTAGCAAAGGTAGCCCCTCATTATTGAATTTTTCTCCTTTATTAGCTCTTTTCAGAGTTTAACAAAAACATCTAAAGTCTTATTACCCTCCTGAGGGTGTAAACATGGATGAAGCAGATATTATTGGAGTGTTATACCTCACCTTTTTCATCCCACACAATTTACTCAAATTCTTTTTACAATGTATTGATGCATTGTTGACTTAAGATTTTTTTTTTTAATTCTATCCTCTGTCCTACTTTGTTTTTGCTGTAGACTGGTCTCAGTAGTCCCCGCTGCTATTCTGAGCCTGAAGAATTGTCCATGTCTGAGTTTTCTGATTGGTTAGAGTGCTCGGCTGGATGGGTCTCTCCTCCATGTTCTCCAATTTCTTGGGATTCTAACCCATTGTCTCCTTTTGCATGGGAATTTGAAGAAGTTGAATATGTGCTGAAGCAAGAAGCAGATTTGGAATGTGACATTTAATTTAGGAACTGTGTCTTCATATTCAATTTCATGGTCCATGTTCCTGTTGCATTTTGTGGTAAGATAATGATAATGAAAGTGGAGGCTATTAAGAGCTGTTTTCCATTTTGGGTAGCCTGATTGTTCAGGGCCTTACTTGGCTCTTCCAGATCATTCATGAAATCTACTTGAAAAGTGATATTCACAGATTGGGTCTTTTTCTAATGTATGCTTCTGTTATGCAGTATACTGGAATGGGGAAATAATGTGAAAAATATTTCTATTAACTATTTACTCCTACAGCTATTGGTGGCTGGGGATAGCGATGGAGACAGCATTGGGGATACATATCATGCACAATTCACTTTTCCTTTTTAACAGTATTATTTTGTGGTTGCTTGTTTGAAGGCTGACATTTTTAGAGCAGGGGTTGTGTTCATGATGTTACTTTTCATCATGAGTATGAAAGTTGGTTGAATAGGCTTATTGATTATAGATTTAAGCAAACCTGTGGTGGTTCACTCATTGCTCTTATTGTAAAATGTACGATAGGAACAATATTGGTAAAATAAAAAACAAAAGAAAAGGATGATAGGAATGAATATTGAGAAACATTCAACATCCCTATCCTAGACAATTTTCTTTAGTTTTTGACTACTTCAAGTCTCACAGTTATGATGGCCGCTTTTATGGACTCTCTGGGCAGGCAAATTTTGTCTTTGAAATGTTTGTATATGTCCTTACTCTCTATCAACTTCTTCTGTCTAAGTCTGTTTCTTTCAAACAGCATTTGTTATGCTTAAGGCTGGCCACTAGGTTTTCCTTCATTCTGCATATATATTTTTTCTTCTTGTTTTATGTTTTAGCCAAGGAGCAAAGGCCTTATTTTGTGTATCTGCAGGCTAAAGCCTGTCAGGCTTTATAAGATGGTCTATGTTTTTCCCATCAACATTTTGCGTCTGCTACACCTTTTGAGTAATATCAGTTCCTGATGTTCTACTAAATCAAGTGGGGTGTTGAAGATCAAGATGGTGGGTACTATCCTAACTGCTCTGTCTCTACTTTCGGTTCATCTGCTTCCTTGTTTGTCTGTGGAAGATAGCTCCTCTGGTCTCACTTACCATGGAGGGAAAATCATGACAGAGCCAGTAACAGTTTCTCTTCTATGGTTTGGCATTGGATGGCAAGAGTCAGGTAGCAAAGCTATTCGAAATGCAATAAATTTGACATTGGTGCTCCCTGCAGTCGCAGGAGATAACTGTTGCTTATCATGTTGACCATCGTTTTAGCTGTTGTAGAAGGCATTTCTGTAGCAGTAGGCCTTCTGACTGCATGTTGTGGCGTATCAGTAGCGGGTGCATAGATGAAGGCGTCAAAGCCAACCCCGAGATACGTTACATTCTGCTAGGTCTGAAGCAGGTGAAGCAGCTGTATCGTTCGGTTTCAGCTTGAGGGTCTCTTTCTCTATCCTGCCATCTTTTGCCTTATTTACTGTGTTCCTCATCCCTCGCCCGATCTCCATTGTTCCTTTGTACGTAGATAGGTTGATATTTAAAGATTGAAATGGACGACAAGACTTTTTCTCGAACTAATTTTCATAAACTTTCTCAGATATCTTGCCCATGATTGAAAATTTAAGTTCTAATTTCTCTTAAATTATGCCTATCTCGAAAATCTTGCAATGGGGAAAAGTAATCAGGATCAACGGCTTCCCTTGGAAACCATACGAAAGACGCTTGCCACAAATGAAAACCTCGTTCCCATGAATCTAAAAAGGGGTGAATCTTAAGAAAATAGCAGTCGCATCAACCTAAAACATCAAATGTCGAGCAGTGTAAAGGCTCCTCTTGAATGTTCCGGAGTTTGGGAAGTCCGGAGCCACCAGCCACGCCAATAAGAAACGCAAGGCATCACACAACTATCTCAATGACAGAACCGAGAAATTTTTTCCGAGGAAAGAAAAGGAAAGAAAGATGGGATGGTTTCTAAAATTCACAAAAAGAGGCAATGAAAGGTGATTTCACGGAGAAAGGCCATCACAAACTCTATTCATACTGTTCATGGGCAAAGAAACCGAAGACCGAATCCTTGTGGGCAGATTTAATTTAGCTAATGCACAAAATAACACTTAATATGACTTCCCACAATGTATCAAACTCCCAGCACCCAAGAAAAGACCAAAAATGGCAGCGCTTCCAAGTGTGGTTTGGCCAATATACCTTATCTTCAGAAGTCCTGGCACCTGCATTATCCATCATCAATCAGTATATTAACAGAAATTGGTGAATTATTTAGGAGAAGTTCAGGAAATTTCATTCTGCCAATGGCCACATGATTCATTACATACAAACTAAGTGAAAGGACTAATGACAATCATACATGTGCACCAGATAATAAAGAAGTAGCCAAAGAAGCAACAATGACAACTCTACAATCATATCAGGATTAAAGGGGGGAAGAATAATGGCAAGTGTGTCGGGATTGAAAATAACTGTCAGTTTATCCAAAGGATAATTGACAGCTTAATGCTTAATGTCAAAGACAAACAGGATATATCCCAGTAAACTGGATAGAAGCTTAGATGGCCTTGATGTGATGTATGTTTTGGCAACTCTGCCTGGGCAATCCTTCATAAGACGTGCAAGAAAAAAGATCTCTCTTCTACAACATTCCCAGCATTTGAGAGCTTGGGAGTATATCCAATCAGCAGAAAAGAAAAAAATAAAGGAACTACAATTATTTGTGTTGTTTTGATTATTTTTCTTCTTTTTTCCTCCTCATCCCTTTTTTTGTAATCTCACTTTTCCATTACTGTTTTGTTTTTAGGGAAGAGAATGGTCGGGGTGGGGGACACTCAAGAGTGTTGAGGAACAGGGAAATATAACATGCATGCTTCTATATTAGATATTGTACCTTATACCTGACTGCCTCGTATGTCCCATAAACAGCACCTGGATAGGAGGCACAAAATGAGATACATAATTATGAAGCAAAAGGTAAAACACTACCAGAAAGCTGCCATGTATGTTGCAAAGCTCTGAACCAGGAAAAAGATTTTTTCTTTTTTTTTTTGAAAAAGGCATACAGCAAACAATGTCGTCCATTATGGCATAAAAAATGCCCGGTGTCCACAAATGGATGAGTAGCTCTAACAACATTGTATGTAGCACAAGATCATAACAACATCCCATAGAGCACATACTGACTTGTTCTGACTACAACGACAGACAGGGATGGCAGTACCTCTAGCAGATCATATCAAAACATCAACTCGAACCTTCAATATGCTGAGTTCCAGCTCTACAACTACGAAGGGTGAGCAGGCACAGTACTCAAAAGACAAACTTTGTTCAATGAAGCCTTAGCTTAAAGTTGAAAGCCAAGGCTTAGTCTCGAGTTCAAGTTCAACCTTACACTTACAGACAAAAATTCGGGAAAAACCATTATATCAATTTTCTTTTCTTTTTTTTTTTTTTTATATAACCAAAAAAGTTCATATAAGCACATAATCACAGAAACAAAAAGGAAATCTTGTTACAAAGCAATTGCCTCTAGGGTTTCTATGTTGTGCGTCTGAAAAAGGGTAAAATTGAAAAAATAAAAAAACACAACTGACCCATATCAGCTTACCATTGAAGCTTATTGAAATTCCATGAAATTATAAGGCAAAAAAACCCGAAAAAAAAAAACACCCCAAACACAATAAAAGGCAAAGATTCCACAAAAACTAGACTAAACGAGAGAGAATTGAGCCGAGAAAGAGCCGAACATAGTAAACTTCGGAGGGGTTGAAGGGTTTAAGAAGAAGGAAGAGGAGGAGGTTACCGACGGCGCCGCCAACAGCACCTCCGACAGCAACGCCGGCGGTCACGCGAGCCAAGCAGCTATCCCTCGCCATTATTGCCAAGGCTTATTCAGCTTTGGCTTTGGATTTTTTTTTTTTTTTATCTATCAGCAATTGAAATGAGGAGGAAATTCTGAAGCTTGTATTCAATCCAGGGACCCACCCGTTTCTTCCCGCACCATATAATATGAGAATAGCGGCGCGGCGGCCGTCTGACCGACAAGTCTGTAAATAAGAGAGACTGTGACTCTGTTTTTCTGAGGTCTTCTCTCTCTCGGCGATAACGATATATATATATATATATATATCGGAGATTTTTTAATGTGATTTATCTGAAAAATATGGGTGAAGGAAATATTATATGTCCGAGGAAATGAAATTTAATTGAAATAAGTAAAAATTATGTAATTAAAAATAATAAATTTATATAAGCGTAGCGAGTATTATACAAATTATAGAATTTTATTAAATAAATATCATAGATAAACATAACATAGATATTAATATATTATTATCGTTTATTTTGTACATAAAAACACATGTAAATTATAATTGTCGACATGTATTTCATGTCTAAATTTTAACTTTTCTTAATTTTTTTTTCATAAATTATTGTAGCGGTGAACCGGGCGCATATTTGCTTATCCCATTCCCATGTACCTCTCTGCTACTTTTTTTTTTTTTTTTTTTTTGGTTTTTTGTTTTGCTTTTTTCTTCCTTGGACCTTTTTTGTATGGGAGACCTTTAAACACTGGGGTTGATAAAAAGTAAAAGTGTCATGATCCAAATAAGGGTACTGAAATAACCTCTCTCAAATAGTTCCGAGTCTTTTTCAAGAGCTTCAATATGTACATATAATTCTTGGTTTAAAAAGCCATAAGCCCATTCCACTAACAGATGTCAAATGGGTTCTCAATCCTTTGGCAAACAAGATTTGGCAGAGTCATAGTATCGACAATGAAGATGCAAGTTGATAAGGTTCTTGCACAAGGCAACGCTGTTTTGCATGCCTAGAGTTACAATTTTTTTGACGGACAGAGACATGTTTTCCATGTTGTACTAACTTTGAACTAATGCAAGTTTTCAGAGGCAATTGCCCTCCTTTGCCTCTATTAGATCTTTCCCTGATCACAAATATGCAATTGTCGATCATTATGATAAAACATAGACACGCATCTGTCTTTTCTGAAATTTATTGTTTCTTCGATTCAAACTAGATAGTCTTTTTTTAGTTAAAAAAAAGAAAGAAAGAGAAACACGCAGTCCTCAAAAGATGGTATTTTAATCAAATGTGTCCAATGTGAGGCCCAGTCACGATCAATATGTTACTTGTCCTCCTGCCAGGGTGACGATCGCCTTGTCCTCCTGCAGTTCAAACAAAGCTTCATAATAAGCAGCTCTGCCTCTCGCAGTCCGTTGGCGTATCCAAAGATCTAATCTTGGAATCTCCAAGGCGGAAATGGTGATTGCTGCACCTGGGATGGCGTCGAGTGGGATAATAGCACCGGACATGTGATTGGTTTGGACCTTAGTAGCAGCTATCTCCATGGTTCCATCAACTCCAGCTGCAGCCTCTTCCGTCCGGTTCACCTCCGTAGGCTTAATCTTGCTGACAATCATTTTAATCGGTCGGAAATACCATCAAGTTTAGGCCTTCTTTCCAAGCTCATCTATCTTGACCTTTCCTCTTCTGCATTTTCTGGCCCAATTCCATCAGATATTTCAAAATTGTCAAAGTTGGTTTCTCTTGATTTATCCCTTGATGTCCCTTCCGCTCGTAAATCAGTGCTTAAGATGCCAGATTTTCAGATGTTATTGCAGAACCTGACTAGCCTAGAAGTTCTTCGTCTCGAGGGCATATACACACAGTCCACTGTGCTTGGCTCCTTCGCCAACTTATCCACTTTAACCTCACTTTCTTTACAAGATTGTGAGTTGTACGGTGACTTTCCTGCTGCGGTACTGCCAAATCTACAATCTTTGCTGTGACAGATAATAGGGATCTGAATGGTTTTTTACCTGAATTTAACTCATCTAGTCCACTTCTGGTGCTGGGGCTTGGATACACAAGTTTCGAGGGAGAGCTACCAGCCTCACTCGGAAACGCCCGTTCCTTGCAATATTTTGATATTATGAACAGCAACTTCTCTCGAAAAATTCCCGCTTCATTTGGAAATCTAACAGAGCTTTTTCACTTGGCCCTCGAGGGAAATCCTTCTGAGGTTACGAGTGATTCTTCCCTATCATGGCTTGGTAAGCAGAGCAAACTCACTTTTCTAGGCCTTAGGAATGTTATACTTAATAGCGAGTTTCCTCGTTATATTACCAATCTCACCCAAATTCAGGAATTATATCTGCTTGGATGTGAAATATTTGGTCAAATCCCAGTTAACGTCTCTCAATTGTCCCGGTTAATGACTTTAAGTCTATCTGACAACATGTTACAGTGACCCATTCCGGTTTCAATCTTCCAACTGGGTAGTCGTCAAATTCTTGATCTTTCTTATAATAACTCAAGCGGCAGCAATGGGGCGCATTTCTGAAGCTCAAAAACTTGACCGACTTTGACTTGTCATACAATATGTTTTCATTTCATACCAAGTCCAACCATAACACTACTCATCGTAAGCTTGTTGGTTTAGGACTTGCATCATTCAATCTAGACCACTTTCCATCTTTCCTGCGTGATCAAGATAGCTTGGAGTGGCTGGTCTTATCCAACAACCATATTCATGGCATGATACCCAGCTGGGTATGGAACATTGGCCAAGGCACTCTAAAGGTTTTAGACCTTTCGGGGAACTTCCTCACGGGTTTTGAACACCGTCCGGCTGTGCTTAGATGGGCTCAACTTCTCGTTTTAGACCTCACGTTTATTATGTTGCAAAGGTTCACTTCCGATACCACCACGAAACATCGGGGGTTATTATGCCTCTGGAAACAATTTTACAGGTGAGGTTTCGTCAGCATCCTGCAATCTCACAAACCTTAGAGGCCTTGATTTGTCCAACAACTACCTCGGTGGCATGCTTCCTCAATGTTTGGAGAGTTTTAAGTGCTTTGCTTGAGTAACTGATTCTAGGAGGCAATAATTTTCACGGTAAGATTCCTCTCGCGCGTCCAAATGCCCGCAACTTAAAGGTTCTTTTGTTGGGTGGCAATCAAATAGAAGGGCAGGTACCAAGATCGTCGGCAAATTGCACAAAGCTAGAGATTTTAGACCTTGGAAGCAACCAAATAAACGATACGTTCCCCTCTTGGTTAGAAGTACTTCAGCGGTTGAAGATTCTAATTCTACGGTCCAATCGATTCAATGGCGTGGTCGGTGATACTGAATCAGAGTCCAGCTTCCCCATGTTGCGCGTAATTGATCTCTCTCAGAACAATTTTTCAGGTCAATTGTCAATGCGGTTCTTTATCAATTGGAATGTCATAAAGATAGCGAATGCAAGCCAATTAGCTTACATGCATACGGTCATCGAGCTTCTATTCGGAAGCTCATTTGTGCTTCAGCGATACTTTTTGTACCACATGTCGTTAAATAACAAAGGAAAGAAACAACGATACGGCAAGATTCTAGAATTCTCCGTAGCCACGGATCTCTCGAGCAATGGATTTAGAGGGGAAATCCCGGCATCCATTAGGAACCTCGACGGGCATCATATGCTGAATATTTCTAACAATGCTCTCAGTGGCAGCATTCCGACATCCTGGGGGAATCTTACCCAGCTTGAGTCATTAGACCTTTCTCGAAACAATCTCACAGGGGAGATTCCTCAGCAACTAACACAACTGAACTTCCTTGCTGTCGTCGACGTGTCTGAAAACAACCTGACAGGACCTATACCGCGAGGGAAGCAATTTGACGCCTTCCAGAGCAGCTCGTACGAGGGAAACTCGGGGTTATGTGGGAAACCTTTATGGAGCAAATGCAGAAATTCAGAGGCTTTGCCGCCACCAACTTCAAGGCTTGAAGAAAGAGAATAAAGGAGATCATTTGAATTTGGTTGGAGACGAGTCGCGATGGGGTATGCCGTCGGCCTCTTGGTTGGGGTGATGATCGGGCACTTCGTGTCTATTCGGAGATATGAATGGTTCGTGAAGACTTTCAGGGTCAGCCCACAAAGAAGGACGAGGAACAGGAACAGGAGGCGTAGAAATTGAATTGGAATTTTCCGAGGCAAAGACTTTTTCCGGATATGTTATCAATGTTACTTTTGACAGTCATCGTGGCTGCCATGTCTCCCTGCGGTTAGATCGGAAAGTAAGGTTATAATTATTTGTACTAGCTTGAACTAAAATATAACAATTTTCTAGAGAAAATGAAAAAAATTCTCTGATTGGATTTGCTCGTGAATATAAATCAGCTGCTTTTCCACAAGAGTCGAGCAACTTACAAAGAATTTACATTTCTCAACCCTCAACTCCCCACGAGATATGCATATTGGGCAAAAAATTGGAAACCACGAGAAAATAAAAGGAAGAAAAATAAAACCACAATCAGTAGTTCTCTCAACACACAGACACCAACAGTTTCTATTAAATCACTAAAAAAAGAAAGAAGCCAAATCTAATTGGCGAACGAGGTAGACCCTTCAGCGTGGTAGAGCCGGAAACTGGAATGGTAATCCATGCACAGATGCTTTTCTGTTGGCTAACGATTCAGATCTTCGCTTCCAACCCCAACAATTCACCTATCAACCATGTGCACAATGCATTGTTCGTAAACTCTCGCCTTATTCTCTGCCCACCGCTGTTCTGCTCGTTTCTGACCGAACCATTTTCGACTGTATAATATAATTCAAGAGAAGTTTCGAACAAAGTACTCGCGTAGACTTGTAAACAAAGATTTAGTGTCGCTGTATCGTTTAAGTTGTTCTGTCATGAATTTAAGTTTTTAGTAAAATTAGTTAAAATTTATTATAGAAGATACCTTATAGCCATATAAATAATTTATTTTTTATATTGTATATTTAAATTTAAAAAAATTTTAATTTTTATAACTATATTTATTTATTTATAACAGTTATATTTTTTTTAATAAAAAAATTACTAATTTTTTTATGAAAAAATTTTCTAAGTATATATTTATTTTTAAAATTATAAAAATATTTCTTATACAAGTATAAAATTTATGAAGAATGAAAGTAAAGGGCGAAGTCATCTTCTTTGATTCTCTTTTCCTCGCTGCAAGGCAGCAAGTTTCTTACACTTTCGTAGCATTTCCAGCTACAATGCTCATAGCTTTTCATTCATCAAATCCAATAGAAACCTTCCTCTCAAGGGCAACAAAGGATCCGACTTCCCTTCTTCCTTTTATCACTGACCTGTGAAGGAACTTCGACACCATTGACAAGCACGGATTCCTCCTACAGTCTTTGCTTGGATTTTGAAGGCTCGAACTCTTTATTGAAGAGTTTTGCTTCTTCGACTTCGGTACCTTAGTGAAGACCAACACGCCAACGCACCTGACATTTTATACCGAAGCAACTCGCGTTAAGAGCTCACATTTTCTGTCGGAATGAAAGCTGACGGTAGAATTTGCTTAACCGCGTCCATAGAATTGAGATATATTTCTACTAGGAAATTTCGATTTTGGTAGTCCTTGGCAATAGCATAACGACCAATAGTTCAAGATCAGAATAGGTGCAGGACACAAATCAATAGGATTCACCATCTACTCTATTTATATTATAAAATAATAAATAAAATATTATTAAAATAAAATTTAATATATAAGTTGTTGTGATAAATCAATATAATAATATGTAATCTTCTTGCCTGAACCTATAAAATTTTGTTAGCAGAAACCACACGGTTCACCATTTTGATTGGAGTTTAATCAAGTAGAATGATTCTTTCGTTTAATGTCTTAACCAATTTTTTCAAAAAAATCGAACAGATCCAAGGTTAATTCATTAATTTTTTAATTTGACAATCCATCCAGTCCAGTTCTTAAAACTATGGCCCTTACCACTCAGGCTTCTTCTCATTGGGCTGTAGATTTGGACTCGGCCTTTCTCATTGAGGTAAACAACGCTTCGAATATCTTCCGATGTGAAAAAAACAAAAAAAAAAAAAACCCACCAAAAGATTTTTCTTTTTCCTTCTAACAACATCGAAGTGATTAGAACTTCAAAATTGATTTCACTAAAATTGCAAGGATATTATCATTAACATTTTTGAATAAAATAGCAGAACCTGATATGTGCCAATATCTCTATTAAATACTTATAAAGATATTACTGTTGATTTTTTTATTTAAAAAAAATAAAATGAAATAACAAAACCTAATACATGCCAGTGTCTCTATTAAATACTTTAATTAATTTTCACAGGTAAGAAGCTCCGGGGTCGATTGAAAACTCGACTCAGAGTTATTATGTAGTGTTTTTGTTGTCTTAAGTACATGAAGGGTAAGGGTAAGGGTAAGTATGACTGGCCAATTTCTCTTCGCAAATATATTTCTTTATCTTTTTCTTAAATCATTTAAATCTCTATCACTCTCTGCATCATTACAGTAAAAATCCAGACTTCGTCCCCGCCACAATTTAATGCATAATTCACCTTTATTTAACTACAACTATGATATATATTTATATATTTTTTTTTGTACCTTGATCTTTTAAATATTAATATATTATAATAATTATTTCGCCATGTCTTTGTCCGTATTTTGTGAACAAAGTACCCTTTTATAACATAATGATGTGTACATTTTATTAAAGTTTTGTTGATTTAAGTTTTAGTTTTTTACTTTGAGTACTTCTCTTTCTATTGTATTAAATTAAATTCTTGTTAATATTTCGTAAAATTTTAAATTTTATTTTAGTATTTGCAGTAAAGTCTCGATTGATAGGTAGAATTTAGGGGTTGAATTAGGCGGTTGAAAATTAAGCAAACGGGACTATTCGATTAATTAGGAAAATGATGTTATTGTACGCTAGCCCGCGCGCGATTATGACCCTCTCTGCATCATTTCCTTCGGCTCTTTGTGGATGTCTCGGCGATCGGCTCAATTAAGATTCCTTGCTTACCTTGTCACTAACTTCGTTAGTCAATTCCTTGCTTACCTTGTCACTAACTTCGTTAGTCAATTCGCGTGTCAGTCAGACTACCGTGATTTTTTGTTTACGTTGCCACGTCGAACACTCTCCCGTGTCACTCGAATTAACGGAAAAATGTTAGCAAATTTTGAGGGTGACATAGAATTTTTGAAATTTTTTTTTATGTCGACGAAATTATTATATTTTAAAGATTAAGTTAACTTTTTTATAATACATGAAATTAATAATTTATTTATATATTAATTTTAATTATTATTTTTTTATTTTAATTCTATTTTATCTTAGTAATTAAAATTAAGTATCAAAATTATTTTACTTTTCGTTATTTTTTTTTTCTCTCTTCACTTTGGAAGATGAAACACAGAGAGATAAAAAGAGAAGGAAAATACATACATATATATATATATATGTGTGTGTGTGTGTGTGTGTGAAAGAGATATATAAAGATTAAAAAGAGTGAGGAAGGAGCAAGAATTAGAAAGAGAGAGATGAGATATGCAAGACAGAGAATTAAAGCGAAAGGAAGAAAAAAAAAACAGAGAGAGGATTGGAGGGAGAAATGAAAAATAAAAAAAAAATAGAGGAGAACAGGGAGGGAGAGATAAAAAAAAAATAAAAATGTAAGAAAGAAATAGAAATATATAACATAATATTAACTCATAAGTATAGAAATCTTATACCATACTATTAAACTAGTTTATTAAATATAAAACATAATAAGAAAATATTAATCTATTTTATAATATTTTTTGCTATTTCATTTTATCCTATCTACTCGTGGCATTCTTAATATCTCAAAAGGAAGCTTTTGGGGGGGGGGTAAATATAATTCTCTTAAAAATTTGTTGTTACTTTCGTTTGATCAATAGAATATATTACATTAGTTTTCTTCCGAATCATTCTCACCATTAAAAAAATGATACGAAAAGTCCAACAACAATGGCTTTTGTGTTGTCTTTATTATTTTGTAATTACGATGATCTTTCTTCGATTCAAACTAGGTTGTGTCTTTCAGAGTTACTTGAGAAAGAAGACATGAATGTTTTTTTCAATTTTTTAAAATTGGGTAAATTCAAATTAATTGACTGATCATAAATGTACAGATAGAGTGATGATATGGATTAGATTTTAATAATATTCGTATGAAGACTTGGATGCATCACGGAGAAGCAGTCTTCAAAAAATAGTATTTTAATCAAATATGTACAATGCGAATGACCAACAGCTGTCTGTTGTCAAAATTTTTAATCCTTTTTCTTAATTCTCGTGATGATTAGGATGACTTGTTTATATATTTTAATTTGTTTATTTTAGCAATTAAAATTAATTGTGAACATTATTATATTTTTTATTATTTTATCTCTCTCATCACCTTAAGAGATGCACACAAAAAAAAAAGAAGGGGGGGGGACAGAGAGAAAGATACGAAAGAGATTAAAAAAATTAAAAAGAAAGAGGGAGAGATGGAAAAATAGAAAAGAAATAAAAAAGAAGAGAGAAAAGAAAGAGAATTAGAAAAAGAGAGGGCGAAAGACGAAAGAGAGGGAATTGAAAAAAAAAAAAAAACAGAGAGAGAGAGAGAGAGAGAGAAGTTGATAAAAAAGAAAAAAAAAGACAGAATTTAAAATAAAAAATACAAGTAATAAAAAAATAAGAAATAAAGAAATATAAAAAATAAAGACGATATATAAATAAACACTACAAGTTATTAACGATCAATAATTTTAAAAATTGATCAAATTCAAGAAATTTTTTTATTAAAAAAAGAAAAATAAACGAAAAAAAATGAGGATAATATAAAAATGAAAGAGTGTAAAATATAATTTTTATTTTTTTACAAAAATAATATTAGAGTCTGCCACGTGCAATTTGGAGTTGTGAATTTACTTTAAATGTGAGAGTACTTGTATAAATTAAGAACTGTTTTCCTCAGTTTTGAAGACAAAAATTGAATAATAAATTAATTTTTGACTTACCACTCGACGACAGATAGTCGTAAATATATATATATATATATATATCTCTAAATTTAGCTGATGATCCAGAGTAATTGCGGTCAAGCAGTGATAATAATAAAATTAAAAAATTAAAAAATAATAATTTTAACGTTACATTTTTTAATTTTATATAAAGCATATTTTAAAAATGAAATTTAATTATAATACAAAGTAATAATGTATTAGTTCATAAATATAAAAATTTTATACTATACCATTAAGACATAATAAGATAATATTAATTTATTTTATATTATTTTATTTTATTCTATATACCTAATCCATGCATAATATTTTAGAGAATAGTGAATAACATCGTAAAAAAGATATTTATTTTTTTATATTTTTCTTAAAATACAAATACAATACAATTTTCTCTTTATCAATAAAAATAAATTAAGTCAGTTTTCTCTCGAATCATTTGCAGCAATAAAATAACTCGGAAAGTCCGACAAGATTGACTTTTTGTGTTGTTGATTTTTTTTTTTTTTTGTTTGGGTAATTACGGCTATGACTTTGACTACATTCCTTTTTCTTTTCTTTTTAATTTCTTCCATTCAAACCAGATTATTTTTTCCTCACCTACTTAGGGAAGGAGACATAAATGGTTTATTCAATTTTTTAAGAGTTGGTAAATTTAAATTGATAAATTGGGTTCGGTGGGAGAGAAAAGATAAATTAATGGTATTTTTCAAATATAATAATATTCACAAGAAGACTCGGATGGGTCTTTGTTACGCATCCAAGATGCAGTTATTTATAAATAAATAAATAAATAATATATATATATATATATAGATAATTAAATATGTCAATGTGAGGCCCAATCGCGATCGATACATCACTCGACCCCACGACCTGTTGCACTAGACCGAGGCCCAATCAAATGCTGCCAGCATTAGCTGTAGGATTTCATAACCTTGCAAGTTTTATCCTTAATATTATAATTTTTTATGAACAAATTTATTAGATTATAATTATTATTTTTATTTTTATAAAATTTATATTTTATTGTTAAAATTAAAATTAAAATTTGTAACTGATAAGGTGTTCTATAATGAATCTTAATTTTGTATATTTATAATTTAAATCTAAAATATTATAAATAAATAACTTTGCAGAGAGGAGAAAAAATAAATGAGTGGTCGTTCACAATTACAGGATTTGATTCCCTCAATGATAAAATAATTATTGTGGCGAGCCGGAAGGCAATGGCGAGCTTCTAACAGAGAATATGCACAGTCGTCGACCCATACTATTTTGTGGTGGACTAAACGGTCCACTTTATTTTCCTATGGTCCTCGATAAATTTCGGGTGCGAAAATGTTTGATTGTTGTCTTTGTAAAATTATTTTTTTCCCCCAAAAAATAGTATAGATATGCAGCTTTTTCATATCGATTAAACACAGATTAAAATGTACGATATGAATTGTTACAAAACGTAAAATAGAATAATTAATATAATTCTTTTGTTAGTAAATATTAAATGACAAATTTTAATTATAATTTAGTTATATTCATAAATTATAATTATAATGTTTTTTATTAATTAAACTTTTTAATTATATATATATATATATATGCTTAAAAAATCGGTTATATTTTTCATTAAAAATTTATTGAAATTATAAATTTTACTTGAGTTATTATTATTATTATTATTTTATTAAATTAAATTCTTATAAGTATCTCGTAAAAAATTAAATTTAATTTTAATACTTGCATTAAAGTTTAGACTTAAGGTGGGAGGTTGATTTGGGCATTTAAGACGCGAATTTGACAACAGGGAAGACGGGACTGTTTGGTTAAGTGGGAAAATGATCTTATTGTAAACTTGTTCACACGCGACGATGACCCTCTGGCATCATTTCCTTGCTTTCGTTGAGTTGTCTGAAAACAATCTTAGAGGGCCTATACTGAGAGGGAAGCGGTTTGAAGGGTTAGTGAGGACTTTCAGGGTCAGACCACAAGGAGGGATGAGGAACGAGAAAGGAGGCGTTGAAATTGAATTTAAAATTCCAGAGGCGAAAAAGACTTTTCTTAGAATAATGGTAAAGAGTGCTTTAGGTACCAAGAAAAACAGTTCCTTTGGATGTCTGAACGAAGCAATTAATGACCAGAGCCTTTACGGTAAAAAATGGTGGAAGGAACTTTGATTTGTTCTTTCCATTTGATAACTAAAGACATTGGAGTGGTTGTTTTACTCGGAACTTCAAAATTGATTTCACCGAAAGTGCAAGGAAATTTTTTGGGTTCTTGTCAACTCTTCGGTATAAAATAGCACAAAATGTCCCTTTCAGAATTAATTTCTACACGCCTTTGCTAGGTGATTCAAATAATTGTTTGTAGTCAACAGAAATGTGTTCCCATGTCCACTTTCACAAATAATCGTCGGTAGACACGAGGAAGTTTCGTCCCCCATAGAGAGCACGTGAACAGTAAGTATCATTAATTATTTTTCTCCGTTCTACCTGCCAAAGATTTCTTTATCCTTTCAAAGTAGAAAATGTTTTTTTTTTTCTTTTTATTATACCATTTAAATCTTTATCAATCTCCGCATTATTGTTACAGAATTTGGCGATCGGGGGATCAGATTACCGTTTCACAGCGCGCCTATAAATTGCAATCAATTCCGACTCTTTTGAATAACCAGCCGTGCAAAAACAGATCAGCTAAAAACAACTCGAAGTCCCCTTTACTTCTCTCAATGTGCATTATCTTAAGCTTCTTGCTCTTCTTCTCTTCATTTCTTCCTAATGTTTCTGTTACTTCAGCCGCCTCTTTTCTCAGTCATCCATTCTGCCAGCGTCACGACCGCCTTGCCCTCCTGCAGTTCAAACAAAGCTTCGTAATAAGCAGCTCTGCCTCTCGCAGTCCTTCGGCCTATCCAAAGATCGAATCTTGGAATCTCCCAGGCGGAAATGGTGATTGCTGCACCTGGGATGGCGTCGAGTGTGATAATAGCACCGGTGATGTGATCGGTCTGGACCTTAGTAGCAGCTATCTCCATGGTTCCATCAAAACCAACAGTAGCCTCTTCCGTCTGGTTCACCTCCGGAGGCTTAATCTTGCTGACAATGATTTTAATCACTCGGAAGTACCATCAAGTTTAGGCCTTCTTTCGAAGCTAAACCATCTTGACCTTTCCTCGTCTGTATTTTCTGGCCCAATCCCATCAGATATTTCAAAATTGTCAAATTTGGTTTCTCTTGATTTATCCCTTGATGTCTCTTCCGCTGGTCAATTGGCGCTTAAGATGCCGGATTTTTGGTCGTTACTGCAGAACCTGACTAGCCTAGAAGTTCTTCATCTCGATGGCATATTCATACCGTCCACTGTGCCTGTTTCCTTGGCCAACTTATCCTCTTTAAGATCACTTCGTTTACAAGGTTGTCGGTTGTACGGTGAATTTCCTGCAGCGGTTTTCCAACTGCCAAATCTACAAGTTCTTGATCTAACAGGGAACAGGGATCTGAGTGGTTATTTACCTGAATTTAACTCAACTAGTCCACT
>CM034060.1:442018-504587 GCA_019804595.1 Bruguiera parviflora
TTTTTTTTTTTTTTTAGCTGCCCAATGTCACGTAGGAAAGTCTATACCCGTGACACCAAGCTTGTAGACATATCGGGAAAATGTGGATTTAATTATGATGGTGACTTGGACCCAACCAAAGATGTCAACTGTCAAGTAAAACAGAGCAAGTACCCTGCATGCACCAAAATAATCAGTGTAGCGCTGCCAAATATTACAAAGAACGGTGAGGCTAAGCTTTTCTTCGAGGAAGGAAATCAATGCAGATGTGCGTAAGGCACTTCCACCAACAATCAAGGACTGCTCAATACCTGATGGCTGGCCATTTCTTTCACAAAACATAGTAAGGCTTGCGTTATGGAAAATGCTGTCAGGAGCTGCTGCAATAAATTTCTGCTCAAAAGGATTACAGTTTAATCAGATTTACAACCGAAGTTCCACGGTACATCTCCCCCGAGAAAGCACTTAAACATCACAGCAATGAAAAATGTACAATTATATACAGACGACCACTTCGTTGGCACTGAGAATTTGGATGACACTCCAAATAGCAGTGGTCAAAATTAAGAGGTTTTCGTGTTAGTATATCAAGCACGTTCTCTTCCTACTGTACAGCGTCGTGGCAAGTTGATGGGTATAAATGGACACTGATTATCTGTCTAAGAAGCAATCTTTACAACCCATTATACTTTCCTACCATTCATCGCCTTTGAGTATCTGGAACCCCAAAAGAAACTAGTTCCTCTGGTTTCATCTTCAGTGAAACTGGATGGCCTCCCATCGAAAAATCTGCGTGATACACAATGCACAAAGATGTGATGAGGATGCAATTCAAGAAATGGGTGGTATAAAGCCATGACGTTTGCAGCACAGATGACATAACGCCATTGAGAAAACTAAATAGAGAAAACTGAAACAAGAGGAGGAAAAAGGGAAGAAAGATTTATTGACTCTTTAGTTAAATTGGACCTTCTAGGCACGTCAGCGAGTGATGCTTTTGACGCATATTCTGCTTGAGGAAGCTCAACTCTGAACCGTTTCGCAGCCTTCAAAAGTTGACCAAAAAGTTCAAGAGGTGTCAATATCAAAAGACGCGCATGCACACACAAACACATATTACACAATACATATATGTCAGATAAGGTAGGTTGACCACAACACATACTCACGGTTGATTGATTTGTTTTATGCATTTTTACTCTAACTGGATCATGATACTGTTTTAGTCCCTTCATTTCTCCATAATGTTTATCTTCCTGCTCCAATGGTAACTTAATATTAAGCCAAATATGTGACACATTGAATCCATTAGCAATAAAGCACATAAGCATAAAACAACATCAGACCTTTGCTACCCTCCAGCGTGGTAATCCCTCTTCTATATCAAGAGATTTTCTGGACCCAAGAATCAATTTTGAAGCCTTAGACAGAGGGTCTATCCTTTGGACCATCTTAGGACTGCTGCTATCATCGTCATGGGACCAATGCTCTATGTGTTCACGAGTATTTATCCTACCATCAGGACCATGATGGTCAGAGACAGAATCTGATATTATCCCCTCCATGTCATGCTTAAAGCTCAATTTGTAATTTCCTTTGCTGCTATAAACAGAGGCTTCACCAGCAAGATCGTCATAACTATCCATGGGAGAATTCCTGCTGGGATTAGAAGTGGAATAGTTGTAGGACCCAGATTTCAGTTTTAGCTGGTGGTGAGATTTCCTCTCCTGAGGATCAGAACCATGGATGGGATGACACCTTGGCCCTTCCATATGTGAATCCTGAGAAGTCATCCAGGAACTTGGTGCTTCATGCCTCTGCAAATGAATAGAAGGGAACATAAAATGAGATTCCCATTATCTCTGCTTGATTTGCACTCTAATTGTGAAAATATTAATAGAGTGCAAATCAACTTAAAGTTAAAGAGCCGAGACTGGACTGTTTTTGTACCCCAGAAACATCAGAAGAATGGATCCGAGCAAGATCCCCAACATAGAATGGTCCTGCCAAGGTGTTCAAAAGTAACAAAATAAAAATGTAGTACAAAGACTTATTTCAAGCAGTGATTCATGGTGATAATAGAGAAACAAATATAAAAGCTTTTGCATCAGCATATGAAGGACTATATGCTAAGAATGCAGGGAAAGCAATGGATAAACGCCCACCAAAAGTAGCAGCAGAATGACAAAATGATCATCCACATCCCAATATGATAGCCAAACCATCATATAGAATCTATAAAGAAGATAAAATTTTGAAACTTCGGTTAAAGTAAGAAACGACTTGACCACTTTGCCAGATACATAACATGAAAGTTAACTTTTTATGCAACTGTCAACTAGAAATATTAGAACTAAATAAAGGAAAAGGGGCAAAAAACAATCCAAGCATTCCTGATCTCTTCAGATGATCTGCTACTATACCCATATTTGAAGAAATCTTTTAACAACAGGCCTCTTTCAGCTAGCAAAAGATGTAGTCATTCAACTACCAAATGGCTAAGAATGAAAACCTATGTAGGTTCATATCCACAATTCTATGAAGATTAAGAAAGTGAACTTCTGAAACAAGCTTTAGCCCCATGAATTCTTACATGTTCCATTGTACTCATATCAATATCAACTGCAACTAAATTCCACAGAGAAGGGTTTAAAAGAAGTGTTCTGGCATACCATTAACTGGATTCCTACTTGGTGATGTGAATGCATCAGGGGGAAGTGACTGGAATTCAACACCAAGTGGTGGGCCATCTTCTCTATAATGCCTGCCTAATTGCTTCCTGACAGCAGTAATAGCAGCATTTTCAATTTCACACTTCACCTTCAAATATCCTGATGGCTTATGTCCCATGCTAGTTGCACCCATGGGAACTGAGGGCACAGTAACTCTGCTTTGTGGTAGGTATCTGGAAGCTTCAATATCATAAGCACCCTCATCCTGAGGAGAAAGCTTATGTTGAAATGATGACCTACTTTCTGAAGATGTATCATCCATGCCACTAGCATTTCCAGTATATTGACTTGCATGATCATGGGTGATGCCAGCAGCTAGAAAAGCATGCCCATAAAGTCTCTGACTTTCAACTTCCCTTGGATCAATGTTCCTGTAATCACCCAGTTTAGTGCTACCACAAGAGTCTTGTCGTAATCCACTACCATGATCCTGAATGATACCACTAGACCGATCTAGTCGTCCATTAGCACATGTTTCATCTTTCAACGATCTATTGTCTTTTAACCTTCTGTGGCAAAACCAACTAGATATTTGCCTTTCTGTTAATCCTATACGTTGTGCAAGTTCTGACTTCATTTCTTC
This sequence comes from Bruguiera parviflora, assembly GCA_019804595.1. Classification (NCBI taxonomy): domain Eukaryota; kingdom Viridiplantae; phylum Streptophyta; class Magnoliopsida; order Malpighiales; family Rhizophoraceae; genus Bruguiera; species Bruguiera parviflora. Next base: position 445,313 of record CM034060.1, read on the forward strand.
TGTGGGATACTTGTGTTCTGAGAAAAACCAAATTTCTTTTCAAGAACATCATCACTAGGTGCAGTAAGGATGTGTGAAATAAAAAACATTGAGAAGCAACAATACCCTTGTAGAAGTTCTCCAGAGCAATGACTTGAGCAGGAGTCTTGAGCTTTCTTTTGTTATTCTTCTCCGCTTGAACTGTATTTTCTTCAGAGTGCACCTCACTTGAATCTAAAATTTTGTCCCCAAAATAAATTTGTGTGATGTCAGATGTAGCCAGACAGAAATAAGAAAATCAGTGGAGAAACTATGCATATCTTTGCATAGAACTGAAGCACAAAAGGTATACAGGAAGAATAAACAACTCATGATATTTTAGGGAGAAGCGAAAGCTAGAGAGATGTTTAACTCAGCCTCCGATTTTGGGAGCACTATCCAGAGTTTGCAGTGAATCCAACTACTAAAACTAATGCACTCAAAATTTCTGAGAACAAAAACATCTACATCAGCAATATTATGACAAAGCTGGAGCCCTTTGTGACAGTGTGCTTCTCTCCCAAACCAAATATGCTTCTTAATGAACCCCAAGGGTCGACTCAAGAGGTGAACATACTGGACACAGATGTGTGAGCTAAGAGTACATCTCGAGTTCAAATCTCATCATTGTTGGGCACAAATAACTCATATGAGAGGCCATGCCCAAAGGCTTTGGGCTACAATTCACCCAATTACACGAGAGCTGGGCGGCTAGAATGTATCCAGAGACTGCCAGGCATTGGCTTACGGATACCTCTTTTATCAAGTGAAAGAAATATTCTTGTTGATGTCTTGCCAAAACATAGGAAAGACTCCAAATAATCACGTTGCACCACAAGTTTTCAGGTTCTTGTCCTACGTCACTCAGAAATCATAAAGAATAGCTCACAATTAAGCCCTAGAAGCAAGTATAATACAAAAATTATATCACCTTCCAGCCAAATTTAAGAACATCTACACAGCCCTAACATTCCCAAATTTACACCACAAGTAATGAACTTGACAGAAGAACGACCGGGGCCAGACAACAGTACGAAGGAAGGTAGAAGAAAAAGAAAAACACAAATGGGGGGGGGGCATGGTGAAATCTTCCGCCGTTTAGGACAGAAAAAGGAACAGCAACATCAGCAAATCCAAAGATAATGACAATCAAAATCCTATCTTTGCAGAAGACTCTCGTTTTCTCGGCAACCAAACAACCTTAACTCGTAGCCCACAACAAATACCAGAAAATGCTCCTGGTGCGTCCAAAAAGAAAAAGATTAAAAAAAAAAAACCCAATTCCCCATTTTGAAAATTTTTGTCAATGACCCATCAAGGACAAAGTCAGCAAGAGCACATCCCAATGCAGAAAATTATCAAATAAGCTGTCCAAAACTGAAAAAACCCTGAAGGGCCCCGAGATTGAGATAAGAACGTGAAATTACCTTCCATGGCTTCTGATTTCCAGAGGGATTGTTCCTTTTCTCTGTTAAATTTCGACTTCGATTGGCTCAGAAGGAGAACCCGTCAGACCATAATCACAAAATGTATACAGTAACAGAAGAAAACGAAATATGGGTTTGTATCTCTCGTCATATCTAATTAATTAATTAATTAAGAACTATAGTTATAGGGATTAGATAGAAGGCCTGGTGGTTCGATTTGCATTTGCTTCTATTCAATGTTTCAATTAACTTTAGACGTTACAGGTGGGGTTTCTACGTTATCTTTTAATTACGTCCAATTATTGGATGTTGTTTTGTATTTGTGTTTATCTCACTACGTCAATTGATTTAACGGGTCCCTGTTCCTATTTTTCTCTCATTTTCATATACTTTTCGGACTCGAATTAGAGCTCGGGTTCCAATTAAAAACGGGTCTTTGACAAGCTGATCTAAGTGGCATCGTGGGTATCGTTTTCAAATTTAGATCAGAAAGTTCTTGGATTTAGAGTATTTTCGGATTAGACTCAAGTAGAATTGTGAGATCATAATTTAGAGTGTTTTCGGATTCAAATTTGAGAGCCGATCTCTGATCCTTGATCGGACTCAAATGGGATTGCGGGTCAGCAATTTGACAGCTCTAGTTAATTCTTTTGTTTCCCGGGGGAGGAAGGAGAAAAAGGAAATCAAATATAAATAGTACCGTCCTAAGACCAGAGAAAGAAATATGTTAGACGCTTAGGCATTGTCTTCCAACTTCTTTGTTTGGAACGGCAGCTGGTCGGCTCATTGGCTGGAATGGGGGAATATATTATCGGCCTGATTTGGCAGGCCCAAAAACCTTAAACGTTGTGAGGATACCAGGAAAGACGGAAAGAATTTCGCATTGACCTGCGCAAGATCGAGTTTTGCAGTAACATAAATTAATAAAAACTCATCTCTCCGTGGCTATACATTCGATGAATGAATAACTCAGTTTGGAAGCCCAACATCCAACCAGATCGCCTTCCACTGGCCTAGACCATTCACGCGCATTAGCAAGGACCCTTTCAAAGCATCGACACTGGGAGTTGAAGGACTCAGAATAAAATGGGCGCAATTTCCTCCAACGAAAGAGGCCACTATGTTTTTTTTTTTTTTTTTTGGGCTTTTAGTTCCGACGTCTGTCACAGTGATGGGCAAATTGCATAAGTTAGCCGAGAAGATTGAGATTTTAGAGGCTTTTGGGGACCTCAACAGAACAACAGTATTGTGTTCCTGAAGGTACAAAAGAGTTTCTCGGTCATCCTTCCCAGCCTTTTTTATGTCATTCCACCTTTTTGTCCGAGCTGGTTTTATCGCTTTCTTGAGAGGATCCAGCAGTCTTGGACTCATCAAACTCCATCAACTGCACATCAAGTCGATAGATATATCACTGGATAAGTCAACCCAATGCAGTGAATCATTCTATGTTACAGAAATAAACCTAAGATCTTGTTAACAATGTGTTTTTCAACTTTAAAGCCTACTTGTTGGGATCATGTTGGAAAAATCTACCACAACAAATATTTGCCATAAAAACGAGATCATGTAAGTTGCCGAACAAACCGGTTTGATTTCACCGTTCCATATGACATGAGTGGCTAAGAATCCTATTACAGCTGGTACGATATACAGAAGTGCAGGCTGCAAGTACAACATGAAGTCCCAGGTATTAGGGCCAGGATAAAATAAAGTTGACAGATCAAAGAAAGGTAAACATTTTATGGGGAATATAAATTCCAAAAGAGATAATAATCTCGTGTCACCTGTGCAGCTTGAAACCAGTTCATAACAACAATCGTGAGGACCAAGCCCACAGTATATCCCAGAAAAGCACTTTTAAAATACTGGCTGTCTTTTCCTCTAGATACATCAAACCGCAGTGCCAGCGCAACAAAAATGCCTGAAATGCAAACATGCATCAATGTGAGAATAAAGGAAAATAATCAAGTTCACCATGCCAATAAACAAAGCAAGTTCACCATCTATGTCTGGTTGCACACCTTGACAGGAGATATTTAATACTATCATACTAATTTCATACAATTCAGCATTGAATTCTATGCCATGCTCTGAACCATGGCTATTGTCATAATTTGCCCGCATCAGATGTTTTAACTTGAAATTTAGCACCTTACCAGGAATTACAATGTCTCCAAGTCCAAGCATGGAAAATGGCCGTGAAGTATCTCTTGTTGGGAACAAAAGCTGCAAAAAAATACAGTAGGCATGCAATGAGATACCACAACAAAACTTCTAAACTTTACACACAAATACTTGTAAATAGGACGGTGAATGTTCAATTTAAGAAGACAGACCTTAATAGGAGCATCAAAAGATTTTGCAACGCTAACCATAACAGGAGTGAAGAAAACCCAAAAAATATCGTACACAAAAAGTCCAGCCTACAAAAAAGTTGGAATGCAAAAGAGTTACATGTCAGAAAGGATAGTTAAGAGTATGAAAATGTGTCCAGAATGTAAATAAATGGCAGTCATATGCGGGGTGCATTCACCTAAACAGTAATTTTACAACTAAAAAGAAAATAAATAATTCGCAAAATTCTACACATAACAATGTTTAGAATAAAGTAGATAGTGTGAGCCATTTTCTTCTTTCCCACTGTTCTCCACTTTTTTTCCAACTATTTCTCCACTTTTCTTTATTCAAAGATGCTGGCAATGAAGATGGGGTAGACAATGCACTACCCAAGGGCATTATCTAGTTAGAGTAAGTTTCTTTTTCCCTCATTGGTTCCAAGGAGGAGGAAAAGGGAAGAAGAAGCGGGAAGAGGAGGAGAAGAAGAAAAAGAAACAGAAGTACAAGAAACAGAAGAAGAAGTGGAAAAAATAGGAGGAGGAGGAGGAGGAGCGGGAAAGTTCACATCTTATTACCAGGAGGATGGCACCAGTCTTAAAAGACCCAAGAGAAAGCATTTCAATTCCCTGTAAAAAATAAAAATAAAAATAAAAAATGAAAATATAAGTCTTCATCCAAAGCACATAACAGATATCAACCAGACAAATTAGGACCAACCACAAACAAATGAAGATTTTTAAAACCAATGGGATTTCTATCAAATCAACAACGCCAGACCTGAATACAGAAAGCCAATCCCAAAATATTGTTAGCCAGCCAATGCTTCTGAGAAGCATACCAAGCACAGAAAAATGTTCCAGGTATTGCTGCAACAACCTGAGATCTTGTGAACTCAATCTCCAAAGCTGTGTAACAAAGGTTTAAGCAAAAACATCATTCTGCATGATACAGCCAAGGTGTCAACTCCATCAAAGATTAGCTCTGAAAAGCAGAATACTAATAGAAACAGTTCAGCATATAAACAACACACATCTTCTCTACATGTAAAGGAGTTAGTGTCCTCAACAAAAGGTGAGCATATAGAAACTCAACACATGCAAACAACATGCCAGAATTATTTCTGGATGTGCAACTATGCAACAGATACAGCTGCAGTGCACCCAAAGCATGCCAGATGAAATCACCTCAAATACAAATCCGGGGTCCACTCATTGAAATTCATATACTGAAAGCTTATCTCTCAATGTACTAGGACAATAAATTTTTTTCTTCATTTTCTAGGCAAATGCAATGAACACAATGTAGAGCAGTAAGCTGTGAACAATTAAAATTGAAGAAAAAGCTAAAATTCGCTATCAGCTCTCAAAGCAACAAAATGTAGGAGTAATGATGAGAACTCATACATCGAAAATATGGAAAGCGCCAGATAATAGGGTTGTCATTCCAATTCTTTGGCAAATAACGTTTAATAGCTGGTAGCAATGTTGCCCTGAACAAAATCAAACAAGATGACAAGAGAGAATGATGCCAACGTTACATATCAATCTTTTTCCTTATCAAATATCTAGTTATGACAACAAAAATAATGGATAACACGACTTACGAGAGTGCAACAATTCCGAGCACAAAAAAGTAGCATGTCAATACAGCATTGACCAGGTCTTTGGAAAGAAACTTGAAAAGCAGAAATAGTGATAACAGCATTGCACTCCCTACAAAGGGAAATCGCATTGCATGTTCATTGGACATCGTCTCCTGGAAGTTAAGCATGTAAAATTTCAGGATGCCCGAACACACACCAAAAAGGAATAATAAAAGTAAGAATAAAATGAACAGAATTTTCTTTCTATGCTTACTGAGGGCGGAGTTGGCTTGACAGATCGGTAGCAACCAACATAAACTGTAAGGCATGCACTCAATATGACATTCAAATTAGGTTCAACCTTCACAAAAAGAGGCGCTAGTGTTAAACCTGCATTAATGATGCACGACTGGTATTAGTAAAGAATCAGGTTCCTGAATCTCTAAAACCAAAATGATGAAAAACCAAACCTGCTAATGCCAAATTAGCAATCCGTTCGCAGTTCTTCATGACTTCGGCTCCCAATCAAACGCCGTCCTAGAGAAGATTAAACTAATTGAACTTGAATGATCAACGGAAAAAATCTATCAACAAATGACCCCTCCAGACGATATAATTCATAAAATTAATCAACAGTTAAGAGAAAGCAGTGACAGTACTACGACCGAAGCGAATCTCCTAATCAATATCACTCCGTTCAGTTATTAAGCTACATGGAAACACCAGATTCGTATGTTAAATTCCACTCAAATTCTCATCTTATAATTATTTATAAAACAAAATAAAATAAAGGAGTACAAGAAAATCATAAGATAGTAACACGATGTGTTATCTCGGTCTTTCTCTTCCGCTTCTCAATTTTCTCGGAAACCAAACAGGAAATAACGAAATCAATAATCACAACAACAACAAGAGGAGTACCCGAGGAGGAGAGAGGAACAGAAGCAGAGACTCTTTCTTCTCTCTCTAACGGTCACGGAAAACACAGATCGCAGAAGTCTGGAGCCACAGTCGGTGAAAGATAGAGATCGGAAGGGTTTAACCAGGAGAAAGATCAGGTTGAAGACACGGATGGTTAAACTTTAAACCGGACCAGCCTATCAGAGTGGCGAACCAAACCCAAATCGGTTCGATTATTTTATATATTTATAAAATAAAATAAAATAAAAAAACTAAAACTAAAAACAGAGAACTCAGACCATTATTTGCAGGCGTCGTAACAGTACGTGACTGTGACACAGAGGGCACGGTCACTGTCAAAAAAACACAGGGGAATAGTGATTATCGTGGACGCGTGTTTCATTGTAATTGGCGGGTTCACGTCTTAGTAGTGCATTTCGCGTTACACGGTTTTACCTTGAAAATGAACCGCTCCGACTCCCGATCATTTAAAGTTGCGACCCTTTCGGGAAAGCCACGTCTGATGAGGTACCACTGTCCAATCGAGTTTCGCCATGTCAGCAAAGAAAAATATCTGTCCTCCCACGTGTTTGACCTCGCACGACTGTTCTGTAGTTGATTTTTAGACGGGAAACTTTTTTTTTTTTTTTTTTTTGGTGTGTGTGTGTGTGTTTAAGATAAAAGCAAGTACGAGAGCCTAAAAAAGAAAAGAAAAAAGGACCGAAAAATAATTAATAAAAATTTTTTTTTTCCTTTTTTTTTCATGCACACCACGCGTTAGAAATCTCTCTCTCTTTTTTAAACAGTTTGGTTAGCGATTAATAATAATTAACTGGTTCGAGAAGAAGAAGAAGTACACTCCATCCCCACCAACAGTCTCGTTGAGATATCTGAGTTGGCCAATCACGTACCACAAAAATGTTTCTGTTTATTATATTCAAACTACCTAGTGATAGAGTAAAATAAAATAAATTAATAAGGTCGATTTCTTTGTAAGTAGTAGTCTAAAAAGAAATATGTTTTAAGATCCATTTTCATTTCAAAAGACCTTTAAAAAAAAAAAAAAAAAGCGAAAAGTCTTCAAGCCTACGGAGCCCGTCCAGGGCTTGTCTACAAATAACAGAAAGAAGAAGGGTTCACGGGTCCACTCCACAATATTTTGTGACCTATCCGTAGACTGAACTTCCAAAGCCCGAGGGTTCGATCCATCAACACCCTCTTTTACATTGTCAGAAAGTTTAAGTTAAAAACACAACAAAGAAAACCGGAGAACTCTTCACCAAAACGCCCTATCTTCATTCAGAATGGCGTTTCAACGGGCAATTTTTCAGAAAAACCGTCCCATAACATTCAGAAACAATAAAGATCTTCACTTTGTCACTCTTCTTCTATACCCTTTTGCTCAATTGGGCTTTAGATGCATCCAAACCTGTGAAACAACCGAAAGTCCAAGTCAACAGCCAGTTTCATCAACGGCACTGCAAGATTCTCTCTTGGTGGAGAAAATTCTGTTGAATTTGAAGCAAGGTAATTTGAATTCTTTGCAAAACTATCGGTTTCGCTTAAACCCATTAATCGTAACCGAGGTTCTGTCTCGTTGCCGCGATAATTTGCAGCTGTGTCAAAGATTTGTTGATTATGTTACCTTAAATGGGCAGAATTTTAAACATTCTTCGACTTCACTGAGTGCAATGATTCACGTTTTGGTGCGTAGTAGAAGGCTGTCTGATGCACAAGCTTTGATTCTGAGGATGGTTAGAAGAAGTGGAGTTTCGAGGATAGAGATTGTTGAGTCGTTGGTGTCTACTCATACCAATTGGGGGTCCAATAATTTGGTTTTTGATTTACTTGTCAGAACGTATGTGCAAGCTAGGAAGTTAAGGGAAGGATCTGAGGCATTTAGGATTTTGAGGACTAGAGGGTTTTCTGTGCCCATAAATGCCTGCAATAGTCTTCTTGGAGGATTGGTGAAGATTGGTTGGGTTGATTTGGCATGGGAAGTGTATAGGGAAGTAGTCAGAAGTGGGACCGTAATGAATGTTTATACGTTAAATATTATGGTCAATGCGTTATGTAAAGATCGTAGGATTGATGATGTCAAGTCCTTGTTATTGGACATGGAGGAAAGACAAGTTGTTGCTGACATTGTGACGTACAATACTCTAATTAATGCTTATTGTCGCAAAGGACTCTTAGATGAAGCTTTCGAGGTCATGAACTCAATGTCAGGTAAAGGTTTAAAACCAGGTCTTTTTGCTTATAATGCTATCATGAATGGATTGTGTAAAAAGAGTAGATATAAAAGAGCAAAGGGAGTATTGGAGGAGATGTTGAGCATTGGGTTAAGTCCTGACACTACTAGTTATAACGCATTGCTTGTTGAGAGTTCTAGACAAGACAATTTTTTTGAAGCTGAAGAAATTTTCAGTCAAATGTTGCGTCAAGGTGTTGTTCCTGATTTGGTTAGCTTCAGCTCTATTATTGGGTTGTTTGCCAGGAGTGGACATCTTGACAAGGGACTAACGTACTTCAACAAGATGGATAAATTTGGCCTGATTCCAGACAATGTTATTTACACTATTCTAATAGGTGGGTATTGTAGAAATGGTATGATGTTAAAGGCTTTAGAGATGCGGGATAAAATGGTGGACCAAGGTTGTGTTCTGGATGTAGTTACGTACAATACTATCTTAAATGGGTTGTGCAAACAGAAGATGCTTACAGATGCAGATGAGCTGTTTAATGAGATGGTAGAAAGGGGGATACTTCCTGATTTTTACACTTTCGCCACCCTCATTGATGGACATTGTAAGGATGGTAATATGAATAAGGCACTGAACTTGTTCAAGATTATGACTGAAAGGAATATCAAACCAGATATTGTAACTTACAACGCAATAATTGATGGATTTTGCAAGTTAGGTGAAATGGAGAGAGCTAAAGAGTTATGGCATGGCATGATCTCCAGCCAGATCCTTCCGAATCACATTTCATATGCCATATTGATAAATGCATACTGTAGCATGGGCCACGTACCTGATGCCTTTAGATTGTGGGATGAAATGGTTGAAAAAGGCATTAAGCCCACCCTTGTGACTTGTAACACTATTATAAAGGGCTACTGCCGGTCTGGTGGCGCTTTAAAGGCATACAACTTCTTGGACAAGATGATTTCACTGGGAATTGCTCCTGACAGCATAACATATAACACCCTTATAAATGGATTTGTAAGGGAGGAAAATATGGGGACAGCTTTTAATTTGCTCAACAAGATGGAAAAAGAAGGGCTGAATCCTGATGTTATTACATATAACATTATACTGAATGGATTCTGTAAGGAAGGGAGAATGCATGATGCTGAGCTCATCTTGCGGAAAATGATTGAGAAAGGGGTCAATCCTGATAGATCGACATACACAGCTTTAATTAATGGACATGTCAGCCAGGACAACTTGAAGGCTGCCTTTCAATTCCATGATGAAATGCTCAAAAGAGGATTTGTCCCCGATGATGATTTCTGATGCACTCTTAATACTGCTGCACCTGTCATCGTTGCCAAGCCCACAGGAGAAGATGATGGCTCAGTTTTGTGATGAAAGCTTCAAAGGAGATTTATGCTAGATCTTTTAATGTTGCAGCGCTCTTTGAATCCATTTGATTCTGTCTGAGGTTGCATGTGATATCTTGCTATCTTTTGATTTTATTTTGCATGCTTTCATGCTGAAGCAACATTTCTAAGTCTTCTTATTTACTTTTTCATGTTTTGTTTGTAGATATGTGCAGACAGCTTAAGGTCAGAACTTTCCTTTACAATTTGAAGTTCCTAGTTTGTCCTTGCTCAGATGGAGGTAAACTATTGTCCCATATTGATATTCTGTTTAATAAGGTTGGCTTAGTGTGGGATTTATGATGTTCTCAGAATACAATCATTCTTAGCCATACTTGGTTGTAAAATTGACTTCAGAAGGACTTACTAATCACATTGTTTTCAAAAGAAAATCTCTAATATTTTCACTGGTAGGACACTTTTGATTCCTTGTCCCATCCTGTCTGCATTGCGGGAAATAGGGACAGGCTCTTTTGGATTGCGAAATTCCCAATTTTAAGACCTAGCAGTTCAATTGACTTTGATGTTATATGCTTATGCTCAATGTTTTTAAAGGTTCAATCATCAGAGCAGTGGGTGTAAGGCCAAGAAATGTATGGCAAAAAGAAAGTCAGTTCTCTCGACTCACTTGTAAGAAAGGCTAAAGCCTCTAGTAGTTTTCAGTGGATGCCCGGGTTGCTGAGTTCATTCACATCAATTGTTCTTCTTCCTTAATTGGAGAATAATGGAGTGATATCATGTTTGGTGATTTTCTATGTGGGTTTGGTGTCTTTCTCTATTGCTCTTTTTCCCATTGGTGGATCATATTCATTATTCTGTCTTTTTCTCAGGTTGGAGATCGAATGGCCTAGCTTCTTTGGTGGGTGGAATGAGATAATGCTAGATCATGGCTCAGAGCCTGCAAGCAAAAGTGACAATGAGAAGAATTATCAAACCGAAGAATGAGTGGCGTACTCACCAATGTTCTAGCACAATGACGATGGTTCCTACGACTAATATGTTGACGTGAATGAACCCGGAGTCCATTTTCTGGAGATTTTCCGGTGCCAGAGTTTCTCTACCATAAAACAATGGCATCCTAGTCCATTACTCTCAAAATGCGGAGTTTGGAGAAGGGTGAGAGTTTCCACAATATATATCTGATGGCCACACTGTTGGATCATTTTGCTTGTAGAACAGCATGGTCTAGTATTAATTGAAACTTGTGGTCAATGAACTGCTAGGTCTACCAACTGTTGGATCATACGTCAAGTTTCTTTTTGTTTTTTTGTTTTTTTTCTTCCCATTTCGACAATACCGTTGTTGTATGTCGTTACGACAATGGACCAAATGCAAAGGTCTTTACCCACAGGAAGAGGCCAGAGCCCAGAGGCAGACAACTAAAGCCCAATCACCTTATTCGTCGTTCAATCGTGTGCAGTCACTTTCTCCCAACTAAAGCTCATATGCAACAGTATTAGAAGACAGCCCAAAATAAATAACATAGGACAGAAGGCGGAAAACGACGGAGAAAGTGAATGGATGCGAGAAGGCATCCATAAAAATTCATAAATCCAAGAAGCTCTCTTAATCATAAACGTGCGAGGATTAAATATTACGAAGCCCAAGCACTGTTCTTCGATTGGACTTACTAAAGCCAAGTGTGGGCTAGGCCTATGCAATGGCTGAAATGGACCCAATATGCAGGCCTCAACAAGCGTACGTGGCAAAACCCCATTTGATCCTTTCGGGGTAAGGGAAAGAGAAGAGAACAGGGCAGGGAGAAGCAGAAAAACAATGCACAAAGGGACAAAATACAAATGTTCTTTCGCCTTTTCAATTAATACTTCATCCCCGAAAGTCCCGATATTATTGCTACCAGATACGGTACGGGCTGTGACTCACCCTCTGGTCCCTGCTCACCGAGCCTCTGACACGTGTGCAGTAGGCCTCTGCAATGTCGCCTACTCACCCTAAAGCCTAACCTGTGATGGAATGGGAAATCCACGTCATGTCACCACGATACCGAACTCACGCGCCAAGCACAGGAATGGCTGTATTATTTCGCTGCTAATTGTTTCCTTTTCTTTTTCGTTTATTTTTGCATTTATTTAAAGTAAACATGCACCTACAGAAAATTCTTTCAACCAATAAAATTTATGTTGCTTTAAACATATTTATAAAGTTTACTGCAATGATGACTCGAAATTTATTTAATTGTATATAAAAATGTCATGTAATTATGGAAAGCGGGTTGATTACTTCATTTATGTATTTGAAAATTGGAAGAAAAAAAAAAAAAAACAAAAGGAAAGGAGCGTGGAAGCCAAAGCAGAAAAATGCACGTGCCAGAGGTTTTGTACCCATCAAAGGCTATATAGCTCCGCAGAGGTTAAATTGAGAGGGGGAACGATGGAGGACGGGGCAGTGACCACATAGACGACGCAGGGCTCGAGGCCACGCCCGCAAACAGTCTCGGTAATGTTCACTCCGGCTTCCAAGGCCTTGTCCTTCTGCGCATTTTCACCTCTCAACGAGGGTGTGACTTGCGAACTCCTCGTTTTTTTTTTCTTCTTCTTCTTTTTCTTCTTTAAATAGACCATCATGTAATTTACACATTAAAAAAGAAAAAGATGAAAAAAAAAACATATAAGTAAAATTTTTATTTTGTAATATAAATTTTATAAATTAATTATTCTAAACAATAGATCTTGGAACTCATTTTGTTTGTGTAGCAAGAGACGCTGAGGGCTGAGGGGCGGAGGAGAGACAGACATAAAATTTGAGATGCAGTTGGATTTTTAGACTGTAGCTCATGTGTGCAAGTAAACCAACCAAACTTAGCTTTACGTTAGCCTGTACGAGCGTCCCATGATAGCCAACAGTTGTGAGGAAGTCCTCTCCCCCCAATGCAAAATTGATGTCCAGGCGTAATAGAAATTGACTTCCAATTCCAATCAAACGCTTCTGACACACTAAAGGTTTTTTCAATAATTCGGAAATACAGTTGATATATAAAAATCGCTTGGCACGTATCGAGGGCATTAGAGTCTATAGATCTACACCTTGGATCCATCCCCCGGGACTCTTATCTACTTTGGATCCTGCGTTGCATGGAAAAACGAAGAAGGATAACGCATCAAAATTGCTGCAGGCTGGCGAGGGGGAGGAAGAACAACAACGCTCTTTTCTTTTCTTTTTTTTTTTCTCTAATTTTTAAACAATAAAAAATTAATTATATTTTTTTTGTATGTAAATCATAAGTTATTTATCAGTATTTTAACTTAATTTTTGTATAAAAATTTTAATTCAAATTAAATATACACAAATAAATTTAATTACTATCAAATTCTCATATATCGCAAGAGCGGCACCGTATTTGGCCAAAACAAACGAGAGAAGAGGAACGGCACCGTAGGGAGTTTCGGCTTCCCGTCAGGCCACCGAGTCTGGCACGCAACACAATGTCCCATGTTGAAAGCTCGGGTATAACCATGCTTTCCATGGAAAATGACACCAAGCATGCCTCAAATCAAACGCCTATTAACATAGAACTTGAGAAAATAAACTTATAAAGTGGGATAGTCGAGAACACATGAAATAATTTGCAAGAAAATCGATTCCTGCCAAGCCAACGGGATTGATTTTGGGTGACGTGTAAGGCAATCGTCATGGCTGGTGAGTTAAAAGAGGACCCGGGTGTAGGTGAGTGACGCAAAGAGAAATGGGACAACTTTCTCTTGAAATTCCAAATTAAACTCAACCAACCAATTAATTATTTATGAACCAAAACGACTAGAAAAAGAGTTAATTTAGTAATTAACAATAAACCAAAAAAAAAATCAAAGAGAGAGAGAGAGAAAGAGAGAGAGCGAGAGAGGAAGAGGGTAAGGGCCCACGGCAGGACAAGGCACGGGGCTCGAGAGGGCCGGCGGGGTCAATAATAGAGCAGCAAAGCCCTACTGACCTAAATTAACGGAGGTGGGTGCGCTTGTCTGAATCCAGCCGTACTTTGTGGGTCCCAAACCAAACATCCAATAATTACCGCTTTGGAACGGCCCACAAATATCCCACCACCCCCCCCACATTGAAAATAATTATTTTTAATCGTTTGCTTTAGCTCTTTTTTCCGGTTTTTTTTTTTTTTCTTGTAGGTAAGAAATATCACACCGACACAGCAAGAGGATTAACTTGCCAGGATTGTTTTCTTTTCCCCCCATTCGATGTTAGCCTTTACACAAACTTTACGATAGGGCATGCAGTAACTAACTATGATTGCTGTAATAAGAATGTCTAGTTATAACTCAAGTTGGAGCCAAGTAAAAGATGGCACGAGTCGATCCCAAAGTGCTTATAATTAAGAAGATGAATGGCCTTAAACAAAAGTTAATAGAAGTGATTATCTGCAAATCCCAAGTGCTGCAAGTGACAAATGATCTTTCCATTTTCGGAAGGTTTCACAGCACCTTCCCTTAGTATTAGTTCTAGTTAGGCATGGCAATCATATTTTCGTTTCTTTAGAGAGGGAGGGAGGGGGGGGGGCTATGCCAAATAAGCAGGGTGGTCGGGTCCCTAACTCTCCACCCTGCCTGCCCCTTCTTTTAAATAGATATGTGCTATTATTAATGCCAAAGACAACAATGAAGAGGGCAATATTGAGAGAGATATTGATGCTATGCCAATCGCCTATTTTCTCCTCGATGGGCATCAGCGAACCCGAACCAGTTGCATACACAACACCTACAGTCGCTCTTAACATATATGTATGGATTATTATACAAATGCTATTGATGTAGCATCGCATCATCTACAAAGAGAAAAGTAACACGCAAAGAAAAAAGAAACCAAATAAAAAAAAAGAAGAAGCTTAATTGTGGTCTAGTTAATGCCTCCTGCTTGTTCTGAAAAGAAAAAAAAAAAAACAAAACACAAAGTTTCCTTCTTTCTTTTCCATGTCTGGCAGACTAGCTCCACTAAAAAATGTGTAGGGTTTTAATTTATTCCTGAAATGCGACTAGAACTCAAAAGGTATATAAAACGATTTAGATGTGTTTTCAAAGTTAGACCGATTACTTCGTCACGCACATCTTCCTGCATCCGATTATTTCGGATGGTACGGGTCATGCATTGTTGTTGACATCCAAACCAATCTCTGACTAATATATATCAATCTAATTACTGGGCTACAACTCACTAATAGCTTGTTTCTTCTTTTGACAGGGACGGTAGACCTCATCCACCCAAATCTGGTGATAAGAGAGGAAAAAGCCAGGGGAGCACAGCCCTTGGACACAACTGATGTTGACCCCCTCAAAACCAAACAAGGTGCAGTCCTAGTAGGGCTCCGATATAAAATCTGCATGTCCTTGACTGTGAGCCTTGAAGCCACCGTGTCCCCAGCCACACACTGACACACATTTTTGCGGGGTTTATCTCTTCTCTCTGCAGGCCGAAGAGATTTGTATGTCACATGGAAACAGTAACCCCTGAGAATATGAATCAGTCCTATAAAAAAAATCAAAAAAAAAAAAAAACCTATTCTCGCACATATATTTAGTGAGAGAATATTTGCTTCTTGTTGGCTTCTTCGTGGCAGCATCAGCTTCCGTTAATTGCTAAATCCCACTTTCTGTCTTTTCCTTCTTTTCTTTATTTTGTATGCTTTCAAATATTTAAACATTCTGACTTCAACAGAAAAACCAGGACATATTTATACCCGTAAATGCAACAATTATATTGAAGAAGCAATGCAAGCTAGTAATAAATTGAATATAAAAATACCTTAAATAATAAATAGCAATTTAAAAATAAAAGATTATGTAAAAATATATAGTATATGGTATTGGTTAGAGACTTTTTTTTATTTTTATTTTTATTTTTATTTTTACGAGGGGTTAAAACAGAAATACTTTGATGCAAATGCAAATGCAAATGTGGTTAGAGTTTCCAGTACTACTTTTGTCACAAATCTCAAGGACTCTCTTGCCTTGTAGTGGAACTGTGCGGCGGTCAACGGTGAAAATAGATTGGACGGTGATGAAAATTTGATTGCATTTTGGACCTGAACGTTTTGATGTGACCTGCTTGAAATGGATGTGCAAGCTGGCCCCCTCAAACTGGACTGGAACTCACAGTTGTCTCTCATTTTTCATTCAACTTTCGTAATTATTCCCTTTGCTTGATTGATGGTCAGACCTCAATGCTATGCATACGCATATCTATTTTGGATTCAGTTTCTTTCAAACGGTGCATTCTTCTTCGCTCAGAAATTCTCTTTTAGCGTCCCATTTGCAAGTCTGGAGATAAGATTCTCTCGGCCTAGAGGTGTTGGATGTGGGGGCGAAAATTCAACGCAACTCCCCAGACTTTGTCTTTTTCTTGAAGAAATTTAATATGTTTTTTTTTTTTAAAATCAAAAGAGGTCAAAACTCAGCAGGTTGGAGAAAAATATATTATAACTTAAATACAAAATTACAAAATTATTGCAATCGGATTCAATTGTGCTAAGAGCACAAGGTTAATTTTTTTTTATTTAAATCACATGATATTCGCATAACAAATTGTCCCTAATCATTTCAATTATTTCTGTAGTCTCTCTGTCATTCGCTAATCCTAGCAATGAGCCGCACTGGAACTCCTTCATATGTCTTTATCTTTCTTTAAAAATAGGAAAGGGCTTTGTTTTGTGGCCGGAGGGGGCGGGGAGGGCCAGAGGCCCTTTGTTTTTAGTGGGGCCACAATTTTATTTTATTTTTTAAGACAAAAGAAGGTAGCTTATGGCTCCCACCTTTTAATGAATAGGAAAACGTGCAATAAAGAAAATGTCATCAATTTGCTTTGATTTTGCATCACGGGAGCACTTTCTTCGCGGCCAAGTATGATTGCAAAAGTCCACACGTCAATTTTCTTCAAATGAAACACCAACCTCGTTCAACATGGAGCATGGTTCGTGGGATTCTGAGTTTAGGTGCGTCCGTTTTTTAATTTTGCTTTAATTATTTCTATGAATAGCATAAGTATCTCTTTTAATTAGTTTAGATTTTTCTTTTTAAAAATTAGCCATACATGCCAATCCGTGAGAACTTGGATATTGGGCCTAGTCTTTTTTTCTTCTATGTTGTGCATTTCACAACACTTTAAATTATTAGTTATTGTCTTTTTCAGGATATTTTTGTAATTAAAAATTTTAAATTTTAAATTTAAAAAATATAAAATTTATACAAATCAAAATAACTGCCCATTATGTACGAAGCTAAAATCATATATTGATATGGTTATATGCTCGAGCTTTGGTCTGATGGTTAGTAGAAATTAGTTGGCGGACATATCCGTAATTGTACTGCTACAATCAGCGTCAATGATCTAAGAAAACCAGGACAAGAACCCAAAATTAGTAGCACTTGAATGACCCTCTTGCTTTTGGGAAAATGATTCCCTCGGGGGTCCAATGACACTTTTTATTCAAAGGTGCAATTACAAGCTACTTTTTTTTTCTTTTTTAATTAAAAATTATATAAATATTAATTATTACTATTTTTATAAACTCAAATTAAGAATCTCTTATTAATATTCTGATATATATATATATATATATATATATATATAACAAGTCAACCGCTTTAGCAACGATGCATTAAAATGGATTGCCTTCACATTTAACAATAACGTATTAAATCTAAAGTTTATTAGTGCATTTACTTCTAAATTTTTGTTTATTTTAGAAAAAAACACTGTTTCATAGATTCAAAATCAAATTTATAAAAAATATATATACATATGTTGAATCATCACCATTCTTTCACGTTACCTAGTAGCCCATAGAAACTGCTATTCAAGCAATTCCGACACTTCTAAGCAGTCTAGTTAAAACAAGGAGTGAGCTGCTGCTTTTCCGGGTCCAAAATGGAGTGCTTTCCAAACCCATCAGCACTTTATGCGCTTCTCTTTGCGCGTGGGAGAGTAACAGAAGTGTGCTTCGAAAAAAAAGAGAGAGAATTCAGCACGCGCTTATATTAAGGATTCTTTAACGAGAAGAGGAGGGGAGGAGAATTCTAATGAATGGGCCTAGTGGGCGAGGGAGGTGACTCTGAGGAGGAGGAGACTCGTGCGAGATTCGTTGCCTCCAGTGAGTACCCCAAAGGCCAGAAGGGGCTACAGCTTGCCTTTCTTTCACGTGCCCTAACATTCAATCGCATTTGTGGGGGATTCTCCAGTGCAAAAGGCTACCATCGGACCCCTCGTTGAAGTGGCCTTAGTTCTATCTAAGGACGGCCGTCCCCATATAAAACAGACAAGCATAGAAATTGAAGAGTTGCCTTTTCTCCTGGGTGCTTTTGCTTTAATCAATTATATGCAAGCCATTGTCCTTTCATTCTTTCCTATTTTACTCTTCTTCTTCTTTTTTTTTTTAGATTAAAAGTTAAAAATTTAAGTATCGTTTTATATATATATATATATATATATATATAGAAGATGCTATATTGTTTACCGTCGAAAATTGGGGATGAGATGACTTGAAAATGGCTCTATTACACGAGTAGTGTGAAACGACAATTTGGAAAATCCGATCGATTTATCTGACAATACAGGACGACCAAACAGAGATGCATGGATCTGTAGGACGATGAAGTCACGCTCTAACATATGCGAAATTTGTTTTCCGAGTAACGTGCTTCCTGCGCGTGTAAAAGGACGTTCCAATGCTAATGCGACTTCGATGTAGGTCGTCGTTGCCCTCCAATGGCTTCTTGCCATGTCTGAGCACGCGCGGGGAGGGAGAGTGGGAGAAAAATTTTATTGGGCGGGAGAAGAAGTTGCCTAAAAGTGAATGGAAGGTGTGGTGTGACTTTAGAGCCCCATAAAATTACAAAAACTAGAGAACAAAAGTCTTTATTCCTCTCTCTCTCCAATAATCGCAATAACTACAGTAGAGAGAGACTGAAGAAAGTCGGGAAGAGTAGAAGTAGACACCGGAGAGAAACCCCACCTCATTTTTGGCTTTCTAGGAAACCATATAGCAACATAGGGAGGTGGGAGAGACAAAGGTCTGCTTGTGTTGCAATTCACAAGTACGTGAAATAGAGACAGATAAAGGAAGAGAGAGAGGGAGAGAGAGAGTGTGTGTGTGTGTGTGTGTGTGTGTGTGTGAGTGAGTGAGAAGAAGTGAAGCAGAAGAAGATGGTGACGATGTTTGTGAGGAGAGAGAAAGGTCAGCAACGGCAAATATCAACAGAGGAACAAACAGAAGAAAATTTATATTAGTCATACACCTAAAGAGAGTTAAGAGTTGTTATTGCATCTTTTTTTCTTTTCTTTTTTTTTTTTTGCCCTTTTCTTAGTATTTACTACAGCTCTCACTATCTGCCCTCCATCTCCCTCCCACAGAAGAACTCGGTCACCTCTCTCTCTCTCTCTCTCTCTCTCTCTCAAGACCCTAACTTTTCTTTGCTCGCAAAAGCCAAAGTGACAGTAGTAGCATTTTATGTGGTATTAGCCAGCAGCAGCAGCAGCAGCAGCAACAGTACTAGCAGCTCATCCAACAGTCATACTGAGAAAGAAAGCAAAAGGGAAGAAACAAAAGAGCAATCAAGATCTCTCCTTTCTCTCTCATATGTCCTCGTCCTCCTCCTTTCTCCCAAAAATCTCTCTCTATAAATTCTCTGATGCAATTTCAGGGTGTTTGACCCCACATAACACTCACATCCTTACATATCATATAAATTTGGTTTCTCCTTCTAAGGTTCTATGCTTTTCTACTGCCCACTGCTCTCTACCTCTCTCATCTATAATTATCATTGTAACGTTATATTGCATTTACTGAGAATCTAGTCACATTTCTGCGTGTTAGAGTGTGTGTGTATATATATACTTGGTTTCGTCGTCTGCTTAGAATCCAAGAAATTAAATTTACAGTTGTGGCTACCACAAGGAGTAGGCAGCTCCTATCCGAGTCTGGAGCCTTTGCAGACTGGGCCACGTCATCCTCCTCGGCTGCCATCCGCGCAGCCGGTCCCGACGACCTTTCCCTCGGCTTCAATGCCGGTCCCACGGCGGCGTCTGCACCGGGAGGCGGCCCAACGTGGTCAAACTCGGCTTCCCGCCAAATCAATTATGGTATCCCTCACGAAATGGGCATGGTGGGCTTGCGAGACATGTTCGTGGTGGCTCCGGCCTCAACTTGCAACCACCACCACCCGCATGATTCCATCAATCTGGCCAACGAACCAATCGACGGCCCTAATTCCTCTTCAACTGCGCTCGGTGTTGGTGTCGGCGTGGGTGTAAATGTAATCCCGCTTTTAGCAGCGGCTCCTTGTCTGGCGCCGCAAAACACGGATGATCAAGACTTGTTAAATAATGGTCGAAACAAGTTTAGTGGAATCCAGTTTTGGGAAAACCAAGCTTCCAACACTGGACATTGCAATGATGTCAAGCGTGCCGCTACCGCTTCTATTCTTGATCATCACAACAATTCTTCAGCCAATCTGTTACAAACCGCCAACAGCACTGGTGGCGGTTTGTCGGGTCCAGTGACGTGTCAAGATTGTGGGAACCAGGCAAAGAAAGATTGTAGCCACAGAAGATGTAGAACATGCTGCAAGAGTCGGGGATTTGACTGTGCTACTCACGTGAAGAGCACGTGGCTACCGGCGGCAAGGAGGAGAGAGAGGCAGCTGATGACAGCTGCAGCCGCTGGAGAAGGTGGTGCCGCTGCTGGGTCTTCTGGTTCGACGTCCGGGCCCAAGAAACCTAGACTTATAGCTTCGCAGACCACCACCACCTCTCCTACTTCCACTTCTAATAACACTCCTCCAAGAAGCTTTGACACTAGCTCTAGTCGCCAAGGTTGGTTTATTGATTTGCCATTGATTCGCTCTCTCTCGTTTATTTAGTTTCCATAGAGTTGTTAGTTCATCGTGGATTGAACTTTAAGAGTTTTTATTAGGGTTTTTTATGATGTATTGCCTGCAGATGCCAGTTTCAAAGACAATTTGCCGATACAAGTACGTGTTCCGGCGGTTTTCAGATGTGTAAGAGTGACGGCGGTCGATGATGGCGAAGATGAGGTTGCGTATCAGGCTGTGGTGAAGATTGGCGGGCATGTTTTCAAAGGGGTTTTGTTAGACCAAGGAGCTGAAACAAGAGATGGGTTTCCCAATTTATCGGAATTGCATTTGGGTGGTGCCAGCAGCAGTGGCGGTGCAGGCGGAAGGAATGTTGTTGGTGGCGCCTCCTCCTCTTCCCCGATTTTTGATCCATCGTCGGTTGTTTATGGTTCTTCTGGTGGATGGTTGCTTGGAGGTTCCAGCTATGGTAATCCAATAAATTGAATTTAATTTCATGGTTAACGAAGCATTGACAATATTCTTGTCAAAAAAGACTGATTATTGTTAATAAGGTTTTGGTAAGTTAAACTTTTAGATTTCTGTCTTATAATTAACATATTTCTATTGTAGATTTCAGCCTCTTGGTTTTGTTTTCTTTTTCCTCGTGTTAATTCTTCATCGTACTTGCCGAAGAAGCTGCTTTTTCCCGTTACTAGAGTAATTCGTGTACCAAATTTTAAAAAGAAGAAAAAAAAAAAAAAGACAGTAAAAGAAACGTTTCCGATTCTACTGTAGATTTAGAGTAATCCTCGATCGCCAAGAGACATTTTGGTGTGAAACTTGAAACTCTATCTGTAGTGCAGTTTTTTTTTTCTCCTTATCTTTCCTTTCCGGACTATCAACGGAAGTTTTATTTATATTTCTGCCTGCAATTTCCACATATTTGCTACATTTGTTTTCCTTTGTTTGAGTTCATCTTCTTCTGTAATTCTCACTATATGCTTCCATGGTCAGTAGAGACCCAACATTATGTGTGCCAGTCACCTTACCTGTTGCGTTAGTTCGGTTACACTGGCTCTCCATCAACTAGGAGTAAATGTGGAACTCATCATCAATGTGCTGCTTTAGACTTTCGCATGCGAAGTGGTTGCAATGTCACCATCATTTGCTGCCAAAGAGTGAAGAGCATTACTTTGATGCCTTTCTCCGCCCAGTTCACGTCTTTCAACATATTTGAAATGCCGCCTTTTTTTTTTTTTTGTCTGCATGCATTAATGAATTAATGAATTGATGGTATACTTTGTTGCCGCAGCTGCTACCGTATGAAATGCTTCCACTTCAATTGGGGTATTACACTTGCATGCCTTTATGTCGCCTTACATTTTGATTCCTTGATCCTTGCATTTGTTTCTAAAAAAGAGCTTTGTTTTCACGGATGTGGAAAATTTGAGGTGAGACAGGTGTGCAAATTGTACTATTATGACCTGTTGAGTTTTGTGTTTAGTTCTACTCTCAGTGCATCACAGTTTGGCTCCTCAATCTGTGCCTTTTACAATGTTCACTATGAACCCAACTTTGTCAAATATGGGTTCCTTTTACAGTCTCTACTTAACGAACAAACATTGTTGTTGTATTTTTAATTTCCATTGTGCGTAATTTTATTTTAGCATTATTCTAGTTTCTTGGGTTCCTATTTTGGCAGTTATGTCATTTGTATAATTGCTGTCAGGGTGTCTGTTTTGTTGGATAGTATAACCGTGCCTTGAGATGATTCAGAAGTGTGTGTGTGACTTATCTTTTCGGCAACAACTGTCCTGCAAATGTTGACTAATGTGAATTATTTGGAAAAAAGAAAGGGTGCGATTCATGCACCAAACGGTCGCTTGCCCTTTTCTTTCGGCCGACCGACATGTTATCCCTCATTAGATCCCCTTATTATAGTTTATAATTCCACTGATTTTGTCACGTGGACGAGTGTTGCATGTTCTTTTGATTTTGTTTGATTTTGCCGCTTTTCATGTGCTGCTTCCCACTTTTGTAAGCAGTTGAGCGCAATGGAACAAAAGACAGTCCCTTAGAAACTGTTTTATCCACACGCATACTATCTACTTATGTTGATGGAGAAACTTTTCTGTGTCCATGGCTGGCATCGGAACTGCGCGTTCTCGTGCTTTTCTCTTGGCCGACTGTTTTTATGTTTTATGTGTGTGCTGAGAGAGGTTCTCCTAAGGCACAATCTTTCTACCCTTTCCTGCTGCCGTTTTGCCAAGTTTTGTATTAAGCGAAGATGGATCACAACATATCTACACCTCTATGAGGTCACGTCAATGTCTATGTGCATCATGTGACACGGGGAGCTAATGTTTAGGAGACGACCAGAGGTTAGCGTAAAGATTTGCCAAACCAAGATGATAATAAATCTACCTTCAGCTGAGATAATTTTCTGGTAGTTAGAGTTCCACGAATGAGGAATTTCAACTAGTTTAATGCTTGCCAAACCAAATCATAAATCATTGTCGATTTGTTTATGCATGCTAATTGACGAGTACAGTGTTTCTGTTGAAGCTTGTTTTTCGACCAACTGTTGAATCTTTTTCTGTGCCCAAGATGGTGGGGGAAAATCTTATTTATGGTGCAATTTATCTCGGAATTTCTAGCTTAAGATAGATTGCCATTCTGTCTTTTGTTCTGGTGACCATTTTTTTCTCCCTACTTTGCGAATGGAGGGTAAAATTGCTTGGTGGTTAGCGAGGTAAGTGCATGATTTCTTGCACGTGTTTCTGAACATTGCAAGGAATGTTCGTAGTCAATTACCATTGTGTGTGTGTGCGCGTGTGTGTGTGTGTTTTTCTCCTCTTTTCGGGGGTTGGTTATGTCTTAGGCACCGATATGTGATGTACGAGAGGTACCTCCATCATATTCACATTGGCATTGTTAAATTATAATATATAATTTACATACTAAATTTTATTTAATATTATAAATTTTTAAATAGATTAGTATTCTAATATAATATCAAAATTTTTGTAATTGAGTGGTTATAAATAATGTGTTTTTCATAGTGTTAATTCAAGAATAAATAGTTTATGTATACTTTTAATGCAAGTTTTATTAGAGAATAAAAATTGATATGGACCGAAAAAAGGGCATAAGAATTGGCACGAAAAAAGTTGGAAAATAAGGGGAGACGAAGGAAAATCTACAAGACCATGGATGGATGCGAGCTATACAGTAGGGAGTGTTAATAAATCTAATCGAACAAAAGCATTGAAATCTCCACGTTGGTGAACAGCCACGAGGATTGCTATAAGAAAAAAAAAAGAAGTAAAATGCCACAATTGTGATTTTACCGAAATTCTTAATGTGCAAGAAAATCAATTCTTCCAATGAGTCGTCGTTTTGATGTGCTAAAAAAAGAATTAAGCGTTGTAAATGTTTTTTTAAAAAAAAATATAATGACTGTGTGACAAATCTCGTTCTGGAGATTTCTCTCTCTCTCTCTCTTCTTGGAACCTTTTATTAGTTTATGAAAATGAATTTATCAAATCTATAATAAAAAAATTATAAATAAATAAATAAATAAAAACCCTTTGGAAATTAAGTCGAAGCTCTTGGGACAAAAATAAGGTTATAAGTTTTAACTCACTGAATCAAGTTTTCCAACTGCATTCAAAATAAACGCACCGTTGGGCTTAGGAGTCGCCTAGAATTTCGGTTTCGCTTTTATAACAGTTGCCGCATATGAATTGTCTTTAGCTGACTGCAAGTTCCACGTTGATATTACCAAAGGGATTTTTTTTTTTTTTTGGAGTTTTATTACAGAAATAAATTGTTTAATAAATATAATATATTTTACGTAAAATAATCTTTAATATCATAAAAATTTTATATTAAAATTTTTATATAATTTTATTATGTAATATTAAATAATGTTTATATAATATAATTACATCGTATCTGATAAACAATGTTTCTACGTAAAATTTTCCATTTCTTTGATCTCCACTGTCCACCGCCTTTTTATGTGCGAGAAATTCTTGGAAGACTGGCTGGCTGGCCAGTTCGAAGCTTTTCGCTCCCACGTTCTATTGAATCTATTTTCTGTCGCGGGGCTCGATGGAAAATGGCGGTGGCATGGCAAATCTCTGTACTCTGCAGTGTTGCAAAGTCTAAACTGTAGTCCTGGGAATCCTATGTGCACAAGGCACAGCCGTTGAAGTACTAAGCAAAGTCAGAGCTCAGTGCTCGTGCAATTTCAATACCAAAATTTTCATTTTCGCAGTCTTTTCTGCAACAAAGCGAGTATCTCTGAACAATTTCAGGATAAAATAATGCGTACCAATCGGTCATGCCCGTGCTTATACTATTGTACCCGCCGAACCATAATTAATTAAGACACAAAGTACGGTGTGAGATTGCGTCTGGTGGCGATAACCAAACTGGTCACTGTAGCTACTGTATATTTGCACGAACGATCAAATAGCGTTTAACTACTAAGAACTTTAATTTGATTAATTGAATTCAATGTTACGTTGCCAAAGCTCAAGATGCCGTTGTTTTCCTTTGGTTAAACGTAGGATTAAACAAATTTTACTCTATACGCTTCACGTTCCTGTGGATTCTCGCGGGATTTTAAAATTAAAAAATGAAAGATTATTTGAAACAAATCGTATTTGTAAATATGATATTACCAATATTATTTTTAAAAAATAACAACTTAGTAGTGATTCAATATATATATTTTTTACGCATTAATTTGAGTTTATAATTTTTTATATTATTTATCTCTTCAATAAAAAGAGATTTATTTATATAAAATGTGTATTGAGAATTGGGTATTAGAAAAAAATTTGTGTGGAAGGTTTTTTTTTATATTATATTTATTATTAGAAAGCTTAAATGAGAATATGAATATATAACTCGATATATTTACAAAGCATTTTTTATTTATTAAAATAAAATAAAATAAAATAATGACACCCCGAAAACCTAAACCTTCGTTTTGGGGTTCTCGGTGGTGGTGGTGAAGGGCATCAGCCATTTGCTAGGCGATAAAGCGTGGATTCTTCACCATGTTCATGCTTATTAACGAATGCATTTCTGGCTTTCTGCTTAACAATTTTTGTGCTCCCCCACCACCTCCCAGGGCTGCCCGGCCACTCCTAGGACTAGGAGGGTCTCCTTAACGGCTTACGCATACCAATCTAGAAGCTAGCATTTGCTCGCAATTTCCAATGCACTACTTACAAGGTCCGGCGGGCTGGTATGCTCCACTTCGGTGCCCGGAGACACCAGCATGAATCACCATGGAGAGGATACAGCAAGAGTTCCGTTTGACGATGGGGGTACAAATTAAACATGGAAATATATATTTGAAAAGGTTTATTATTATGCCCCGGGTTTCTAAACCCTAATCCCCAGCTGAGTAATGACAAACGATGCAATATCGGTCAAGGTTGTTCTTGATTGCTTGTATTCTAACCATACCTGACGATAAGCACCAAAAAGATGGGAAAAAGATAATATACAGTGCGAATTCATATTGGTTAGATATAATTGTTTTGTCAAAGAGCAGGCACAATTCTCACAATTACAAAAATTGTGAAAAGAAATGTATCGTCAGATGAATCTGTGAGTCTGAGAAGAAGTCTTTTCTCCTTTTCTCTATTAGCGTCACTGAGCTTGTGCTAAGCATGATTTCGGACGCCTGTGGGACCAGCTACAAGGCCGAAAAGTACTCAGCCTCCACGCTTTGCTACCCCTATAAGACAAGGCTAGCAGACCATAAAATGATCTGCCTATTACTTCTATCACCATGCTAGGAAACCGTAACGCCGGCTAGTTCCAGTTGTGCAACGGCTGCGTTGATGGCATCAATGACACCCATTTTTCCCTGACTAAGAGCTTCATCCACGGGAGTCTTCTCATGGCTGAAAGTTATCCAATGTTTATGCAGATAAGCAAAATATGTTTGCAGCAAAATATTCTACCGGGCACCCGGGTTAGACGGACCGTACCTGTTTAGAACGTTTAAACTTGCTCCTGCCAGAATCAATTTCTTAACTACCTGTGAAGGTCAGCATTTACATGAGAACTCAATTGAAAAAAACAAAAAAAAAAAAAAAAAACAGAATAATCTTGTGCAAAGGGACCACAACGAATACCTCTATATGACCATTCAGGCAGGCCCAATGAAGAGGTGTATTCTTCTCCACGTTAGAAGCATTGAGATCCTGCAAGTAGATACTATTTAATAAATTCACTCAAATCTGTGGTGAAAAGAGTACCCGGGGTCAAACAAAACTAATACAAATGATTCTTTGATCTAGCGCAAAATGCCCGAAAATAGACGAATGCATTGAGAGCCGAAGAAGCCATTCAGCTAGTTAGTCACCAGACCTCAAAAAGAGATATCCTTGGAATCCTCATCTTTTTTAAGTTTGAATGATTTGTTAATCAGACACTTAGCCTGTCTTCTATCACTTCAGAAACTATCTCAGTACTTAATAGTTCACTTGCACAACTTTGCTCCACATCACGAAGCAAATGTATCATTACTCCACACGTCCATACTCTTTCTCCCAGAAGGGATATATATCCAAATGGAGAAGTGAAATTAACAGGCGCACACATGGCTCTTGTTATTGAAGCAATAGCCATTGAAGAAAAAATTTTCAGCTCATAGGAATGTGGGTAAATAGCTGGTAATGGATTCATCTCAAACTGCCTATTGGTATATCACAAAAGCAGAAGAGAACCGCATATTTTCACAGACTCTTTCTTTCTTCGTGCAGGTCTTTTCCATGGAAGGCTTATCTATTGGTCACCATTGCAGTGAGGTATTAGGCCCATCCCCTTGCTTGATATAACTTTACTTGAAAAATGATGCACTTTTAGCTGTTGATTACATGTAATTTAATTCCCTACAAAATGCCCGAGATTTGGTGGAATAATTTGGCTTTGACAGCGTCGTGCAAAATGAATCACAATTATACACACTCACTGCTAGGATAAAGTTCACTAAACATGCTCAAAATCACACATATGCAGACCTCTTCTTGAAAGCAAAGGCCAGATTAATGGAAGATTTTCATCTTAAACAATCATGCCTAGAAGCTAACCAAATCCCGATACCGAAAGTTGAAGGTTTTTTTTTTGTTATATCAATAATAAACCATTTACTTACTGGATTTTCATTTTAAGCAACATGCCTTGAAGCTAAGCTAATCACCGTACCAAAAGTTGAAGCTTTCTGTTATACCAATAATAAACCATTAAGTATTAGATGTTTGAAAAACAATTCAAAAACTGCTTACCGCACCCCGACTGACGAGATACTCCACAATCTCAAGATGTCCATTGGCAGCCGCCATATGAAGTGCTGCAATACGACATTAGGGGAAAAAAAAATCAAAAATCAAACATCCACAAAATCAATGATCATAAGCAGACAATATTTCCAAGAGCAACATAGCAAGAAAGGTCAGACACCCATTTGAAGTAGTAACATTAATTAGGAAACAAACTATAATTCTTGTAAGAATTATAACCCAAAACCCAGTTTCGACCCCTCAAAAACGGAAAAAAAAAAGAGGCCCAATATGTTACTTCAACAAAGAAGTCGTGGTATGCGTAAGAACCTGAGCGGCCCAGAGAATCCTTGGAGTCAAGTGAAACACCCGCAGATGCTAAACTTCTGATATCATCAACATCATCGTACCTTGCAGCCTTTAGGACAACCCAGCAAAGAAAGGAAAAATTAAATGAGCAAAAACCCAAAACGCAACAAGGTGCTAAAGTCTAAAGCTTATAGAAATAAGAGCGGCAAGAGAAGAAAGGGCTTAAAGAGAAGGTGGGGAGAACCTCAAGCAAGGCATCGACGGTCTCCGGCGTCGTTTCGGTCTGGCTAGGCTGGTCTGGTCGATTTGCCTCCGCCCCCATTTTGGCCTTTGAGTTGAGTTGAGTGCGATCGCCCGGATTAAAGTTAAAAATCTTTTGATTGTTTTCGCTTTGCTCCCTTCATTTAAATTGAAATTCTGTGGCCTCGGCCTTCCATCTTTACAAGTCAGGCTGAGTTTGGGCCTACCCAACTATGGCGGGCTCGATTGGTTTTAAAGTCTTATTTGATAAGATGATGAGCTTTATTGCATATAGGGTCATATAACATTATCAAGAACGATGATTGATTAGCATTGAGTTTTAACTCGCTGTTATTCAAATCAATTTTAAAATTAAATGTTTTAAATTCAAAATCAATCAATTAATTAAGTAATTATATATATATATCATGATTGTTGATTATTTATTTATAAAGAAATGATTTAAATAGTTAATTCTGACAATATATTAATAGAAATTTAATTTAATTTATTTTTTTTTTGTCCGATTGTACCCTAAACTTGGATTAGAACCCCGCAATTTAAATTTTGCCAAAATTTGCAAACTACATGTTCAATGATTAGCTTGACGTCGAGTCTTGAAATTGGAATCCCAACTCAATCAGTCCGCACGAGTTCTGTTATTCCAAGCATCGTCATCACCTACCCAACAGCTTAACTTTGAAGTTTACTTGTAAATTGACGAAAGATACCACCAAGAGCGAAATGTTAGTTATGCTCTTTGATGATGATGTCCATGTCCTTGGCTTGTAATTCAAAAAAGGCCCTACCCCAGACGTTGGATGAAAATATCTTCTCACCCACCTCAGGACTGACGCATGCCCTTTTCCAGGCATTATTTTGTGACCGGCGCTAGGCAGCTAGATTGCGTACAAAAGTCTGAGTCCAAAGTCCGGGGCCAAATCTTTTGTTCACTAGGATTATATATATATATATATATATATATATATAATAAGGCTAGAGGAGATAAAGCATTGAAAATGTTTTGAGTGCTTTTTACTCGGAAAGAAAATTGATCCCGATTGTTCTCAGAGTGAATTTCTTCCTATTTTCTCTTTGGGTACATGGGAAAATAGTGAATCTGCCTCAGGGAGTATAAAAAGGGAATTTGAAATGATGGGTATTTTTCCTTTGTATTCAAGCATGCTTAAAATTCGTTCAAAATTTTCAGCCTCAAGATTCTGTTCAATCTTTCCCACGTTAAGTTATCGATAGTCAATGCATGGCTCACAATTAATTGTCTAGGAAAATGGAAGGTTTTCAGAAAACGAGAGAGAGAGAGAGAGAGAGAGAGAGAGAGAGTAAAATGTCAGTTCGCAGGATTCACTTTCATCCACAAGTACAGCAGACTCTGTTGATTTTAACCTGGGGAAGGGTTGCATTAATATGAAATTTTAACCTATCATTCTTGTTCTTTGACTTTGATTGGATAAGCCACCGAGTCTTGTAACATTATGAATAACTTTTTCGATAGATTTGATTTTTTATTTTGATCCTATAATTTTATGTTTGTTCCATTTAAATCCATTTCTAAACAGGATTTTTGGATTTTTTAGCATATTTCGTTTAGTCAGAAACTTTTTTAACGGTTGATTGAATTTTGTTTAAAAATTAACTAATATGAAACAAAAATTGAGGTTATAAGACTCAAATGAGAAATTAAAAAAAAAAAAAAAAGGGTCTAGTCAAAGACTGGAGCTACAGGAAAATGAAGCGGTTTGTCTGTACCTGAGAGAACTAGAACGACTAGTTAGATTTTAATTTATCGTATGATTAACACGAGAAAACATCGATGCTAGGAGCTATGACCAAGCCTTGTCGAAATCTTTAGTAGCATCGGGAAAGAGAACTAACTGAGCGATTAGATCGGGATTGAGAATGAACATCTATGCAAACGTAGCTCTCTGCCGCGTTGCATAAAAGTTGGCATAGCCCGAGGAGGTAGTCGGCTAAAGTAAAAGACTCAACTCTGCAAGTGTTTATTTGGAGACTTTGAATGATTCACATTTGCAGTTCTTTCTCTCCATGCGGTCACAATTTCTCTGTTTGCTAAGTGAGCCCCAATTTCTTCGAATATCATACACCGTTCCCTTGACGCCAAGGAGTTACATTTGGGGGGGGGGGTGGGGTTGATCAGATTTCACTGCAAGGTCAAACAAAGTGTCTCTCGCAGCCTTGCAGGCCTGTTTTTTTCTCCAACATATTTGTATGGGTTTGTTGAACATTTCCTTGCCTTAGAGATTTGAAGACATAAGTATAGAAAGATTGTCTTGTCTTAAAGCTTATGCAAGAAGATAATAGGACGGAGAAAATGATGATGGGATGGGACCCAAAAGTGGGGCCTTCCAATTCCCTCAGTGGAGCAAAATAAGTCATTGGAAGTGGAAGCTGAAATGTTAAGCAAAGCAAAGCACAAAACCTCAATCTCACCCCACCAACCTTCCTCTAGGGAAAAGAGAGGCGGGCAAGAATGTCAATGTGTTGCATATGAAAACAAACTATAACATCATCATCATTGTCAAAATCAACGGCAACATCAGCATCTTCCTTTGATTTTCTCGATTCCTTCTTTCTTGATTTTCAACTACTACCCACATCCACATGTTTGAACTTGCACAAAGAAAGCTCCTCCATTTCTCTCTCTCTCTCTCTCTCTCTCTCTCCTTGGTTTCTCTGATCCTTTCCTTGAATTTATGGAGAAATGATGCCAACAAGCTGTAATCAAAAGGTGATAACAGAAACTGTAAAATGAAAAGCTTCTAATGCATTGTAAGTGATTATCTGCCCTGTGAAACTCTGTTTTTGTTCTGTTGTCTTTCTAAATGTTCCCTTTAAATCATACTGTCTGTTTCGGTCTATTTCATTCAAAATTTTATGCATTGCCTTGCTATATCTTCACTAAGGACCAGCACAAAAATATGGGCATACAATTGGGGAGGAGAATTTTCAGTTCACCATTGTTGATCTGTCCATTTATATATTATTTGCTCTGTTTTTGTTCTGTCTTTCTCTGTAGGTGCCTTGCTGCCAAATCTGACCAACTAGGATAGAAATGTTGAAACTTGCTGAAGCATCATACTGAGAAATTCAAATATTGGATTTCATGCAAATGGATTCTTTCAACCAATCTTCTGGATTCCAGTACAACCCGAATTCAAGTACAATGGTTGGTAGCGATGGAGATGGTGATTCCGAGTCATTTGGGATTCTTGAGATTCATGTTCACCACGCTAGGAATATTCACAACATTTGTATCTATGATAAGCAGGACGTATATGCCAAATTTTCTCTTACTTACAATCCAGACGAGGCACTTTCAACTAGAATCATCAATGGAGGTGGCAAGAACCCGGAATTCAATGAAAAATTGTTGATCAAAGTCGCACAACTTGATGCAGTACTGAAATGTGAGATTTGGATGCTTAGTAGAATTAGGAACTACATGGAGGATCAGCTTCTGGGATTTTCCTTGGTCCCAATTTCTCAAGTTGCTGGAAAAGGAAAGGTCACTCAAAATTATAGCCTCTCCTCTACTGACCTCTTCCATTCCCCGGCCGGCACGATCCTATTGACTCTTTCCTTAAACACATCTTTGCCTCTTAACCCCTCAACCTCTGCCGGCTCTTCGATTTCATCTGAGGTGGTATTCCTTGACAGAAAGACATCGGAAGTCAATTTGGATCCGGTTGAGTATTCGAGGAGGATTGAAGTTCCAGATGTCAGAATCTTAAGAGAGAATCAGCAAATGGTATCTGAATATTTTGACGATTTGGATTCCAGGCCTGGCTCATTCCTTCATCTTGGTGCCTCTCCTCAACCAGATGTTATTGACTATGAAATGAGCATAGCTTCTTCTGAGGAAACTCAAGGTGTTGGTTCTCCTTCATCCAATGGTAGCATCCAGAATTGTGGTTTCTTAAGCTCTACGACAACAAGCCTAAACGATGACAGAACTTCCTCTGAATCAATAGAGAAAAAGAATCATATGGGTGCTCAATCCTCACGCTCTCTTAATGATCATAGAACGTGCATATTCCCTGAAACTCCTACGTCAAAGAAGGAAAATGAAACCAGAGATGACAAAGACTCAAGCATTTCGAGCAAGGAAGAGGAGAAGAACAAGGCAGGCAGCAGCACAAATTCTGCCAAATTTCATCGAGTTTTATCATCTCCATTAGGAAACATCAATCATGAGGCCGAGCAGTCCGCAATGCAGCAGCAAATAGTAGACATGTACATGAGAAGCATGATGCAGTTTACTGAATCTTTGGCCAAGATGAAGCTACCCATGGATATCAACAACCCGGAACATGAAGGCCACAATGACATGATTCAGAACCATAGAAGCAAGATAGAGATTGAGAAGAACAAGAAAAAGGATGGATCACGGGTGTTTTATGGCAGCCGAGCATTCTTCTGATTAAAAACTATCACTGCATACTTTTACTTTATCATTAGCTTTGTTCTGGCAGGAAATGCAATTAATTTATCAGAATCCGGGACTTAATCTGGGTTTTAGTTGGCTTCATCGGCGTTATCTATCATTTACTATTGAGATTAATCTGGTTATAAGTCTTGTTTAGCCTCCCTCTGTCTATCTCGTAGGTAAGCGTACCATGTTCTTCCATGTCTTTTCTTGTCAACCCGTGTTCCAATTAATCCGTTCAAATACGTATTAAGTTGCCTTGGTGTGACGAAAGTGTTTACTTTATTGTGACTAGTGGTCACGGGTTCGAGTAGTTGAAATGTCTTCTTCGTGGCTCTTCTTCAGACCCCATAAATGTTGGAGCTTCGCAAGACACCCTTTATGTTCTGCATCGCGAACTGATAAGAGTCTTGTATCTTCCTGAACATTCAGGCTCATAAATAAACATTTCGAAATTCTAAAATACAGGAATTAGTTGATAAATAGCATTACATGTCCCTTCTTTATCCTTCATTTTGGTGTCATGGCCCTGTAGACTTCTTATGGAAATTACCCCCTTCTTCATTCTTTATTTTGGGCTATACCCTTGTAGACTTCAGGGAAATTACCGGTAGACATAGTTTGTAATCTTAAATAATGAAACACCCTTTGTGGTTAGTTGGAGTTGGAATTTGAACTTCACTAACAAACCACGCAATTGATGGCCAAAAAGAACTTTAATTAGTTCTTTGGCATTGACTTTTGCAAGATGCATCCTCGTAAAATATCAAGATATTTTGTTGTATCATTCTATGTGGAGAGTGATAGAAACAAGCCCCCATCTCACCATCTAAAAGATTGAATCGCATACAATGGCATGTTGAGACAATCGAGGTAGGCCACAATTTGAATTTACGTCCAACACGCTTTGTGATTTTTCTTTGTTTTGTTTTCCTTTTCTTTTAGAGCTAACATTTGTTTTTCACGGCTTTTCAAATTATGTCGTGCTGTTGTCGAAATTAGAGTCTCCTAAACGTAAATAGAAGTCAACAGATAATACCTATAAATTGTTTAAACATAACCCACATCACATTTCTTTTACTGACCTCTCACATGTTATCAAAAACATTATTATATCAAAAT
The DNA here is from genome assembly GCA_019804595.1 of Bruguiera parviflora. Taxonomy (NCBI): domain Eukaryota; kingdom Viridiplantae; phylum Streptophyta; class Magnoliopsida; order Malpighiales; family Rhizophoraceae; genus Bruguiera; species Bruguiera parviflora. The sequence continues at coordinate 479,435 of CM034060.1, forward strand.
TTAATGGCAACAAAAGTCAATAGATAAAGTCTATAAATTGATTAAATACCCATATATCATGTTTCTTTCATATGACACCTGCGGCGACTCCCACATGTTATCGAAAGTTAAATTTTCTTCGATTGAACTCCATACAAGTTATTAAATTCATTATTAAATTAAATATTAACAAATAGTTTAGCGTTAGGTACTCGAGGTGTTGGTATTTTATTCAAGCCCAAGTTGAAATCCGTTGGAGCAATTAGTCGTAAGGCTCGCAACTCAATAATATTGAAATAGGTTTTACACTTAAAAATTTTAAATTCGAATTTCTGTAGAAATTAATATATACTTTAAAAAAAAAAAACAGAGAGGTTGAGACGCATTGCTCTCCTCTCCATTTATTTAAAGCAGGAAGGTCAAAAAAAGAAAAAAACAAAGGCGGTGGGAGAAGATCGAAAAAGAGGCGGAGAGGTAAAACCGTGAAAGTAAACAAGTCGAGTAATAGTGCAGAGTCGCTAAAGGTTCGCTAGAGGTTACGAAATTTTCAGAAGTTTGTGGGCTTCTTGGGCTGGACCAACTAACCGGAATTATTACCAAATACCCAGTTAAGAAAATCTTATTTTTGTTTGATCAAAAAAGAAAATCTTATTTTTGTTACCAAAAAAGAAATTCTTATTTTACTAACATCTTATTTTTGATATATCGGCTTTGAGTCCGAAACACCGTGTGGACGAGCAAGTGCACGATGTCACGGAGTGATTACTCTTTCCTCAAAAGGTAGCTTTTTAGAGTGTACACTTACGTTTATATGCCCGGAGATCCCCTTTTTTCTATCCGATGTGAGAGATAGGTCTCATCATCCGTTCGTCACAACAACGAATAGAGTCAAAGCTACCGGCCGGACAATAAAAGGGATAAAATGACTCCCTGGGGAGCATAACAAACACTTGCAGCCCAACAAAATTCTCAGTAACCCAAAAAAAAATCATTTATTAACTTAGCTTCCTCGAGAGATACAGAATATTAAGATAGAAACTTTATTTTTATTTTTTTTAAATATCTGTAATCAAGTTGAAATGAAGAGAAAAATTTATAATTATAAATAAGATCTGAAATTCAAATCTCATATTTCATTCCAAACTTCAAGATCGGTGTGAGATCTGAAGAGAGTAACACTTGCAGTGTTGCCACAGGTTGTAACGATGCTTGATAGCCCTCGACAAGATGGTGAATGTCAACTCGTGGCTCAATCCGTTACTTAAACCACGTAGACGCCGACCATGTCATTTCTCGACTGTCGCGCCCTTCAGAATGAGAAACAAATGCCACGTGCAAGTTTCCATAAATGTAACAATTTAAAGCGCTATAATAAATTTGCCTTGTGAATTTATGACACCCTTAAATGCTCACATCCAGCAAATGTGCTAAAAATTTCAAATGCAACTATTTTAGGGTCTTAACAGAGTGGTATTAACTAATTCGACTGAGAAAAACTCGACCGAAAAGCGTTCTAAAATGAAAGTAAAAGCATAAGAACATAACATATTTTTACACTTGGTATGTGTGTATCGTACTAAATTTATCTTTCCAATTGCATTCAAAGTATCTTTTTTTTTTTTTCCGAAAGAAAACAATTTAGACCGTTTGTCATTTGAAGCATTTACTTTGTTTTTGACAGAGTAACCACAGAAAATCTCCGCCGAAAATTTGGTTTCCTCCGAAAATGTTACACTGACGCAGAACAGACAGACGTAAATACAACTATTGCACTGCATTTTATAACAATTGGTTTCGATATTATAATCGTTTAATATATAATAATAAATAATAATGAGAACATAAAAATTCAATTAACGGTCATGACTACATTTATTTTGCGTCTGGAGTCCGTTTCTATAAAATCAAGTTCAATTTACTTGAAAGTGTCACTTTGTGACATTATTTTCTCTCCCCAAATCTATGCATAACGTATTTGAACACTTTAAATAAAGCTAACCCTAGCGTGCTACTTCATTCCTCGTCAGTGCTTTGTCTCGCTCAGTGAAAACCTACCAAGATATGGCAAACTATTATTATGATGATGCGGTCTCTTTCTCAACAGAGCCTTTGTACAGATCTGATGACTCCTCTGATGAGCAGAGTGGTTCTAGGGGCATGCCTACCATTTTAAATCCATCGATCTCCAGCGGGTGCTCCTCATCCGTGCCACAAAACAACCCGCCACCATTGGATCATCGTCATCACCATGATTTCCAACAGCTGCGACGACAACAAGTAGGGGCCGAACACCCCGTTATCGTCACCAGGGATAATGGCGCTGCCGTAAACTCGACCGTCCTGGAAATCGCTGCTGGCTTCGATATCATTGACTCTATTGTCAACTTTGCACGCAGGTTCAGAGTTGGCGTCAGCGTTATTAGTGCCGTCGGATCTGTCTGCAACGTCACGCTCTGCCACCCGTTTTCTCAATGTTCTCTATCCTTGAATGGACCGTTTAACTTGCTTTCACTCTCCGGCTCATTTCTTGCTGCTCTTGCAGCAAACCCTAATTCGGTTGCTTCTGTTTTTGCTTCAAGTCCATTTCACACTTCACCATCGTTTGGCATATCTGTTATAGGGACACAAGGACAAGAGTTTAGCGGGACGGTGGCGGGGAGGGTCACGGCAGCAAGTCTGGTGGTGGTTGTCTTAGCCACTTACTCTAACCCTGCATTCTATAGGGTACCCAATTGGATCGGTGATCAAGAGACTAGACCTAGTATGGCTGGCTTTGGTGCTACTGGTGAGATTAGTACGAGCATGCCCATGTTCATGCCCCCGTCCGTATCCGTATCCGTGCCTACCTATGGTCTAGTAAATAACCCTACTCCTATTAATCACGACATTCCTCCTCTTGAATTCGTGCACTGGCCTCCCTCTGTCCCTCCTTTTTATTTTTTAAGTAGTTAGTTTAATCAATTTATTATTATATAAATTATCAATCAAACCGAGTTTTCTTCTTTTGTTAATTGTCTGTGAAAGCTTAATAGATCGTTCGCCTTTATGTTATCTTTTTCGCAATTGTGCCCTGCGCCTCTAAAAACAATGGAGGAAACCATAACCTATATGGGGTTTCAAAGCCCAATGCTGCTGCTATACCCTCCAGAATTTACCATGGGAATTATGTACATCCTGGGCAAACATACGTCCAAAACTTTTAATGAAACCACCCATACTAGTATCCAATTGGGTGCATGGGGGAATTGGGCAAATCTCAATTGCAAGAGAAAAACCGTACAATTATAAATTAATATCGCTCCATTAATCAATTAATAAGATATGCCAGTGGAAATATTCATATATATATTTAAAAAAAAAAGAGCTTACCAGGGCCGCCACACGGAATCTGATTTAAATAAAATTTAATTACTCCACAAGAACAAAATAAGGGATATTCTTTGTAGTATTTATGTGATGTTTAATTTACTTGGCTCTCTCACAAAAGTTTTTTTTTTTTTTTTTCAATATCTCCCTCATTAACTCTCTCTTCTTCTTTGTCTTTATTTTGCCTTTAATGCATCGTAATTGAGAAATCTAACCGGGAGAATCAGACAAAATCAACACTGATGAAAATCCAAATCGTCTTCAAGCCCACATCACATACGCAATAGTCATTGGCCTCCACAATAAATATAACACTCCACTTCTCAGTTGTATGTATTTTCTATACGAGACTGTTTCGGTGTATCCGGGGCAGATATGGATAATTAATTAAATTACTCATTAAAAATACATGGATTTTTTAAAATTTAAAAGCGATTGGATTACAGAATGTATGTATGTATGTATTTTCTTTCAATTTTAATGCCATGACCGTATTAAAATTTCATTCCGGGCTGTTACTGTCAGAGAAATATGTTATATGGATTTATGTGGTTAGTTTGCTGAACCTGAAGGATGAACAAAAAAAAAAAAAGGACGGCCGAAATTTAATTGGAGGCTGGGCCAAATATACTTTAGTTGAATTAGATCAATTAGCATGCTTGAAAAAGTTATTTGGGTCTTCCCATTAGATTCTTATAAATGATCCCTTGGCCAGTTGGCCCCATGTTCATTGTGGTAGTTATGCAAAACCAAAACTTGTGACTATCACCATCGTAATTATGCCCACTTATTTCTACTTTTTATTAAAGAAATAATCATAGCACTAACAATAATTCATCGCATACATGAACCTCCCCTTGAGGTCTAATCCCGAAGGAGTTAGAAGGAGAAGAAATGCAGATACTATTATATCTTTTTCTGCTGCGGATACACTTCTAAACGTTTTTAACGTTGGCTATGGATTTTTGGTTGCTGGTTTAGGTGATCTTGTAGTGAGGGAAGGCCTCATTTGCACAATCTGCTCTTTATTAACTCCCATTCTCTTGGCTTGAAGTCCTGCTTCGAAGAACCGCTTGGTTGCGTCCTCCATGTACTCCTTCCCTTGCTTGACTATCATTTCTTTGCCTATCTTATTGGGGAAACTTGTTAAGACATTATCACCTTTGAGAACTGCTGCAAGCTGCAATAGCTCCTGCTGGAATTCGCTGAGTTTGGCATCTTCCTTGGCCTCGCCATCCCTGACCTTGGGTGGATCTGGCAATTGTTCTAATCATATGATGGAGGAAAACTCAATTCAGTGTCAAATAAAGAATATGGGCGTTGACTTCTCGAAAAGAAAAAAGACCAAATGGGGTGTGAAATGCGAGATAAAGAAGTATTTTCAGTCCACGGGACTTTACATGTAGAGTCTAAAAATAATTAAATAAATACAAATTTACTCTTTTTTTATTTTTATTTTTTTACAAGGAAGCCATTTTCACGATGTTAACTGTTTGTTGCATTAAGCCGAATAGAGAAAGAAAAAGAAGTGAGAGCATTGCAATGCAAACCTGGGCAATCAGTTCTGGGTTGGGTCCGGGTTTGGACAATGCCTTCAAAGGTCCCAGCCCATTCATCCCTCTTCGTGAGGAAGGGAGAGGAGAGGCTGAAAAGCTTCTTCACCGTTGCCGGAATGGAAGAGTGCTCGTATTCCGATGTGGGAAATGGCGACCCATTGGGACCATGAACAACTGCATCAACATCGATCAAGCTATTAGCCAAACTTCGCCCGTTGGCCCCATGCATTCTAGTTTTTTTTTTTTTTTTTAATAAAAAAATTAATATCATATATTACACTATAAAAATAAAGATAATACTTTTTATTCTAAAAAATGTTATATTTAAAACTTAAAATTTTAAAATTTTAAATTTAAATTTTTAATTATTAAAATATGCAGGACATAAAACTTTCACTTATTTTAACATCTTAGCCTAAACTTATAGCAATTGCCTTTCACTTTATCCAGACGTCATCCCTTCGATTGGCAGAGAGTTAAATACACGTGGAAGTTTCATTTGTCAGTGTCCCTAAATCTGGCTTATTTTAATCTCTTGCACTCACAAGCTTTCAACAATAATGCCAAGATCACTCTGTTTTACATGGGAAAACTTTTGAGAACTTTCCCATAAGTCCAATATCTCAATTTCTCAAAGGTTTCGGACTTTGAAGGAAAAGCCTCGACGACATTTTAACCGACTCAATTATTTCCTCACGCAATAGGCCTCATCGTTGGTTGAGAAGAAGGGTTGGTGCAAAAGTCGCAATTATTGCCCATTTTTTGCGCTACGTTTTAATTACGTAGCAACCCTTGTCACTAATGAAGATCTCAAATTATGGCGTTTACTATTCAGGGGAAAAAATAACAATTAGGGCTAGAACATGGAAGACCCACCATTCCATCCTTATCGAAAGCAACGTGAAATGGGGCGACAGAAATGTTAATGCAAAGCGAGGTGGGCTTACATGTGCATGATATTGAAAGTTGAAAGGGGTAAAGGAAGGGGGCTTCATCGGTTTCCTTTTTCCCCTCTCCCCCCCACCTACTCTGGGAGGTGCCCGAACCGAGGACACACTTGGTCCAGAGTACTTTTAATGCAGTTAGAAATGATGCACCAATTCTTCACTTACCAGTACCCTTCTCTATCCAAGGCGAGACCACGATGGTGGGGACCCGAACCCCCAGTCGGTCAAACTTGAAGAGGAAGGGTGCGGGCCCCACTATTCCATCCGGGCTGGGGACCCCGTGTACGGGTGTAGGCACATGATCGTAAAATCCACCATGCTCGTCATACGTGATCACCAAGAGCGTTTCGTTCCACTGTGGACTAGCCCTCAGTGTCTCGTACACCTGCAATGAATTTCAACAGAAGCCAACGACAGTTTGACAATGCATCAAATGACTGCTTGAATAACACCGCAAAACAACAAAAATTTATAGAATCCTTGTACTCAGAGATCCCATTTAAAATCTCAACTTTGGTTCATGAAATAAATTTCAACACGTCGTAAAATCATCACTTCACAACCAAACAATCAACTATCATAATATTATGCTAACGTGAAGCATAATATGAAAATGCGACAAAAATTTGTATCCGCCTAAGATTTTCATTTGGAATAATATAGGTCTCAAATTTTAATTAATTGGAGGATAAAATAAAAATCACCTCTTTGACAAGCTTCTGCCCTTGGTAAACATCATGGGACGGATGATCATCATTGGCAGGTGCTAGTTTAGTGTCGGTGTAACGCTGCTCCACCACAACATAAGAAGGAAGCTTCCCTTTCTTTGCATGGCTTTTAAATAAGAGATCGTACTCACGGAACCTAGTCACGTACTTGAGCTTCCTTAGATTCCTGTAGAACAACGTGGCCGGAATATTCTGCCAGTAAATTCCCCAGGATATTCCGGCATCGTGGAGGTTATCGAATATGGTTCTCTGTGGGTAGCCCGCAACGAGAAGTGATCTATTGTTGCTGGTGGCACCGGCGGAGGTCCCCGAATGGACGAATAGCCGGTTGGGTTGCGTGGAGGATGGAACGGATGCAAACCACCTAGCAATTAAATTTAATCAGATCAAACATTTGTAAGACTGTTTTGGTGGCTAATTGAAGTAATATCTAATATAAATATATAATATGCAATTTTAATTTCTTTATACATCTAAACTTATGGATAAAAAATTAGTGAAACGGCCTTAGAAACCTTACAACGTGATATTTTTTTTCCCTCTTTTTGGTTAGGATCTCCATTTTTTAAGTCAGATTTTCTTTAATTTGAGGGAGAATTAAGTTGTTTATCGAAATTTAGCAGATTTGTGGAAACAAGTAATCCAGCAAAACAATAAGGAACGAAGTAATTCAATGATTTAACCTCCCACGCAATCCACCAACTGGACAAAGAAAGGAATGATAATAATAGATTATGACTTTCAGAATAAAATAACGAATAACCATTCATATAACCCACACAACTACACCGAAAACGAACCCCAGAAACGTACAAAAGAGTGAAAATAACATAAAGAGCTTACTTCACTTTATCGTCAACAAAGTATAGCCACTAACTAATGGAAAAGGGTCTTGTCCCAAAGCAAGATGCCCAGAATGGGACAGCCACTTGCGTCTCGATAGTCCAGCAGAGCATATCTTCATAATTTCTCGGTTAAGGAAAACAGAAAATTTTACAAAGAATTAAGACTCATGATATCTTCTAGAAATCAATTTATTAATTCTTGGCTAATAATATATATATATATATATATATATATATATATACCAAAACACTTCTGAATCAATCCGTGAATATGAAATTCATTTACTAACTTCAATATTTGCAGGCAGGGGAGTGTACAAACCTGTCAAAGACGGCAAATTCCGATACCAGAGTTTTGTAAACGGGCACCAAATTCGGGTCAAACCCGTTCATGACATCTCGAGACATATTGGTTGATGGGTCCATGGATAGAGCCTGCTGAGCAAAGCCATTCATGGGGGGAGGGTCCTTGGAGGTGTCAACGGACCCGAATATCTGCTCCCTTATAGCCTGGAAAGAGTGACCTGGGTCGGGATCCACGTACTGAGCCTGGTTCTTGAACAAGTACTTTGGAGAATTCGGATCGGTTGTGTTCAGTAAATTGGATTCGGAACCGTCCACGCCATTTATGTTCGGGTTGATTTTCTTCATCCAGCCAAGCATGTGATCAAAAGACCTGTTCTCCATCACTAGAACGACAATCGTTTTGATGGGACTTGCATGGATTTGGCCGTGGAGGTTTAGCAGCAACAGGAAGATAACAAAAATGGTGGCGGCAAGTGAAGGTGGTCTTTTGGTAAGCATTGTTTTTTTCGCACGAGAGACAGGGAGAGAAAGAGACAGAGAAGAGAGTGATCTAGGTTACGTTAGTTATGGGTGGTGTTACTGTCTGTCTGACAATGTCTATGCGGCCCGTGATGTCTCCACTTTTTGCTCCTTTCAGAGAGTGTTTGGTAGAATGGAGAATTGGCGAGGGAGAGGAAATTTGCAAGAGAAGGAGGGATCTCGATGTTGCGTGAAGTGGGGAGGAGCGGAAGCCTTTAAACTTCTCCTCATCGGCCCACCGGAAAGAGGAGATGGAAGCCTCTAAACTTCTCCTTATTGGCCCACCGGAAAGTGGAGATGGATGTCTCTTCAATCGATAAGTATTGCATCCACACGTGTAAGTTGACTCAAGGCAAATATATTATATTGTTATGACTATTGATTTTTTTAAAATATTTTTGATATTTTAATGTAATTGGCAATAATGACCATATAAAATGCGTAATAATGATAAGAATACGGTTACGCATCAAAAGGCTAAAGTAGCTCACACTAAAATTTTGACAACTCTTTACCGTTTTAATTCAGATTTAAATAAGAATGATACGATAAATTTATTGAAACTAGTATGTTAATTAAATGTAATTTAATATGATTTTAATATTTAAGTAAAAATATATATTTTTATTATATACAAATTAAAATATTTTAATTTATTATATGATTAATGACAATGAAATAATTAAGAAAATAAAAGACTTACAGAAAAATTTAAAAATTAAATCGAACTTCAAAGTTATAAAAAAATAAATTAATAAAACATAAAAAATTTTATTGAATAATAAAAATTATAAAATTCATAAATCAATATTTGTGTAGTTAAAAATTAAAAAAAATTATAATTTAAAACTTACTCAGTTAAAAATTAGAGATCAATTTAATTCTTTATGCAAGATAGAAAAAACATATGTAGAATATTTATACAATAATATCTTATAATTATCGCGTATTAAAAAGTGTCGGGAAAGAAATTTTTGATAATTTTATTAATATTACTGATGATGATTTAAAAAATAATTTATTAAAATTTGAAAATTATGTTAAATTGAAACAGATATTATTATAAATGCTTGTATGTTTAAATCAGAATTAAGAGAAAATGTTTTACAAATTAGTATTTGAATAAAAATTAAATTAATTGAATTTACTTTAATGTAATTTTATTATTAAAATATGATTAGATATTTTTTATTATATATAAATTTAAATATTTTAATTTATTTTATAATTAGTAAGTATAAATCACCTTCTTTTTTCAGACAATTAAAAATCAAAATTTTGAAAATAAAAATTGAAATTATTAACCGTGAGAATCTCGACACACTGTGAGTTTGTGCGCCGGAACACTAACTTTAGAAAAATAACATATGGAATGATACCTAATGGGCACATTCCAATTTGGCTCTGCACCAGATTGAAGCCCTTTTCTTTTAGGTTGAAGTTGGACGTTTACACACGCATCGTCACCGTGAAGAAGTCCGTGTGGACCCGAGGCATCACTACTTAATCAATTTATAAATATTATTTATTATATTTATAAATTAATATTAAAATTAATTTATTAATTAATTTTTACTATAAAAAAAAAACTGCCACACAAATATTAATAATAAAGTATAACAAAACTTGGACACAATCAATCGTATCAATTATTAAATTAAAAGTTTGACAGCCACACTTCAACCAGATACTTCGAATCCTATTTTGACGGGGGACTTGTACACATATTTCAACGAGAGAGGAATTGCAGAGCAGAGATCTAAATTGTAGTTAATTGCACGAATGGAGTACCATTGACACTCCCTGTCTCGGGGAGTTGGCGGGGGATCGGCCTTCTTGCAACTTTAACGAGAACAACAAAGCAAAGGGTTTGCCACCAGAACAGAGTTGAGTGCCACGCCCCCCACCACCTTTTCTTTTTCAGCTTTTAAGTTATTTGCTCCGGCCTGTAAAATAAATTGATTTTCGGTTAAGTTAAATTAATTGCGCAATCCTTTCCCTTCCCCCCCCCACCCTTTTTTGTTTCTTTTTTAAAATTTCCCTTTCGGGATCCACAACTTAACAATGGGCGAAACAAGGCACCGATTTTAAACGGAGACACATGCAATGAACCCTCAAAATATTAACACGACGTAGTTGGGTACAAGTTTGAGATAACCGGCGCACCTGTAGGCAAAAGAAAAATAAATAAATAAATAAAGTAAAAGTTTGAAGGCATTAAAAATATTATTTTATTATTAAATTTAAAGTACTTCTGTTCTGCTGAGTAACAATTATGAATATGAATATGCAAATATAAAATATGAACACTTTTTTGGAAAGAGATGTCACGAATTTGAAAATAAAGTACGTAATTATCGGTTAAATTAGCATAATCAGTTTAGGAAATACTCGTAATTATTACACTTAGCACAACTTTACATGACCGGACCCTTCTTTTTGGCTGGTCACCATCTAGAACCTAGTAATTGTATTGAAAATGAATCCTCGAGATCAACGAAAAGGAAACGCAGCAGGTCCGTGCAAATCACGGTGACGTTGACAATTCCCGATCAATCCCGCTTCATTGTGGATTTGAAAAATGAAAATTAAAGGAAATTATAAAATATTGAGCATTTAAGAAACAAACGTGTTCGGACTACGCTAGGGGCTTAAAATGGAAATTTGTTTTGTTTTTTTTTTTTTCTTACTGTGCATTTACTAAGTGACGTACGCGAGATAGCTGTCAAACCAGCTAGATTTTTCCCTTTGTTCGAGATTAGCTGCCACAAGGCACACAAATTGATGCCCCCACGGAGGCGCGTCCAGTAATCTCGAAATGCTCATCTCCATTGTTTGGAATTCAGAACGTTTTTGGGAAGAGAACAATCACTGGGACATACAGTTTCAGCAGATACCAAAATTAACACACAATATTTCATATTATATTCAAATTATTTTATGCTATATAAAATTGTTTCCATAAATATCTACTATATTATTAGAAAATTCTTAATTGCGTCTCACCCAAGATGAGTTTTTAATGAAAATTAATGTACCCCCGCGTTGGGCGTTGCTTCCACCGGTGGTCGGCGTCTCGAATCCCTTTCCCCCCAACATCGCCGGTGATGTAGGCGCCAAAACCTTCGGCATAACACGATTTATCAATCTCGACGAGGAGGCCCTTAAAAAGACCATAATAATTAGGCGGGCACAAAATTCGAAAATTTACTCTGCCGACTTTTCCAACCCAACGAAGCAAAGCCAAAACGATAAAGTCAACTATCAGAAGGCTGGCCTGCTAATCTACGAACGTAACGCGGGGAGTCATCCACCATGCCCACCGTACAGGCAACTACTGTTACCTAAGAGAAAGATTTAGGTCTGCTTGGATCCATACCATAATCGTGAATTCAAACGCTAAGAGCCCTGTGCCGTTCCTCTTGCAATTCAACGTCTCGTGTAATTTGGCATATAGAGAAAATAAACTAGTAACGCCTGCCCGAGACTGGTAGGCGATATGTCTGACTACCAATCGGCTAAGGGCACGTTGGACTGAATGAAATTGACTTTCGGTGTTGTAACCTCGAAACACCGAGAAAAGGGAAAGGTGAAAAGGTGGCGCGTTAGCTGTCCCAGTGATAAACAACAAACTAGCGATTTCAAGACAGGACCGAGTCCGAAAATCATTCCCATAATAACGATTCATTCATGCTAAGGAAAACGACGAGGTGATGGAACATATGTATAACACCAAATGTAATAATTTTCAACGCATTATGTGCGTATTCCACAGTTTATTTCCTTCGTGTCAAGGTTTGACACCGACTTCAACGCAAATATAAGATGACAAGTCTCATCTCCATAATAAACTTTAATTCTCTCTGGACACAGACACTATCACCATATGGATCAAACTTCCCACTCACCCATGTATGCTAACTCAGTAATGTCATCGGCTACCTGTCGGCCAACTTCTGATGCTGATGTCACAGCTAGGCACCCAAGATCAGAAATCTGAATCTCTTATAGCACACAGAACTGGCCAGGCACACTGCACACTGTCCCATCAGTTACCCGATGCCAACTGATGATTGTACCAGCAGTTTTGCAAGCTAGAGTAAGATGAAAATGTCTGGTAGAATGGTGAGCACAGCGTGTCTTTATTCCACCAACTATTCCAAACATAAAGCCCCAAAATCCAGCAGTGGTTCGCATTGACACATTCCATCTTGAACCCGTGTTACCAGATATGGCATTTACTTCTTAGGAACTGCACATCATAAGATGTTTCAGTATTGGTCTTCCACTGGAAGAGGAGAGCTCTGTGAAATCTGTACCAAGGATGCAAATTATCAACTAGCAGGTAAATTTTCATCACAAGACAGGAAGACTAGCATATATACACAATGGACACATCACCATTGTATGCAGAAAGGCTACATTGCATGGTAAGTGCTGACAACAGATGCGATTCTCTTGTTACAATAAGATAGGAGGGTTCTTCTAATTGTGTGGTAGAACGGAAGCCAGACCTTCAACAAAACATAAGCAGTAGGGCCCCAAGAATTATTTTTGACTATCCAAAGCAGAGATGTCTACATGCATGATTATCCAAATTTTATTGCAAAGATCCAAACCCAACCCAACCCAACCCAACCCAATAATAAAAAGAATGTGCTGAAACAGAACCCGAAGAAAATCCAGAAGAACAATTCTGAGAAGGACAATCATACAACGTGAATGAAAGCTGTTCAGGGCTGGTTAACAGCTCTAAACAGAAACTAAAATTCTGTGATTCACGAAACTTAGAATCTCCAAAAAACCAAAGAGATTGCCCTTTTTTACACTTCTAGTATTGCAAATTTATAAACCAGGAACAAATGCAAATATCAGTTCTGAACATTAAATTTAAATGGAAAAATGACATTTAATTAAGGTTCAAACATACAAGGACATGTCCATTTTCCATCATAAGAAAAAATAGTATTGTTAAATCATAGACAAAAGGTTACAAAGCATATGAATACTCACTTGTTTAGTTCAAACTGCTCACAAGGAGCCAAGGCCACCTGTGCTCCAACAAAAACATAAACTCAAAATCTGACATGCAGCAGAGCTGGAGTTTGTATTTGGTAGCAAAAGGATGCAGTAAATTCACCGAGACCTTTCTCTGGACCGTAAGGAGAAGAGAGTCAGACAGGAGAAATTGCTTACAAGGAAGTTTTGAACATCAACTGAGAATGAGTTAGGAGTGCAGAGATTATCTTACCATTATGCCTCCATACTAACCTCACACGATATATCGACCACCCCAGAGAGACTGTCCAGAATATTGCTCAGATAATGCAGTGACATGCTGATTTCGATTTATGAGTTGCTGTTGCTGCAGCTGCTGTTCTTGCTGCACTCTTAAGTGCTCAAGAGCCTGGTGGGCTTGCCAGCCATTTTGTCTTTCCACTGGGAACTGCACTGGAGGAAACTGTTTTCCAGGAAAAGGAAAACTGACTGTCCCAGTCAAGCCATTGTTGTTATTGACAGGCAGTGGTGCTATATGAGAAGAAAAATTAGTGGAACAATTAAGCAGAGAGCCTCTTGTTGACGAGGGCAACTGATAGCCATCCGACCAACTATAATCATCTGATGGATTGTCACCCAACAAATCTGAACCAGAAACAGTTTCAGCTGCTTGTTTGAGAGGAACAGGACTAAAACCGGGAGGAGGCCCGAGATGCCTCATTGGCCGGCTAACTGGATTGTTTCTAATGGATGAATGCAAACCTGCTGATGACTTAACAGCCAAGCTTTCAGCAATAGCTTCGGAAGATGCAACATCAAACTGGGATGGAATTGCAGTTTCAGACACTTTTGGCTGTTCATAGAAGATACTGCCTGCAATGGCATTCAAAGTTTGTTGGATTGGAATTTGATGCATAGCTGGAGGAGCTATGCCCATATCTTTTTGGATCTCATGATCTGTGACATGACCATTCTCCATAAACCTAACACCTTTCAAGTTACTGGTGAGACAAGCAGCTTCTTCTGCTAACCACTTGGAAGCAGGAGGTTGAATTTGTTGTAGATGCTGGGGAAAAATTGTGCTGGCAGATGTAGATATTTGTGGAATTGAATCCACAACATTTTGCTGAAAATTACCTGGGGCTGCTGAGACTGAACTGCCATAAAATTTCAGATCACAGGTAGAAGCACTTTGACTGGGTTTCAAGCCTTCATAAGCCACCCATTCTGGATTGAATGCATCAAGTTGCTTCTCATTGGTAGCTGGCTTGAAAAGAATTACTTCGTCTTCTTCTTCCCCTTCCATACATAACTGTGGATTGGGGTGCACAGCTCCCACATTCATTGTAGTCTCCAGATTAGTATCTTCCACTAGACCATTTGATATCGGTAAGCCAGAATCAAATGTCAAAACATTGCCATCTGAAATTTGATATTCAGCACCTAGGACAAATTTCTTCATCTTTGTATCATAACAAATTGTTTTCTGGTCAACTGTAACTATATTTGCCAGAGCCTTCCCCGCTGCTAAAATCCTCTTAACACGAGCTAATTTTTCTTTACCACCATTGCCACCAAAAGAGTGCTTTCTTGAGAAGTCCAATATAGTTTGTCCAGGGAGAAGTGGTGAAAATCCCCTCAACTCAAAGTCCTCCCACAAAGCAAGTTGATTATCTGTTTCCCCTTCTTCATAACGACTCATGTTATAAAAGCATGTCTCATCCTCATTATCATCAAGCGGCCTTGAGCCAGATGACAATATCTTATTCAAGAAGGAAATGCAGTGATTCCAGAATTTTGATCTAACAGATGCCTGTTTCTCATCAGCATCACTTCCTGACGCAAAGTCAGGGTAACAGGCCAGCCATTCTAAAAAAACAAGAATGCCAGGAAGAAGATAACTTGAAGAGGGGTCTTGCAGCTGTAAACAATTGTGGAATATATGTCCCATGAACTCAAAAACTGCAGCAAATGCATTCTGAAGTAGAACAGCACGCTGTACAATTTCTGCATATGTCTGCCCTTCAGCTTCTCTCTTCGCATTGTGAACCGAGAAGATTAGAATAGACATAAGCCGAATGATGAAAAGTCCATTCTCAGAAGCATCTGCACCAAAATTCAGCACTTCTTCTCGCCCGGAAGAAAGGAGCTCACGAAATTCACTACTGGCAGATGTAAGAACTTCTGAAAATGTTTCCAGGCTGAACAAGTGTAGTTGCATAGATTAGTTCAGAAACCTACATCCAACCAATTACAAACTTGTGAAGTTGTAATACCTTGTGCGAGTGAAAAGAATGCCATTTAAGCGGACAAAGTGGATGCAAAATGATTTGTGCAACTCATGGGCATTAGATGTGCTTTCCTTGAAAACAACAGTTTCTAAGTTTGTGTCTTTAGATATAGAAATTGCTTCTCTTTTTCCCTTCCCTTTACCAGCCAAGGGCTCTGTTGGCTCCCTAAGCAGATGAAAGTAACTCTGTCGATTCTGCCCAAACCAGAAAGAAAAGAGAAGAAAAGGAAAAAGCATTATAGAAAATCATAATATTTCCAACAAAATAAAATGTCAAATGAGATATAACTTAATGCTGCATGCTTATGACTCGATAATCAATTCCTTTCAGATTGACGTTAATCATATTTACGTTATTCATTCATTTAATAAAAATACCATATGAACCTACAAAAAAATTGTTTAAAATGTTCAAGTCCACTTAACTGGTTCCACACCATCCCAATGGCCTTAACAGAAACATCAGCACAGAATGAATTTCTAATGGTCAGATATTTCAATGGAGCTCAAAGTAAGTCCAGCTCAAATCATCACTAAGTTGTTAATTTGATGCTGAGGCCAGCACTTGAGCATGGAACTTGCTACATGAGCACATACAAATATATCTGAATTGGCAGACTGCTAAGCTATAGAGGTAGAATCAAAAGACCATCCTAATAATGCAAAAATTCTCTTATGGCTCCATCAGGAGAGCAGAGCCAGAACGGCTGATATGATGGTCTTAACCCGAAATTTTAAACTAAAAACAATTAATGCTCATGCAGTAAGTTAAAACAAAGTGGAAGACAAAAAGAACCTTCTCAAAAGCCACAATCAAGTTATCTCTTGCAGTTGTAAAAGGATTGTCCACAGCCAGACTCCTAAAATACCGATACACAGCCAGCAATTCATCCCCCAAATATGAAGCCAAAATAGCAAGCTGAAACGAGCACAACATTCATAAAAAAGGAAACTGTCATTAAGACGACAGAGCTAAATGGGCAAGAAAATATTATTGCCAACAAAGCATGCTGACTTATACTGCTACAGCTACATATGACATAAGAGACTCTAGCACATTTGTCCATGAATTTAGGGAGCAACCTGATGATGGGGGTTCCCACTCAAAGGCCAAAGGGATGCAGCTTGCAAGTAGTAACTCGAAGCTGCAACATACTTGCGTGTTTTAGAGTCACCCTCCCCATAGAGTCCTTTATACCTGGCCAGATCACCCAAATATATCAAACAACGATGACATGAGACCAAGCCTTTTGTTATGTCAGCTGATTTCTTCCCATCTTTATCCATTACAGCACGTTTGTCTGAATCCTCAGAAAAGTAGCCCAGGGGAAGCCCATACTTAGCTCTGATTTTTAGAATGAGATCATGATAGAATCCA
The DNA here is from genome assembly GCA_019804595.1 of Bruguiera parviflora. Taxonomy (NCBI): domain Eukaryota; kingdom Viridiplantae; phylum Streptophyta; class Magnoliopsida; order Malpighiales; family Rhizophoraceae; genus Bruguiera; species Bruguiera parviflora. The sequence continues at coordinate 496,347 of CM034060.1, forward strand.
GTAGCTTCTGAAAGAAAAGTTTTGAACTGAAGCCTTATTTTAGTGACTCGATCAGGTCGTGTGGGAACTTTCACACCCTGAGGTGCATTCAGTCCTGTAGAAGCTAAGGCAGCACTGAAATGAGCTCTTAGTTCCTCGATACGCCTATAATGCAACTGCCACAGAGCATATTCAATATTGTGCTGCTCGGAAAAACCATGATCCTCAAGAACTATAGCTTCATAGTTCTCACGCATCTGTTGCCAAGCATTGGGATCTGATGGTATGCGTGCCTGAGCTGATCTTCGACGCTTATTCTCTAGCTCAATATTCTGGGTAGGATAAAAGTAAGAAAAATAAAAATAGTTCACACCTTCATCACCTAATAAAATAACCTCAATCTCTCCCCTCACTGCCCCACACATCCACACACATACTGCGATGGAGAGAGATGATTTATGAAAGGAAGTACACATTCCACTTGGAATTGGAAGCAAACATGCCGCTGTAAGTTCTCAAATAACTCAAACACGTGCAACTAAACTAGTATTAGGAGAAATGAGATACCTTTTTGCGAAGACGTTGTGCACGCTCCCACGATGTAGGAGCAGACATGTTATCCATCTACACAATCATTATCCATGAACTCTATCTGACTACTTCACACTGGCATTCGATCTGCAGAAAATCCAGAACCATTACCAACAGCTTAGGGATAAAGCAAGAGATTAATTCAAACCTTGAGTTAACAAAAAGAAAAGAGAGAAAAACAAAGGAAATAACAACTGATGAAGAAACATAGAATAGAAACAAAACCCAGAAAGATAAATAAACAGTAAAACCCCTGAACACATCTATTACATAATATCACAGTAAACCCTAGAAAATTTTCAGTCACATTATAGCAATGAGATAAAAAACTCACGATCACACGTGTAAGTTCCTAAAATCTAGTTCGTGATTTTGCACGGAAACCCCTCTTGATTGGTTCCAAGAAATCGAAGGAAAGCAAACAAGTTAATAATAAAGCTCCAGGCAAAGTCAATTTCCATTTGCTCGCGACTTCCCAAGTTATAATCACGCAGCAAAAGGAAAAGAGTGAGACTCACATCGTCTCAGTGAATTGCCTTCATTAACCCTTGAAACCGAGCAGAGACCATGACTTTGTTTAGAAGAAGCAAAAACAAACAAATAAATAAATTGAGAGCTATAGCCAGCCATTATTAACGGGAGTTATTCTAATCATCCGATCTGGATCACCTTTCTTCACCAATTATATCACATGATCAATAATAATGAAAAAAAATTTAAATCTATAAAAAAAAAGAAGAAAAAAAAAGAAGAAAAGAAAAGGACAAAAAAAAAGAACAAAAAACAAAAACCTGTTTAACCAGATCGATAGACGAACCCGTCTTCACGAGAGACGGAGAGAAGAAGAGGAAAAGGAAGACGTTTTGTGTTGGAGATTGGAGGATTGAGGCTATAAATTTCAACGTGTTTTCTTCTCAATTTCCTGCTCCCTGGCAGACATTGCCGAACGGCACCGCTTCCATTGTATCCTCACCTCTAGGTTTGGCTTTTATTTTATTTTCTATTATTTGACCCCCTTTTTTAAAATTAGATTTTAAACATATTATTATTGTTAATTTTGTTATATATTAATAATAATTTATGCACTTAAAAAAATAAATAAATAAAAATATTATTCAAATTCTGCCCTTTTCTCCTCCCTCCGTCAGCACAAAGCCTATGGGATCTTGCTTACTCCGTACAAGGGAAGATGTTCCACGCGCTCGATGGGGAGATTTTGCGTCACTCTCGAAATCTGCGGATGCCGTATCGCCTTTTGGATTCTAAGAGCATCGTCCCGCGTCTTCTCAAAGAATTTTTGAGAAATGTCGGCGGATAGGGAGGCATTAATTGGGCTAAATAATAATAATAATAATAATAATAAATTAAATCAATCTTTCATTTTATGATTTATGATTTGTTTGTTCAACATAAATTTACAGATGCTTTAATTTAAAGTAATGATCAATTCTACGCAGACGTAAGAAGTGCGAAGAGGGAGTCGAAGATACAGATTTGAGAATTTTCATTTAAAAAATATTTTAAATAATTCAATTAAATTTAAAATTAGCCTTTTTGTTATTGATGCTCGTGTAGTCTATTAAATGGAACAAAAATGAGTTGTTAAATTCTTTGTCGATCCTCTGAAATTTCACCGATCAAAACGGTCCATAAACACCGCATAAAAATCAACAAAAGAGAAAGGAAGGGAGGTGGTGAACTTTGCACGCGCCGTCCGTGGAGCGTGGGTGAAGATGGGTCTTGCTTAAGAGAGTCGCTCCGCGCTAGTGGATTCGGACCATGCACGACCAATGGCGTAGCGCCTACTCAGAAGGCTCAAAACCTACACGTCGTCAGGCGTCTCCGGGGCTTTAACCCTGCAGGGGTCCTCCAGGTACTGTGCTGGGACGGAAACAATGCCTGCCGTAACTTATGCACGTAGTGGGTGCCGAATGATGTAAGGAAACCCGTCAACCCATGTTGAGTTGGGCATTCCTTGCATGCATTGAGCTTGAACAGGATCGGTTGGGAATTTGAACAAACTCAACCAGAGATCTTATTTGTGACACAACGTAGGCCTGGTTAATTAGCCGTTGGGAATTTGGACGATAAAGGGTCAAACAAGTGCTTCATTTAAAATCAAAATACACCGGTCAGTTGCTGCAGCGTGCCTAGATAAATCTAGGCGAAAGCACGAAGAAGAAAAAAAAAAAAAAAACACCCTCTTACGGTATGCTTGTTGCTTACAAAGATCCACCTAAAGTCCTAAAATTGACAGGACAGGCAACTCGATTTTTTTGTACAAACACTTGTGAGGACAGCACAAAGACAAATTGGAGTCAGGAATTCAATCATATCCCCCATCAGAAAACGTTAAATAAGAGAAAAGGAACAAAATAGAAAGAAGATATACGAGCGCAAAGTAAGAGTGCATGGAATAACCCTATATGCAAAGCTGAAGAATGTACAAAGAACAGGGCTCCTCCATGAGGATCTTCGGCGGTCAATTCCATGGCAGGGATGATGGTCTATAAATGGAATCTTGTGATGACGTGCCGTAGTTCAAATCTAGATTGTGTAGCTGTTCCATTAGCTGAGAACGCCTTTCCTTGAAGAAATCAAGCCGAGCTGTTAATTCCACCAGAGCAGAAGATATTGCTGATGGATGTCTTGGATAATCCGTCATCTGTGACCATAGTCATATCATTTAAGAGCTAAAAAATTGCATGATGAATGAAAAAATTGGGTTGCATTTGACGATTTAAGGGTTTGAGGGCCATCGGCTGTTTCATGGATTCAGCACAACTATTTCCAAGTCCACAAAAACATTGGAAGCTATTAGCTAATCATGCACCCGTAATCAGAAAAGACCTACCTCTACTGCTCTTGAAGTAGATGGAGCAGAATCACCATCACAGAGCTCATCAACGGACAAATTTGTGGATGCCTCAGTGCTTTTGGACTCGTTCAGGTTTGTTGATTCCATAAATATCTTTCGAGCGGGCTGCCAGCTGCTGCCTGGTGCTAAACCTTGTCCTTTGATATTCCTTCTGTCTCCCCCTAATATACTCTCCTGGAGCACAAAAGTCATGGACATAATTAGGTTGGACAAAACAGTGTTTCCACAAATAAAAGGTTAAAATCCCTCAATATAACCATTGACGAGGAGGAAAAATGGAGCAAAAGAATACTTTCTGAAGCTTTTAATGTCTAATAAAAAACATGTAAGAAAAAGAACTAAAGGATACCTCAGATTTTTGTTTCCTTTCATGATTCACAAAAGCAAGGGTTGTGTCAAAATCATGCTGAAGAAATCTCCTGTAGAAGCACAGCAAGAGGACAGAACAAGAATATGGTAATTTCCATCAAAACTAATTGTTCTAACAGCTTCTCTTATCACAATGTATTCATCCGTGCCATATTAGAAAATAAAATTAAAAATAAAAAGAAACACACCAATAGAAAGAGGAATTGCAATGATGATCAGTCACCATGTTTAAAAAGACAGAAACTTTGAGCTCGCTTAATCAAACAAAAGTGGAATTTTTTTCAACTATAATAGGTCAAACAATTTACACATGCTGCTTTATATGAAATAATTCTTCTGTTCTGCTGAATGTAAACACATGCCTAAATGGGGAATTTTATAAACTCACTGTTGAGAGTTATAATTTTGGATGTGTTGAAATCGATCACACGCATCAGAGAGGGAACCGTAATGGTGCTGTCGTTGCTGATTGAGTTGATGGTTAAGTTCTGCGACCTTTTGCTTCAATCTGGCCACATCTGCTTCAGCAAGAGCAATCTCCTCGAGCTCCGCCCTTGTCTTCACATCAGTTTTAGCTCATAAGAACATGCATCATTTAATTGTGAAAGAAAGAGTGAAGAAAAGGGGAAAATATAGCTCAAGATCTATACAAACTTTAGAATCCATGCCCTGTGAGCTGGAAAGCTGTCCAGTAGACATGCTTAAACCAACTTCCAGTGCAGCTCTAAGATCCCTTTCTGCCTGCAACTGCTCTTGCAATCTAGAAACCTGTACGACCATTCAAGGTCAACAGTCAAATAGGAGTGAGAGATCAATCATACAGAATCGATACGCAGTCTCAAAAATTTGGCAAATGCTTCAGGTTTTCTACTGAAAAACCAGCTTGACTTGAATTGCTTATGTGCCCAGAGATGTCCAGAAAAGGTGAAGCAGTATATTTCATCTAAGAAAGTACCAAGCATACCAGTGCCAAGCCTAACATTTAGTATATAAAGGCCTAAAATGTAGTGAACACACAGTAGGATGAGTTACATATACATACATCTTGTTCAAGTGCTAGGCGACGCTCGTGCAAAGCTTGCTTCCTCCTCTCCAAGGTAGCTTGTAAAATAGCATTTCCTCGAGCCTGAAAAATGAATGGTGAGTCTAGTCAGTATACAGCACCAACAATCCAGATATGAGCAAAAAGAAATTCAAAGAATGTAAAGAGACCTCCTTTGCAATCCTTTGTTTCAAGTCATTCTTTGTGATCTCAAGCCTCTGAATGGCAAGCCTACAACCAAATTTAAGATATAGATTGAGGCTTAAATGTATGCATCAAATCTCAAGGAGTAATCATTCCATGCCAGTTAACAATCTAAGTATTTAAGGACATAGTTCTGAACAAATTGATTGTTAAAAAGTTGAATTTAAAGTAACAGCTGAGATCAGGAAATAGTAGAGCAGAAACAACTAGCAAGAATTTCATGACTAAAGGCATTACTCTGGTGCTTGTTTATCATGATAGGCTAAAATTCTTTACCAGATGTTATCACATAACCGTGGAGAAACAATGAGGTAATGAACGAGTAGTAGTGGAATGAGAATGCAATGCACTACACCTTTCCAAAATGACCTACTAAGAAACCACTCCCTAAAAAGTGTAAACTTGCACAAAGGATGAGCCAAAGGAAATGCTTTAAAGGTGCCAAGGAAAATCCATATAACTAGCATCTTACTCTTCTTCTCCAGACAAATCAACTGATTCCATGGACGGTGTGTTCCTGGCCTGTATAAAGAATGACAAAGATTAATGACACCTAATAGTACAATAACATAAGAACTGAAACATTACAGTCCACATTCCACAAAGACACTATTAGACTGAGGGAAGGACCAACTGCAGACAACAATAGGACACCCACGCTACAGGGATCTGATGAAACAAAGACAGTAGTTTGTCTACAACCATGTAAAATTTATAATAACATATAACTGCTTGTAATTACTTAATCATAGAGGCAAGCCCTTCCTCAAGATTAAGATCTGATGAACCCAAGACAATAGTTTTTTCTACAACCATATAAAGTTTATAGCCAAAGTTTATAACCTATTGAATATCCATACATCATGAGGAAATACTCACACTGAATATTTTATCAAGAAACTTTTCTGAAGTGATCAAAATATAACATGTACAGTTCGTGACTTACATTACTTCTTCCCCAAAATGCTGATCGTTTCCCATTGAAATTGGATGCTGTTGATTTACTAGCTGACTTGTCAGTAGAACATTCCAGTCCAGATCTGGGTAAAGGAGGTATAGGATCCATTGTAGATAGAATTTCTCCCATTGACCTATAAGATTCACCAACAGGTAGCACATCTGAAACCTTCATCCCAGTGATTCCATTTTCATTTCCCTTCTTTTGTTTACTTTGTTGCTCTATGTCTTGAATGCTAGGATCTCTATTTTGTAGAGGAACAATGGGTAAATCTGAAACCTCAGCTGAAGCATGGTTATTTCTAGGGGAACCAACATCTGAATCATCTCCACCAGAAGCCTGCACTTGCAATTATACACATCAACCTCTAAAATAATAGCTAAACCACAATAGGTTTTGGAACAAGGTCAAACCAAATAACAAGGTTTATATGTTAATACCAGTGAACACAAAAATTGAATCACTTCAGTCTATCTCAATCTGTTCAACTTTGCAGTTAGCCTAATCATGAAATCTAGAAAAGCCACAAATGGTTGGAAAAGTCCTACTAAAATTACGCTTGAAAAGGTAAGACCTTCAATAAGCTATGAGCACATAGTATCATACAAATCATATAAATCTAACTATTTCCACCACACCTCTAATTGTGCTCAAACACAAAAGAGAAGGCAATGGCCATCACAAAGGAAAAAAGGAAAAACTCCTCTTTCAATATTCCTCAATGTCATTGGAATGATAAAAAGGAAGAGTGACAAAAGAAAGCATCTCCAATGCATGTGGCACACAGTTGAAACAATGAGAGTGGGATGATACAAAATTCCAAGTAAACATGCTTCATTCAAGAAAGTAAATTATAGAATAAAAGAACCAAATCACAGTTTAACATGCAAGAACCCCCAAAATAACAAAAAGCAGAATTCAATCATAAGCACATCCAAGAGAACCTTATTGTCATAGAGATCAGTGCCAGCATAGCCACTACTTTCACTTAATTTTCCACTGAGAACGCACACAGGATCATCTTCTCTTTCTTGGCCAACTTCATTTTCTACATCATGGTAAGCATTGTCTCTTATATCCATATTTTCATTGTCAGATGAATCTTCACTCCCACCATTTTCTATCTGAGAATCGGCTGATATAGAGCATCTGTGTAGATTTTCATCCTGAAACAACACATAATTAATGCACATAATTAGCAAATGAGTACAAGCAGGACCTGACGATTGACTCCAGTAATGAACATTAGAAAGATTCACGGTCCATGCAAATTATTTACAGCATTGAAGTAAACGAGCACTTCAAAGAAGAGATCCACAATTGGATCACAGATGCCAGCCACAAAATCAATCAATAATTCCACAATCAAGTTTAGCTCACAGTTAATGCTTGTTAATTTGAAAAGAACTTAGCTAATATGATAAGCAAGTTAAAGATTCTTTCTTAAAAAGAGTGTGATGTAAAATCCACATACCACACATCAACCTATGTTTAAGATTAACTCTGTTCAATCTCACACATACATTGGCATTCAAGCATTCAACAATGGAGCAGAAGACAATCACTATGTGAACAAATGATCAAACAGCCTCTTACATCAAAAATATTCTCATATTCCTCCAAAAGGGTTGTAATAATTGCTTGAGCATTATTTGCTGCATTTGCAGCAGCAAGAAGCTGAGCAGAATTATCACCATTAATGTCAAAGTCATCCTCCAGTTCACATTCACCAGCTAACAGAGGACGCAAGAGCAAAGGTGCCATACAAGCAGCAACAGCAGAGGGAGTCATTCGATTCTCATGAGCATGGAAAGAGATAATGCGCAACATCTTGAGAACTCTGCAAAATATTGTGGAACACTTAATGCTAAGACCAATGAACTATAAAAAGGCTATGAAAGAAGATCTCTGAATGGAATTTTTGAAACTTCAGTCATGAACTCAAATAAAAATGCATTGAAAAAGCAGGTTTATTTGTTAGTTTAAGGCACCTGTGATTGCAAGTTCCCATCTGAAAAATAGGTCAATACTAACTCAAAACTATGCAAGTTGAAACTTGTTTAGAATTGCTTCATGAAACTCACATATAAAAATCCTTTCGGTGATAACTGAAGCATGTGTCACACACAAATCTGTGTAATTGTTGTAATTTAATTGTTATATTATTGTTCAGTAATAATAATAATAATAATAATAATAATAATAATAATAATAATAATA
>CM034060.1:504597-648303 GCA_019804595.1 Bruguiera parviflora
AATAATAATAATAATAATAATAATAATAATAATAATAATAATAATAAATAAGGTAATTCCCATAATAAATAATAAAACAATGAACAATGTCAGTTCATTCTAAATTTTTATACTGACAAGTTTTACTTTGTTAGGAATTCCTAATATTGCCAAATAAAATTGTCACAAATCAATCCAATTTTTTATTTGGTTAGAGATACAAAGGATCACATATTTCTTGGTTTATAAAAGAGAAAATTTGATATCTAAAAAAAAAACAAAGGCAAAAATCTTGTTGATTGATTTCTAGATGTAATTAATATATGATTGAATGAGATGTATGTGTGTGTGTGTGTGCACGAGAGATGTAGAAACTAGAAAATGAAACAAGGCTCAAGATCATAATTATTTGTCCAATGGATGCAAACAAGATTGCTAAGGTTTCAAACACAGGTACTTCAGCAATGCAAATGATACAATTGGGATTACCTTTGCAACAAATGCCGGTTTGGTTCAGGAAACGTTTCCAAGATTGCAGAGCGCATTGCATTAATTCGAGCTTCCTTCAAGTCAATTTCTTGTCCAACAAACATGCACACAGCAATTTACCCCACCATTAAAGCAGGAATTTAAGACAAAATATAAAGCAAGAGTATTGTGCATTATGGACATTATACTATTTCCATCATTTAAAGAACAGATTGACCAAGCAATCAGCTTGAACATAGTAAATAAAAGTTAGAAATATAAAGAGTGCTATGTTCTCATTTTGGAAACAGCAGCAAGGACTGGGAGGAACATTATTCTGACATCCTGTTTTATGATTTCAATTTAAACCATTTTGACTTAACAATGAAGAAAGATGGAACTGGTCTTACTATAAGCCTCCAGCAAAGCAGTGCAGCAAGATGCTGGAACTGGGGAGGAGGGAAGCTCCCTTAGGACATGCTGCAGATGAAAAGGCCAAGTGAGCTTTGAACTAGGCAATCACCTAAGATCACAGACTGCACCATATATTGTCACGGACTACCTTAACACAATCACCAACAACATGAGCATCCTCATCTGGTTCAAACTCAGTCTTGCCTATGAACAATCAAGAGAAAAATATTTCATGTAAGCCTTTTGGAAGGAATCTGATTAAAAAACACAAAACTATAGTAATGGAGGAAGAATAAATATCAGCCGCATTGTATACACTCTGCAGCTGTTATGGACAAGAGAAATTGAAGAGTACCTTGTTCATATTCTTGAACTCTGCGGTCAACCTCCTCAACATCCGCAGATTGTCGTAGAATTCCTTCAACTTTAGTTCCTGTGAGAAAGACTTCACAATATAAGCATGGAAACCAACATACTGAGAAAGAACTGCAAACTTCTTTCCATTTGCTAGTTCTTTTTGGTCTATTGTTTTGGGAGGGGAAGAGTTAGAATAGTACTGGTGTCTATATAGACAAGCTCAATGCAATATGGGATCACATCTCACCATAATTCTCAAGAAATCGAAGAGCTTTCTCGAGGAAAGATGGACCTCCATCAATATCTTCAAGGGCAAGCAAAATTGGTCTTCCAACAACCAATGACTTTACTGGATGCTTATCCCCCCCTGGCCAATATATCCATAACTTGGTAAATGCGAAGGTGGCAGCCACAGAACTTTTGTGCTCATGTGTGTGTGTGAGAGAGAGAGAGGGAGAGAGAGAGAGGAAGAGAGATGCTGTTATGTGAAAAACTACAAACATTGATGGAATGATCCTTCCATAGCATCATTTGTGTCACTCCTAAAAATTCCATTATGTCCCATAACAAGAGCAGCACTTGGTGCTTGTGCAAGGGCATTTTCAAGGGCTGTCTTCCATTCATACAAATCTTCTGATGTCTCAGCCTGATATTCACAAAGAGAAGGCAAATAAAGATTTTAAGCAATGACCATTCTGCAGATGAATTACAAGAGATGGAAATCAATACAAAGAAGGAAATCAATCACCTTGAGGGTGAACGCTCGCCCATCACGTCCATCCGGAAACAAGACAGTTAACAATTTTTTATCTTCTCTAACTACAACACTGCAAGAGAGACCAACATCTATTAGTTATATTTCAAAAACTCAACTCTGGACACCAAGAGGCCATGGGTACCTCCCAGAATTGTTCAAGTCAATGCCACCCAAAGTTAGATTCACTTCACCACCTCTCTGTGGTAGGGCACTCTGCATACAAATCGAATGCGTGTCAAATGAAAATGTGATTCAGAACACCATATTATGTTTGAAGGGGTCCAATAGTTTGGCATGAATCTATAACCAAACTTGTCTTTACTGGGTAATTTTTACCAAGGGTCCTATGCAAAATAATACAAGCCCAATAGGAAGAGGAATTTGAAAAAGCAAGTCCATTTTGCCAAATAGTCAGCTAACAAGGCCAGCTGTTCTTAGAGCCTTCTCTCTAGGCTGTCTTTCTGAACAAGACATCCAATAGCAGATAAATCATCAAAAAAAAGGTATGAAGGTTGGAACATGCCACATACAGCACAACACAATTTTGGATGTTTACTTCCCTTTGAATGTTGTGTACCAGCATGCATGAGAGAAAGAAAGAGCTACTACCCCTAGACACTCTGAAATTTTCCAAACTCATATTTATCACCTTCCGCTTAAGCACATTAATTTAATAGCAAGAAAGTTACAATGCATAATTCTAGCTTACCTTCCACCAATTATAAAACATAATAATTTGTAAAAGCAAAACAACCAAAAGATTCATAACTCAAAATCAAAGACTCAGAAGAGATGACTGGCCCTTTAATAATTTAAAAAATAAGAGAACGCACGATCAGTACTCACAGGGTCATTTTTAAAGAACACCAAGGATATGCGTGTGAGTATGAACCACCGCTTCTTCCATGACTTCCAACCTATCCCTGCAGAAATTCAACAATAACTCACTTCAATGACAAAAAACAAGGTGGTAAAATCAAAAGATTCATAACTCTTAGTCTCTTAGTATAAATGATAAGATAGCAACATAACAGATATGAATCCAGCTGATAGATCATTTCCGAAGGCCAAAGCATCATCCAAAAGTCAATCCAAACCCCATAAAGAGAAATCATGTGCACTTCAACCATGGGCATTCATGATTCAAAGAATTTTGAACCTAGCTATCTTACTCTATTCTTGTTTCATCGTACAAAATTATAGTTATTAGAGTGTTGTGTTCAGAGCAATCCAAGTCTTACAAACATGAAGTATATACAAACTCAAAATATATGGTACAACAGCTAGAGAACCATAATAAAGAATACAACACAAAATTAACAGGAATGTGGCCACCAACCTTTAGAGGATATAAAAAGATGGCCACTCTTGAAAACCTGTCATCTCTCGGGACAGAAACAAAGACAGGTCAACATCTAGCCAACACTGAGTAAGAACAACTTGAAGGAAAATAAATAAAAGCATATTCATTGCATTCTTTCATTTATCCCATACAGCAACATGAATGTATTGGCTACCAATAAAGTTCAAAACTCTTACTCCTGCAGTTGAAAAATTCAGCTCAACAATTTGTTAAACAATGGCTAAATTCATGTCAATGTACTTGCTGATGATAGAAGAGAAAAAAGGCAAAAAATAGAAGGAGAAGAGAGAGAGAAATATAGGAGAGAAGAAAGAGAGGAGAGAAGGGAGAAATAGAGGAGAGGAGGAGAATGATGGAACACTTAAAAATTAAACTTGGCAAATTGTACATTAAGACTTCAAAATATCATTGATTGTGATGGCTTGAACACTGAAGCATTTTACGGTTTGAAATTTGACATCAACGTATTGCAGTTTCACCTTCAATGACACATAAAGAGGCCAATTCCTCTTCCTTCCTAGTTTGAAGGTATCTTCTTCTGAAATGCAAATTCTGAGCAATGATCAAATACCTTCATTATTGTGATAAAGTTACAACATCTTCATGTAATCAGACAACTTGCACAAATGCCACAACGCCATGGTAATCAACACTAAGCTCATTTCAACAGATATGGACATTTGAAATTTATTACTTCCCAATGAAACTTTAATTTCACAATGTTCACCTACCGTCGGCATTTTCAAAGCATCCAACACAAAAAGGCAAGAGATGAATGCACTAAAAGCCCTCTTACCAAATGTATAGACTCTAGGGAATTAAAGACGTTTCACTTACTAACCCAACATCCGATACACTTCGTCTCGAATTCCCTCTCACTTTCTCATCATCCAACCAAAGTACACGAAAGAGAGGAAACAGCAGCGAAACGCGTACCGTATTCGAAGCTCCACCTTTCAGCCGCTCGAAAGCCGCTAAAGAAGCCGACATTGAAACTCCGCCCAAGGTAACCACAACGCTTCACAACGCTTAACATTTCAATCAACCGCGTCGCCGGAGCGCGCCATTGAGTCGAATCTCCGAAGCCGAGCACTACATCGGCCGCTGAGCTGGACTAGATCGGCGAGCTAACAATCCGAGTAAGATCTGAAGCGAACAGCCAATTAATAATGCGAGCTCCCCCAGGTTTTTTATTATTTATTTATTTATTTTTGATTCGGTAAGACGGACAATAAAGAAGAAACAGCCAACCGTAGCTATCGCACTATATGCATCTATAAATGCAAAATAAACAAATAGATAATAAACAACCAGAATTTTCTCTTTACTTTCTATCTCATTTTCTCTCACTTTCTTGCACTTTCTCGATCTAATATTCTCAGTTTGTTTATGATTTTACTTCGTCTCTCTCGGTCGCTTTTAGGTTCGTTGGATTGGACGGAGGGCGGGCGTAGCTGTTGTGCAGTAAATACGGCGATCTCTGTGAGAGTCTTTGCTTTTCACCTACTTCCTCTGGCCAGAGCCCAGAGAGACACAAAGAGAGAGAGAAGCAGCGACGGGTCTGGTCCTGTACAGTCAGTTGTAGTCCAAGTCTGGTCATGGTCCAACTGGGATCTGCCACGTCCACGACGGTTAATTTGATTAAATTTTCTTCTTTATTTTTTAATATTTAATTCTCAATTTAGAGATATTTATCGTCATTTTGATGCATTTTAACTCTTGAGAGTTGGACCGAAGATTTGAATATTTATGCTGCTCATAAAAAACAAAAAGAAGGAAAAAAAAAACCCCGAGAGTGATATATTGTAATAACTCTCGCTGGTACCAATATTTATGGAAATTACTCGAAAAGGTACAACAGAGTTAAAGTCTCTTAAATTACTCAAATCAGACAGACAGCCACTCATTTATGAGACAGCTAAACCAATTTGGAACGTGTTCGAAGAAGAACGGTGTCACCGGGGGCGGTTCGCTTCCCTGTACCGTACCTTTTGTCATTTTTGGATCAGATCCCAGAAAAAGGCTTCCGACTGACAGGCAGACCTCGGACCCCTGTCCGAACCGAAATGGGCCTTTTACTAACTGACGTTCACACCCCCGTCACTGGTCCGCAGTGGTCCGGTAGTGACAATGGGCTCACCTTAATATTGGGCATGGCCATGACTTCTCCATGTTACTGTCCGGACTTCGGAGACTCGGCCACTAAAACCACCTGGGCACTGGGCCTGAGTTTTGTCCTAATTTATCTTTTCGTTGTCTCGAGACCAATGTGTTATTACGTCCATGGAAGACGGTGCCGTTTGTCGACACAACTATGGGCCCATTGCCCCAAGAACCGGTTTCCATTTATCAGTAGCCCGGCAACAGGACTATTGCCCCGCCTCATCGTCTCCGGTCACATCCATGCCGCGTTTCGCCGGCAATTTTGTACGCAAACTCTCGCCATCTTGTAAAATCAAAACCCCTTTTCGGCTCTACGCCTCCGCCTTCAAAGCCCCAGACTTCCCACCATTTCCGTTTCCGAATGGCACTTTACCCACCCGTCGGCAACAAAAGCAAGAACTTTTTGTTTGTTTTCTTCGGGGCTTCTCCAATTTGGCATCCAGGCCAAGTTTGTCGATATGGAGGCGGAAGAAGGAGATCGGCAAGGAAGGATTGTTTGCGGCCAGGGAGCTGAAGAGGCTCCAAACAGACCCTATCCGGCTCGATCGGTTCATCAAGTCTCACCTCTCTCGCTTGCTCAAGTCGGATCTTGTCGCTGTGCTCTTCGAGCTCCAGAGGCAAGACCAGGTCTTTCTCTGCATGAAGGTTCGTTTCCATCGTTTTGTTTGATAATTTCCTTTTCACTACTTGTTCCCCTGGCCCCTTGAAGGAGCCCAAAAATCCAATTTTGAACTTTAGCTAATGGAATGGAATGGAAGTTTATTGTTTGTAGTGTTATTGTCAAATTTCATTTTAATTAATTGGAGACGATGTATGTTTCCTTTGTTTAGATTTTCTTCACTGGATTTGGTCGTTTGTATTCAAGCCAGTTTGCATTTATGCTATTTGGGCATATATGTGTGCTGGGAATGTGTCTGTTTGAGAAAATTGCCCAGTGTACGTGTTGTCACGGATATAACTTGTTCTACCTCTAGGGAGAGAGTAGTTAAGAATTCACGGAACTGGAAAGCAAGGACTGGAAAGAAAGTTTTGCGCTTATCTGAAGTGATTCTTTTGTCGAAAGGTTCAAGATTTATTCAATATGTTTGTCTCTCTAGTTGGCAATCGAAGTGTGATCTGTAAGGTTTTATGGTTTCACTGCGGTCAAATGATCACGAGAGAGGAATTTGAATATCCTTGTTGATTGAATGTTACTAGGGCGGTTCTGTCTTGAATTGATGTAGCCTTGATGCGTCCAGCAAGATTGGAGATCTATCTAAGAGTGCGATTCACCATGTTGTTCAACTGTTCAAGCTTTTGTGGGATTTGTTTCAAATATGTTATTTAGTGTTTCTGTCTTCGAACTTTGGGAAGATTGGATATTTACTCTATTTAAGCACTTGTGTACCCTGCAGCTGTATGATATCGTGCGTAAAGAAATATGGTATCGACCAGACATGTTCTTTTATAGGGACATGCTTGTGATGCTTGCAAGAAACAGAAAAACTGCTGAAGCAAAGCGCGTTTGGACAGATTTGAAGAGGGAGGAAGTTTTGTTTGACCAACACACTTTTGGGGACATCATGAGGACATTCTTAGATAACGGATTGCCTTCAGAGGCAATGGAGATTTACAAGGAAATGAGGCAATCTCCTGATCCACCATTGTCTTTGCCTTTCCGAGTGATTTTGAAAGGGTTGCTTCCATACCCAGAACTAAGAGAGAAGGTTAAAGATGATTTCCTGGATCTTTTTCCCAACATGATCGTATATGATCCGGGCGAGGATTTGTTTGAAGATCAAGGGGAGAATGATGATGATTAGAAGTTTGTGCATATTATGCATCAATACATTTTCCTCCACAGTAGAGTCAAGATCAAGGGTAAGATGTGCTACTTTTTGATCCCTAGCCACACTCTGATGCTGTCTCGAGTTAGAATCTCATCATTGTTATTCATGCCGGTGATCGTTATACGGTTTGTTCCCCGAAACCTGGTGTAGCCTTTCCAAGGGCTATTCTTGAAGTCGTATGGTCAAATATTATTGTACCGGATACTTAAGACTCAATTATAATGCAGTTTCTAAGAAAACTATGATTATATTTATGGCATTCGGGAAATGATATTGAGTTTTAGTAATACCCTAGTTATTTCCTGCACTTAAAATAATTTATTATTTATATGGCCTTAGATGCATAAGCCTCTTCCGTGGCAGTGACGCATCCACCTTCTCTTTGCTAAACTACAAAGGTATATTGTCAAGGCAAACCGCCCCAAACAGATATGTAATGCGGCGCCATCTACGGAGAATAAAAATTGACCCAAAAATAAATGAATGAGAAGCAAGGCAAATTTGAGCATTGATCAAAAACAATGAAGGTCGTGCTTTTTAAAAAAGTTTTGAGCATCGGATGTGGGGCAGTTGCAAGCTAAAGGCAAATTATTCTCACGGACCTTTACTATCTTCCTCCTGCAAGACAAATTGTTACAGTGTACAGCATAATAATTTGAGAATCGGGTCATACTTAACAATCTACCCACGGAAATGGTGATTCAAAGCAGTTCGCTGGAATATTCACAGGCAGTTTACAGCTGACGTGGAAATGGAACCAGAAGCCTTTTTGAGTTTTGCTTCTTATATATTTCCAGCCACCACCAACCAGTAGCATCAGCAGTTAGGGCACGGATAAGTCCATTGGGACAGGTCAAAATCAGAATTTAGCTATATTTTATTATTATATTTGATATTTATCTCTAATTAACTTTTTATTTTATTATTTTTATTTGTTGTCATTTTAAAATATTTTAATCCCGCCATTAGCTAGTGGCTCCCACCGCCAAAATTTATTTTTATTCCCTACATTGTTCGCGGTGCCCCCCCTATCAGCAATCATTACTCCACAACTTGTTCCGACCGGGCCAATAAGATAGCTTTAGATTAGTTGATAAATTATAAGTACTTTTAGTATATTACTGATTTTTGTAGTCCGATAATCAGAACATCGTACATTTCATGTAAAAATAATAAGTTGGAGTTCTCAGTCAAGATATTTAATAAATTAAACTTATATTTAATATGCATAATTATGAAGATAGCTAATAATTCTTATTGTAGATCAATTCATTGTATAATGTAATTAACGTAATTTTTTTCAATAAATAGTTGTGGGAGGTGGGATGACACCCTGCTTACAAATTTGAGGTTAAAAAGTAAATATTATAATTATTTTTGTATTATTAGACTCTTTTTTGTATCTAAGGGCAACTAATTAAGATAAAACATTAGCACCATAATAATAATATGCCTATCATAGTTCTTCGATTATTTTAAAATATTTTGAATTGTCTTCTTTGCATACCAAATTCTATCGTTTCGATTTATTAATTATATATAACTTTTCATTTAGTTTTCTCATTTTTCATTCATTTTATTAATTATATAAAACGAAGAATATTAATGATAGAATTTTTAATTAAAGATATTTATTATACATGTAATTTAGATGAGAAACGTTTTTCCAAGGAAAAACCAATGGTAATATATTTCATTTTTCGACTGAATTTGCACCCAAAAAAAAAAAAAAAACTTGTATACTCTGAACGACAAATTCATAAAATTTAGTCCTCGTATTCAAAAGATACAACACATGTTTTAATTCTATAAATTATTTTCTTAATTCGTTGAAAATTTTTTAGATACTAATTTAGTTCTTCTTTTTTTTTTTTTTTATGTGCACACATTTCTTTTATTTATAGTCGCTCTCTAATTTGGACATTATAAAATATTTTTATAATTTTAATTATTTTAATATTATATAATTAAATAAATTTTCGGGTAGTGTGGAGGAGTAAGGTAATTTAATTAATATATATATATAGTTTGTCTGTCCATAAAATATAAAGCAAAAGCTGCAAAACTACCTGGAAGTGTCCGGGACAGCGGTGTATAAATATTAAATAAATTGAATGCGAATCACTTCGTCATTTCCCTCGACGATCTCTCCGCCGTCCCTATTCCTCTCTTCAAGCTCTCCTAGTCATTCTGGTTTCCCACGATAGAATAAAAGGTATTTTAGAAAGAGATTGAAATTATTATTATTATTATTATTATTATTATTATTAGCGGTATTGTTGTTACTGCTATTATGACGTCATGTCACCGCCACTTAAACGTCGGAACGTTAACGCCGATCAGTCCGGTTCATTCCCGGCAGCGAACGGCGGAGATCTCTTCTCTCCCACTGCGCAGCGATTCCGGAATTTTGCGGCCGGAAATCAGACTCCGATCCTCGAAGCATCAAACATCATTCATAGTCGAGGCGGTGGGGACTAGCGAAGCATGGGAGCGATCCAGCGGCGGAGGCGAGGTGGAGAAGGGCGGCGGCCTCTGCTCGTATTCGGTCGGGGATCACCAGACGGCGGAAAAGAGCATAGATCTGACGACGGTGGAGATAGACGGGAGGAGGGTGGAGGTGGCTGTTGCGGCGGCGGTTACGGTGGTCTTAGGCGTAGGGAATCGGGTTTTGTATAAGCTGGCTTTGGTTCCTCTGAAGCGCTACCCTTTCTTTCTCGCCCAGCTCGCCACTTTCGGGTACGTTCTCGTCTTACTCTTTCTCTCTCATTCAATTTCATTTTCTTCTCTCTGTGCGCTGCTTCTGATCTTTCCTATCGCCACGCCGTTTTTACTACTTCCACGTGTAGTTTTCTCTGTCGTAAAATTTTCTTTTAAATTCTGGTAACCGGTAAGTTGAATATGAAAAACTACAAACTACAATGTTAATGCGTTTGATATCTGCTGCATACCTCGAAACGAATATTAATTTCATACGGTGTTCAGCTGCTTCTAACCTAGCATATGGCCAAAAATCAAAACTCGGGTCTTACAAGTCCGAGCAGCAAACGTGGTTTGAATCTAATCTCACTTACTCGGGTTCATCGGTGGCTGCCGTTGCCGACGATGCACTCAATCTCTATCGCATCCTGCCAAACGTTGTCTTAATAATTTTTTCCTTCCTTGCGGAGCCATTTAGTGCGTTATCGGCAAGAACACCCGTCTGTGGGTTCGTCGGTGCAACCGGGATACATTTTTATATTTAGTGAGAATTAATTATTAATTATGAAAGCCCCAACGCCAACCTCTTTTTCGCCGAAGAAACCAAATTGGAATTGAAAAGAAACGGATGCTTTGCGATGGTGGAACCAATGAGGACGGCCGCACTGACGTGACATAAATAGATATAAAATAATTTTAAATAATATATAAAATATTGTTTATACGATATAAAAATATTTTATATATTATATTTATAATTGAAAAGACGAAAATCGGAGATGGTGGGGTCAGGCACGTTACGGCATCGCCATTCGCCACATAAAATTGAGTGCCGGTTCAAAGGCAAAACTGAGAAGTACTGTCTGCTGCGCCCAGAAGAATTTAAAAAGTTATAAAGAAAGGGCGGGGGGGTATCAATATCACCGTCAATTCAGTCACTTGCGGTGGGCCAAGCGAAGGCGCTTTTAACCACTACGTGCGGCGATGAACGCATAAGAATCCCCCCTGGCATCTTCTCGCCTTTCCGGACGGGGTCCCTCGCAACCTTTGTATTTCACATCAATCATTTTAATTTGCTCAGGATAACAAAATGACCTCATAGACCTCCGTTTCGTCTCTCCAAGCAATGCCTATTGAGTTAGCTGACTTGGTAATCGGATCCACTGCTAAAAGGTTTTTTTTTTTTTTTTTTCTCTCTCTCTCTCTCTCTTTTTTCTGATAAATCGGGATCGTCTTGTTGTTTTATTTTATAACTGGTGATGCCCTATTTTTGTTTTTATTTTTCTGTTCTTTGTTGGTTCACAAAAAGGTTAAGTGCTCTCTAAGACGTAATTTTGATAGCCGCTGCTAGTGCTGAGGATGACAAAAAATTTGACCATAACCATGAGATAAGCTCAAAAGCTCATTTCTTTTCAGTGTTTTGTATATCCAGGTATGTTATCGTGTATTTCACTATCTTACACATCCGTTACCATGCTGGGATTGTCACGGATGAGATGCTTTCTATGCCAAAGGCTCCATTTCTTGTTGTTGGACTTCTGGAGGCTCTTGGAGCAGCAACTGGAATGGCAGCTGCAGGTAACCGTGTGTCTTATTAATTTCTAGTCCTTTTCTTTTTTGCGTTTCATTTGCTTCATGCATCTACTCCTGTTGTTTTAGTTTGACAACCATAATTTTACACATTTTAATTTTTGTAACTTGTATCAGCTATTCTTTCTGGCACTTCAATTCCAATTTTATCCCAGGTAATAAATATTCTGTGACTTGTTGCTTGTCATTAGAGCCTAGGACACATCCTTTTCCTGCAGCTGCTTTCCTGGAGAAAAATGCTGTAAACAAAGAGATATTTTTGCTACTATTTTGGCACCCAAAAAAAAAAAAAATCTCGAAGTGATGCTATGTGAAACATATCTTGTAATGGAGTGCATTGAATACTGTTTCTATTGATAAAAACTTGAAAAGCTCTGCTGGAGTTTTTCTTCCCTTTTCATGAATTTTTGAATGGCCCATAGAGTTTAGTCTAGTGATTGAAAATACAAAGGGCTACGGAAAAGGGTCATAATCCAGGATTCATATATCTTAACGTGGGCTTGAGACCATTTTCACAACAGTGTTTTTAATAATAATGCTTTCTTCAGCTATTTTCCCTTACTAAACAGTGCTCAAAATCAAATCATTCTCTCTGCAATGATACATTATCAACAATGGTTGTTTGCAGACTTTTCTTGTGTGGCAGATTCTCCTGTCAACCATTTTTCTTGGAAGGAGATATAAGATCAATCAGCTGCTTGGATGCTTCCTTGTTACCACTGGCGTAATCATAACTGTAGCAAGGCAAGTTTGTCCAACCACACTCAGAGATTTTCTTCCTACCAAGATCTTTAGATTCAATGGAGCCATCGATTTTCCTCTTTTATCCTACTACAATTGTTATTGGCAAATTATAAGTAATCAAAAATGCAGTTTACTTTTTTTGTATAAGATGAAAACATCTATAGAAAATAGTCTATTAACAGAAGCATACCCTGCAGTGGATCTAGTGCTGGCCATTCATTAAAGGAAGCTGGCATATTTTGGAGTCTTTTGATGATATTTTCTTTTTTATTGCAAGCTGCTGATACAGTGGTCAAGGTTGGTACTCTAAATAGCTTTTGCAGTTACAGATAAACCTTATATTTCTGCTCCATTACGAGGGACACTTTCATTGTTTGTAGGAAATTATATTCCGGGATGCTAATCAACATTTAAAGGTATGTATCTGTAGTTGAAGTGGCAAATAAAAAGAGGACTTATTTACCACCAAAAAGCAGTCATTATCACTTGTATCATAAATGAAAAACATTTTTTACATTTAGAATTATTTTTTCATCTGGTTTAATTGATTTTGGCTTTGAACAGAATTCTCTCCAAAATAATAGTGGGCTTTTTTTTTTTTTTTCTCAAACTATTATTCGTGAAGGACTTGTAATGTGATTTGTAAGTCACCAAAAGTTTTTTAGGTTCTTTTTTTCAATGTGGAAATTATGTAAGGCTGATGATGTTACATCCTTGGCAGGGTGGTTCAGTGGATCTATTTGTTGTAAACTCCTATGGATCTGCTTTCCAAGTAGGTGCACCTCACTGAGTTAAATTTTTGCATTCCTGCTAACGTTATGGCTCATGTATGTTTATAACATGAATGTAACGCGGAAGTTCTTGTATATCTATTTTGCGTAGGCACTGTTTGTATGCCTCCTCCTACCTTTTATGTCAAAATTATGGGGTATACCATTTAGTCAGCTTCCGGGCTACCTTAAAGATGGAGCAGTTTGTTTTCTGAATATGGGTGGTTTGTCAAGTGGTGAGCTATGATTCGGTACTACTGTCTCTTGAGTTGTCCTAAGCAATTTTCTATGGTTAAGCCAGTTAGAAAGCATAAAAAAATTGGGTCCATTTTATTTAGTATAGAGCAAGAATTTAGGTATTAATTGGTAACTTTTAACTGCACATGGCATTTGATCTCTTCTCAATCGGCTCTCCACAGGATGTGACGGTGCACCTCTACTACCATTGCTGTTTGTAGTGGTGAACATGGGTTTTAACATATCATTACTGCACCTTTTGAAGATCTCTTCTGCTGTTGTATCTTCCCTTGCTTCTACATTTTCAGGTAACTCCAGGAAGCCATTAAAATTTGAATACCTACCTTCTTCTAGTTTTCTACTTGATGAACTAACGCAGCCCTTCATGGGTTTCACATTGCAGTGCCAATATCCGTATACATGTTCACTTTACCTCTACCGTATATTGGCGTTGCATCTTCCCTTCCCACTGGCTTTGTTGCGGGAGCCTTCATCCTTGTTTTGGGGTTACTTATCTATGCTTGGACCCCTTATTCTAGTCCAGCTACCAGTGTATCTCCATCGCCTTCCAATTAAAAAGCGATCATTGTTTTCCCGTTTTCAACCTCTGGAAATGGCTAGAGTTGGGTCTTTACCAATGATAATAAAGGAGAAGAAGAAAAAACTAGAAGGATATTGTTGTTATGGTTACTGTAACATTTGTACGATGTAAAATGGCTTGATTAGCATTTATGATTCTGATTTAGAGGGAAAGAATAAAAACAATACGGAAATGCTGCAGCATAAATTGGGGGTGCTTGATTAACTAAAGCATGCATGAGAAATTATGTAATTAACGCACAAAGATATGGCCTGCCGTCGAGTGGGATCTACTAAATAAGGTTTCCAAATATGGAACAACCAAGAAAAAACAAATTTTGTTCGTAGGGAGGTTCTTCGAGGGTGACCTTTGAAACGATACTGAAATTTTTTTTTTTTTCTCTTCCGGGGTTGGAGGAGCTCATGAGACATTTGAAACTACCATTAACAAATTAACGGGTGCAGCCCTGCGGGGTGATTGTACTGGGCCGTCTTCGGTAGAAGCACTTCTCGAAAGCTCAATCATGGGCTCATCTATTTTTGCTCAACATTGGTCCAAAACGTGGCCTGCTTGAATGGACCTAAAAAATGGCACATTCCATTTCTTCAGTTCCCTCCTTCAAGCTTGGAAAAGAAACTACTTTTGATTCTCTCTCTGTTCAACAATTTAGCTCAAATCGAAAGGACAAGAAAGAAGAAATGATAAGAGTGTCTCATTTGCCTATGATAGCATCACCATCTGCCTCTGCCATCAGGCTCTTACTGATTCCCACTCTCTCCCTCTCACCTTCTTCTTCTTCTTCTTCTTCTTCTTCCTCTTCTCCTTCTTGTCCACCTTCTCTCACTCACAGACTATCAACATTTGCCCCACTGTCTAACTTTCTTCCCAAGACCCTTACACCCAACTCATCTTCTCTTTTCCTCAGGCGGGTCCCATCTATGGTTGGCCATCCACGGCCTAAAGGTACCGTCTTGGTTGGTTCTATTAAAACCCCATATCTTATCTTTCTTTGATTTTCTTCCTTTTTTAGGATATTGATTGGGGTTTTCAGTGCAGTGTTAGTTTCTTGAAAAATTCAAGGTAGAGGGAAATGAAAGAAAAGAAATTTTTGGACGTTACTCTTTACTGTATAAACCTGCTGGCTCAATTGGGTAGAGGTCAATTCATTAATGGATTGTCTTTTGGTCTACAAAAATATCTGAGAGTTTCCAACGGGGTGACTGTATGCTTATCCTTGCTTAACTGTGTTCGATTTATTTATCGCTTTGCTTGGTTAAAGTTGAAGTTTGTCTCGAAAGCTTCGATAAATAAATTTTTTTTTACTCTTTCAGCTTCCTTTAGTTCGGGCAGTGGGACTGAACGAGGGCGGGAATTATTGGTACAGCACTTGCTTGTTAAAAAAGATGACCTCAAGCTTTTGACGGAGCTTCAGAAAAGAATTTCAGGAGGTTAGACTCGATATTTGATGGGAAACATACTGTGAAATGATGTGTTAGTGGAATGCAATATTATTTGAAAGTTTAAAGATTCATTGATGTTTTTTTCTATTTTCTGATTTACTAAGGCTATGCTGTTGTAATAGTGCTGTTCATTTCATGTAGGAGAAGATTTGAGTGATCTTGCGGTAGAATGCTCAATATGTCCATCCAAAGATGAGGGAGGAATACTTGGCTGGGTTAAAAAGGGCCAAATGGTGGGTTGATTACAACTTACACAGAATTTGCCTGTGCATGCAGGCACACTTGCCCTTGTGATGATGAATGTTTTGGTTGTTTCAGGTACCTGAATTTGAGGAGGCCGCATTTAGTGCTCCTTTAAACCAAGTTGTAAGGTGTAAAACTGAATATGGGTGGCACTTACTGCAAGTTCTTTCCGAGAGGTAGGCATATGAATCCTGTTCTGCTTTATGATTGTGCCAAAAGACTATGTCAACATTTCTGTACCAGGGAAGAATGGTTGCTTCAAGACATTCAACCAAATGAGCTTCATGAGAAAATGCAAGATCCAAAGTTTTTGGAAGAGACCCAATTGATTGACGTCCGAGAACCTGATGAATTGTATGCTTCCTTCCACTTTCTCTGCCAAAGCAGCTAATTTTTCCTTTTGTTTTTCGTTTTTTCTTTTTGTTTTTTTCATAACCAGACTCCATGCTTTCATATATCTGCCACTTTAATAAGCAATGCATTAACTGATGGATATGTTCATTGCCTATAGTCTTATTGCAAGAAATTGAAATTTATGCTTAGGCATATAATGTCAACTATGGGACGACAAGAAGTTTGTCTTTTCATTTTCTAACTGTTGTGATAATTTCTGCATAATAGGGCCAAAGCTTCTTTGCCAGGTTTTCAAGTTCTTCCCCTCCGTCAATTTGGGAACTGGGGTCCAGAAATAACCACAAAGTTGGATCTGCAGAAGGAGACTTATGTCATGGTGTGTGCATTGCTTTTCATTTAATGAAAGAGATTTCCCATTCATCTTTCATTTTACTTTTTCATAAGTAATGAAGAGAAGATGTTTCTAAATGTTATCTTAATGGGATATCATTTGATTTATCTGATGTTGTACATTAATGTCCAGTGACAGTGTTTGGTTCACAGGGAGGGCTCAGTTAAAAGTCAAGAATTTTTGGCTTTTTATGTTTCATTTGTCTTTGCCACCTTTGTTATCTTCTTTTTTGAACATTTTCCTCCTTAAAAGGGGAAAAAAATCATTGGAAGAAGGAGGACAGTTTTCTTTTCCTAGTCCTAAGAAATCTATTTATTTGCAGTGTCACCATGGTGTGCGGTCATTACAAGTCGCTAAGTGGTTGCAGACACAGGTAGAGACCTTTCTTCCTCTCTGCCTCTCACACACACACATGCATGAGCCTATCAACCCCCCAGTCCATGCATTTTTCAAAAGCCAAATTTCTTTGGCTGTTTGAACAGCGGCTGTCAATATTTTCTTTTTCTTATTTTGTGTCTTTTTGCATGGTATGTGATATTCGATCTGATGAGAAATTCGACTTTGTGCATTATTTTATCATTCACAATCTCCATCTGAAATGCCCCGGTGGTGCTTTTCTATTAGTTCATGTTTCTCCTTTTTTTTCCTGTATTCCCTTGTCTATTGTTGGTATTCACTATTAAGTCATCAATGAATAATTGATACTTATAATTTTTGGGGAGAGACTGCATTGTTGTTTATTGGCTTCTGTTATGGCAGAGCTGAATGTTGTTGTCATGCATGGAAACAGCGAGTCTTCTAAACTGTACATCTAGATATAATTTTCTTCATGAACGGTGTGTATCAAGCTTTAGGAATTAAAATTCTTCAGCTAAAACATGAGCCACATTTAACTATAAGAGTTTTTGATTGGAGACTGGCTCTCGTTTCCGCATGTTGTTGAATTTATGTCAATGTGTTTGACAGGCTAGCATCATCTTCTGTTACTGTGGCTATAGCTATTTTTTGATTTCTTTGATTCCAATTCTCCAGGGTTTCAGAAAAGTCTTCAATGTGGCTGGTGGAATACATGCGTATGCTGTGAAGATTGATCCCTCAGTTCCCACCTACTGACTTTCCTGTTTTCCATCAGTCGGGATACCTTAATCTTTGTTCTTTTGTTCCATGTTTTCTGCATTCTCTTAATAAGCCATTCTTTTTTTCTTTTCTTTTTTCTTTTTTTGGCTTTTTTTTCTCTTTTTGATCGTAATCATGTTAAAACTGCGGTTTTGTTATACCTTCTTTGCGCCCGATGTTCCTGTTCAAATAGAAAAATGAATGAATAATCATTCATTTTGTACCATCGACCTCTAGGAAAGGACCCCGTGAGCTTAACTCTCTCCCGATGTACGTTTTTCGAGTGGCTATATTCACGCCTTTATCACCATTTTATTTGGTGATTTGGGTATACTGACAGTGGAAGTGATTCAATGTATGCATGTCTTGACTGTTAGATCACGTGACTATAGAGTACAGTTGCACGATCAGACGGTTCACATGCTTTCGTACAGGTAGCAGTCATGCCCCCAGAGTTGCTCGTTTCACATGAAATATTAGGGAGGTCAAAAGATGGCCATTTGGAATTGGAATGGAGACGAGGTTAACAATAACATGGACCGGCAGGGAACTCTTCTCTCACATTCCCAATGGGTGTTTTTAGTTTGCCTTCCCGGGTTCTGTTTATCCTGTAGAAATTTTAAGAGCTTAGACAACCATGACAGTAACTGTAACCTATTATTAACATCAGTGCATGTATAACCAAGGACCCCTAAAACATGCTTAAAAAAAAAAAAACGGTTATTTAAATAAAATTAAATCCCCGCGAGATTCTCCCTAATCTATGCCCTAACCCCCATTTTAAACACACCCAAAAAAAGACTCATTCAACAGATTTAACACAAGCATGCCCTGAAATTCCTCACTATCAATCCTCCCTCATTCCTTGCACCAGAATCCAACCTGTGTCGTATCATTTTCCACCCTGTTTTTTTTTTTTTTTGGCCCCTAACTATTACAATCATTTTCTCTCTCTTTCCCTCCCGTTCTCAACCCTCCGTCAAAACATAGAGAACTTGAGCCACCACCATTGCTACCACCAACACCAACGCTTAATACTTCTCTCTTATCTTTATTCTCCCCTTCTTCAATGGGCAATTGTTGCTCAAGAGGCGCTGCTGGCGATGGCCCCAGCAACCGAAAGGGGGAAACCACACAGCCTCGTGCCACCAATAATGCTAATGGCCCGCCGGGTAGCTCCACCGTGCCAACTACAAGGAGGGCTCCACCATCACCCCCTCCAAGCTCCAAGCCTGCCAAGACAGCTCCTATTGGATCTGTACTAGGCCGACCAATGGAGGATGTAAAATCGATATACTCCATTGGAAAAGAGCTCGGTAGGGGACAATTCGGTGTCACGCATTTGTGCACGCATAAGGCGACGGGCGAGCAATTGGCATGCAAAACAATAGCCAAGAGGAAGCTTGTGAACAAGGAGGATGTGGAGGACGTCAAGAGGGAAGTTCAGATTATGCACCATTTGACAGGGCAGCCCAATATTGTTGAACTCAAGGGAGCATACGAGGACAAACATTCTGTCCATTTGGTGATGGAGTTGTGCGCCGGAGGTGAGCTCTTTGATCGCATCATTGCCAAGGGTCATTACACTGAGCGTGCCGCGGCATCTTTGCTCAGGACGATTGTTCAAATTGTGCATACGTGCCATTCAATGGGGGTCATCCATAGAGACCTCAAGCCTGAGAATTTCCTGTTGCTCAACAAGGATGAGAATTCCCCGCTCAAGGCCACGGATTTTGGTCTCTCGGTCTTCTACAAGCCAGGTTGCAGCTTTATTCATTTGAAATCTTCCTCGATTGCGCTTTTTTTTTTTCTTCTTTTTTGATATCTTCGATTTTTATTCTCAAATGAGAAAATACTTTAGATTCAATGAAATATGATTTTATAAATAGTTGAGTCGAACTGGGCATTCCTTTCCCGGCGAAGTCCTTTCACCAGCTTCTATACAATAGTACATATGATAACAAAAGATATCATCTTTTTGACAGGAGAAGTGTACAAGGATATTGTTGGCAGCGCATATTACATTGCACCTGAAGTCTTGAGGAGGAGATATGGACCTGAAGCTGATATATGGAGCATTGGGGTTATGTTATATATTCTTCTATCTGGCGTTCCTCCATTTTGGGCTGGTAAAATATTCTTCTCCTCTGATCTTTCCTCCTTTGTTATCACAAACACAAATTTCCAGAACTAACAAAAATAGGATTGGTTAACAGAATCCGAGCACGGTATATTCAACGCAATCTTACGGGGTCAGGTTGATTTTACGAGTGATCCATGGCCTTCAATTTCACCTCAAGCAAAGGATCTCGTTAGAAAGATGTTAAATTCAGACCCCAAACAGAGATTGACAGCCATCCAGGTCCTCAGTAAGTATGCCTAATTTTTTTTTTTTTTTTGCCCTTTAGATGGTTATTAAGCGAGGGTGTAAGCTTATGAAGTGCATTTCGTTTTTGATTAGAGCATCCGTGGATTAAGGAGGATGGAGAGGCACCAGATACTCCTCTTGACAATGCAGTGCTGAGTAGGCTCAAACAATTCAAAGCAATGAATCAATTCAAGAAAGTTGCTCTAAGGGTACTCACCACTGCATATTAGTGCTGGACATATATCATACTAATCTCATTTATAACAGATCGGTGCAGTTAATGGTTGCGTAAAGTTGTGCTTAATATTTCAAATTCATCAAAACGGATAGGTAATTGCTGGCTGTTTATCGGAGGAAGAGATCATGGGATTGAAGGAGATGTTCCGGGGCATGGATACTGACAATAGCGGTACAATAACACTCGAAGAGCTGAAGCAAGGACTTGCTAAACAAGGGACAAAGCTATCTGAATACGAAGTTAAACAATTGATGGAAGCTGTAAGTTAAAATCAATTGTTAGCCAAAAGTTTTTGAATTCCTTTTCTCGGCAGGGTTTAATTCTTTTACTCGCGGAATTATAGGCTGATGCAGATAGAAACGGAACAATTGACTACGATGAATTCATCACGGCAACAATGCATATGAACCGAATGGATAGAGAAGAACATCTTTACACGGCCTTCCAGCACTTTGACAAAGACAATAGCGGGTAAACAGCAATGCCATATGATAATATTTTACCAATTTTAGATCAATTCGATTCAATTGCTGGTTTAATTGGCACTCACTTTTGGTTTGTGTCAATGCCATGCAGTTACATTACCACTGAAGAACTAGAGCAAGCTCTGTGGGAATTCGGCATGCATGATGGGAGGGACATAAAGGAAATCATTTCTGAGGTTGATGCTGATAATGTAAGTGCATACAGAACAGAACATAGACAGAACGTTTGATTAAATATCTCAATTCCATCTGCTCTTTGCTCATGAACAAATGCGTTCGTGTTTTCTCAGGATGGTAATATCAATTACGATGAATTCGTGGCAATGATGAGAAAAGGAAATCCCGAAGCAAATCCAAAGAAACGGCGTGATGATGTGTTTGTTTGATACCTTAGGAGCATAACATAGCAGGGGACAAAGAGAGAGAGAGAGAGAGATCATTTTCTTCTGTCACCCACCCTTTTAACTTTATTGGTTGAAAGAATTGTTAGGGGGACCATCATCCAAAGAAAGCCTTAAGCAAGTTTGAAAATTCAAAGGCTTATTAGAGAGGGAATATGGTAAGGAGTTGATTAAAAGAGAGGAGATTTAAAGCTGCTTGGCGTTGGGGCTGGTCCTGTATTGTTGGAGGGCTAGGTCTCTTTCCTTTCTGTGAGCATTGTAATTATTTCAGATTCCCCCCCTCCAAAAAAAAAAAAAATGAAGAAGAAGAAAAAGAAGACAAAAAAAGGGGCATATTGTTTACTGATGCTTAGGAAAGTGATGAGGGTTTCTTTTATTGTAACTTATTTCTTTATCTGATTTAGGAATTTTACATAGTGACTGTTGTTGTTGTTAATGTTGTCTTGCTAACAAGAATCTCGAGATTGTCTGTGCAATTTCTCTCCCCCCCCCCTTTTCTTTTCTCTTTGGTACATAACATTTCTCTTTTTTCACAATTTCATTCAATTTGAGCCAAAAACAACGTGAAAAAAATTGGGTATGTTCATAGCCTGAGGGAAACGAACTTTAATCTGGCCACTAATAGTTTTAATTTACATGCTAGTTAAAAATATTCACCTTTTTTTTTTATTGGGTGATTTGAACAAATTAATTATTTTAATTTATTTAACGAATTAATTTTTATATGTAACTATAGGCCCTCTTACCCTAAAACAGATGAAATATAAAGTTAGGCTCGTTCAGCCTAAGCATTGGTGCTGGTAAATTTTTTATTTTCTGGGCTCCGGCCCACTCAGATTCACTGCAGATTCTGCATTAAGTGGGCTGGCGTCTGGCCGGTTAGCCGAATATTAAAGTCCTTTCCAGATACTATTTAAGTTCAGAATATCCATTCCATACAGCCGATAAAATGTCCAAAGAACTACGGCAGGACCTTGTTGGGATGAAATGGCCCGTGAGTTTTCTTTTTAGTTCTTGTCTCTAAGCTTTATGCCTCCATCGTGACCCCCCCCCCCCAAAAAAAATCGAATCCACCCAGTTTCTAATCTGATTATCACAGCAATTATTGTCTTCATGGAAAACAAAATAAGGAAAATAAGGAAAATGTAATTAATGACAAGGATTTGGAACAAGCTTCGTTTGGGAATTTTGATCTCTAGCCAGCAACGCATGAGCCTAGCTGGGTCGAGGGGCTTAATGCTATTTAGTTTGGCTAAGTTTCACACAACTTGTCATATTCTACCAAAGTACTCAATGCGAATAACAATTTTATCACTTTATTAATTTGATAAATCGTGTAAACATCTTGCTGAAATCGGCAAGTTCAGGGAAACTCAGTCGAGCTAAATCGCATTATTCGGGATTTAATTAAGAAACATAAGCACTCGGTGCCAGCCGTTGAGTGACCATAGCGAAAGCGGCACGGCCTTCTGCAATGTAATTCCCAGAGGCCTCGTCCGTGTTAAGCTCAACCCCATTCGGCAACTTCCAGTCAAAAGAGTGCGCCAATGTGCTCAACATGTACTCCACCATCACACAATCCCCATCCCAGTCCCGGCACAGATCCTTCTTCCTGCTCCAAATGGACTTAATTGAAAATCATTCCCTCGTGGATCAATCTTCGAGTTGTTCTCAGGAAACTTTCGGGGGTAAAATCTGGTGGGTTTCCCCAATTGGGGAAACCCAAATATCGACACTCAACCTGGTATTTTTTTCGTATATAATAATACCCTTTTACTTCACACGCTTCAGTTGCCAGTTGCCGCCCTTGGTAGGTTTAAGTGTGTTGATGGGCGTTTTCGAAGTATCTCTTTGCTTATGGCTTGTAGGTATTGATATTAGATTATTTGAATAAAAACATCATTAGTAAACATTAGTTAGATATTTAAATTAATTATTTTTATATAAATAACATAATAAATAATGTATTTAAATTTACAGAAATTAAGATTATTTATATTAACTGAAAAAATACAATCAAAAAATATATTCTAACCTAATAGTTAAATTTTTTTCTCTTGATTTTAATATAATCACACAATTTTAAATTAAATTTTCATATATATATATCAAATATTAAAATTTAAAATTATAATTTTTAATAATATAATAATATATATAATTATTTTTTATTAAATAAGTTACATTGTAATTAATTAATTACTGTATTCTAACAATCGAAGCTTTGATATACCTGATTCCTCCAGCCTCCGGTCCGTGCCTATAACGTGATCCATCTCTCCATGAGTTCATTTCAATATGGCAGATGAAAACATTTATCTTAAAAAATTTAAGTTATTTGCTGAGACACATAAATGAATTATGCATTAAAATTTAATGCATTTTTAATGAAAATTTATTCAAATGAAAAGTTAAATAAAAGACAAATCTACTGTGTTTATAAAATTTTATGATTAAATATGAGTATATCAAATTTTTTAATTTTAAATTTTGATATTATAATAAAAAAACTTATTTAATTCAAAATTCAAAATATTAAATAAGATAAAAAATAAATTAAGTGAAGAATATACACTTACAAGTTCAATCCTTGGTCCTGGCTTTAGAAGCAAGTGGAGACAACCCCCTTATTCGTTTACTCTTTTCTGGGTACATCGCAATGGAGTTCGTTTACTAGCTAAATGGTATCTGTCTAAAATATCCAAACAGCCACGGGAATTGGCAGCCACGGCCTATTAATTAATTAGGGACCACGCACAACTCTCTATGGTCTCCTTCTGTCATAGCTTAATACAAATTTGACACGTTTAATAAGAACCTGATGTTATAAAAGTTTTTGTAGACACTGCTTTGTCTGAAGGCCGGTTTTCCTAATTAATGACAACAGTGACAGCACCATCAGGATTGGCTTCACCGCTCACATAAACCAACAGCTACATATAACGTTGGAAAAAGAATCTAAAAAAATTTTTAAAAATTGTGCAATGGGCCCGCTCAGGACGTCTTTGGGGCCTTAAATCTAAGTTTTTTAGCCTGATTTTTGGAGCACCGCGTCCCTACAAAGAATAAACAAAAAACAAAAAAAAAAAAACTATTATCTACCAAATCATACTTCTGTTTTGGGCATGTGCCATTGGTTTAGAGTCTAGAATTCTGAGAAAAAAGAAGATGAATTTATAAAGATAACATGATTATTTAAGAACAAGATGAAAGTGATAATAGAGATGCCACGAGGAGAGCCTTAATGTTGGTAACACCGAGTCTTTGGCCTTCAGATATATCTCGGTTGGCCATAAGAACATCAAGAAAATCAGGCTTAACCTTTCGTTGGTGGGCTGTTGCCCTGGGCTCATTGGATTCTGATCCCTTTGTCACAAACATACGGCGGCTAAGTATTACTTAGCCTATCATGTTTGCAATGGCATAAGCCAACATTTCTCCCACCCCCGACACCTTGCCTTTTCGGCTAGCATCGCACATAGCGTTGACCGTGCGGACTACTCAGTTTGCGCATAAGCATCCAATCAGCAAGGCCATGTCTTGGGCGTTATAGGCCACGTGGGTTGCCACAGCGTTTCGAGGCAGGTTTGAGAAATTTAGGTGCAGGGTCTTAAGGAACGCTCGAGCTGCATCCGGGGTCGAGGCCACTACCATGCCACTTGTGCCAATTTTTAGGTACATGATCGGACCATATTCTTTAGCCATTTTAGCTAATGCGACATGGGGCATATTGCCTCGGAGGGGAAGAGCTCCAACGACCGGCCACCCTTTCGGACCCGGTGGCAGGGGACGGGCTGGTTTTTTAAGGAGAAAACGAATAAAAAGGTGGGTTGTGAAGAATAGAAGAACCCCCATGGAGAGCTCCCCGAGAAGGATTGTGTCTAGTGCCACGGTGTCGGTGGGGGATCGCGGCAACTTCTGTTTAATGACTTAAGGCTATTCATTTGCTGAGGTATTTATTGGGTGTGTGCGGTAATATAAATGTATATATATATATATATATATATATAAAAAAACTTGCATCCTACGTTTTTTTTAAAAAAAAAAAAAAAAGGAAAAGGGGGAAAAGAGGTGATGTTTGAGCTTGGGAAATTTTTAGGGAAGAGAAAATGAAGGGTGGAAAAAAAGGGGAAAAAAAATTATTAATTCCCTGCTATTTTTTATTAGAAATTTTTATTGACTCTATTATACATATATAGTATTTTTATTATAAAAGTTAAAATTAACAGTCCCATATATATTATTTTTCTTTTCCTCACTTTTCACCTCTTCTCAAATAATATATTTTTAGTTTTTTTTTCCTATCATATTACTCTTTTCCAAATACAAGAGAGAATACCCAATTTTTGTCTCATCCAATTTTCCTCCCTCTCTCTCTCTCTGTTTTTTTTTTTTTTTGTTTTTCCCTTTCCCTACTTGTTATCCATTAGGAGCTAGAAGATGAAGGAATGGGAATCAAATAGGTACAAAATATTACTGCCATTTGTTTCTATTTTCAGTCAATTTGGTTTAGAGCACTGAGACTAACCTTTCCGCATTTCAATCACCGATTGGACAACCCACCAGAGCACAAGACTGGGAAGTATAGCCGTCCTGAAATTGGTCGATTGCAAACTTGGAGGCTTGGAGGTTACGTCTGTCTGCTTGCTTAACCCTCTGAATTTTGGGTCTCGAGTATTATCTTATCCGTGCTACTTTCTACGGTAAACAACATATGACACGCCATAATAATTAAGCCTGCAAATTAGTGACTTCTTTGCTCCACTCTTGCATCTATTTAAAATTAGCTTAATTGGATTACCTCCTTTTTTTTTTTTTTTTTTTCCAAACTTTGATTAGATTAGTTCCTTTTTCTTTTTTTGCCTTTTCAATGCAAACCTCGTAAAGCAGTGTTAATTAAGGCTAGCTAAAGAGCTAATAGTCTAAGATGGGCAATCTCTTAAGAAAATTCCCCAAATACTACCGAAAAAGATCCATAACAGTTTATAAGGCCCTTAAACATCCCTTAAATGTGGAAAAAAGTAATTAATTAAATTATTTTTATAGAAATTGTCTACTGTTTACGTTAGGCTCGGGTAAGCTCAAATAAATGTGCATGTGCACTTGTACAAACATATGTAACCCAAAAGCCTAGATTTCTGATTTCATTACAATAAATTTGAGATTTGTTGACGCTTATATATTGCATAATGTTAGGTAATGCGAAGTGAAATAATTAGTTATATGTAAGTGCAATTACTAGAAAAAAAAATACTGATACGATCAATTTTTGTAATTTGGATTAAATTAAAATATTATTTTATTGATCAAAGAAATTATTTCACAGAAAAAAAATCTATTATCAACAAATTATTTCTTAAAAAAATTATCATCTTTAACGGAAAGGGTATCACGAGTAGCGTCGTTTAATGTTTAATAACACCACCTATGAGTAAAAACCTGTTTTTTTTTTTTTTTTTAAGAGTATAATTTTGAATACTTACGCGTCAAAATAAATCATTCGTGAGCTAATTTAAGCCTACAAATTCACCTTAGTTCAGCTAAGCAATGCGAGACATATCTAAAATTTATTATTGGGTTTGGGTAGGTGCCTTCAAGTCCATGTACCGATTTTATCCTCTATTATTTGCTGCCTTCTGTTTTCTTACTTCCCTACACAGT
This sequence comes from Bruguiera parviflora, assembly GCA_019804595.1. Classification (NCBI taxonomy): domain Eukaryota; kingdom Viridiplantae; phylum Streptophyta; class Magnoliopsida; order Malpighiales; family Rhizophoraceae; genus Bruguiera; species Bruguiera parviflora. Next base: position 531,266 of record CM034060.1, read on the forward strand.
CCACAAGGTTAGACTCTGCCCCAGTTAAGCAAGGAAGTAAGAGGATAGCTGGGGTCAATGAACGTACTTGGCCCATTGCTCCCAGATTGATTGCACCATATTCCATACTCGTGCAGCGCTTGCATGTGGGTACTGGGTACCGTAATGATAGTTTTGCCAATAATGCGAATTCGGTCTGGCCGATCTTTTTTTTTTTTGTTTAATTTAAAAGATGTTCTAACATACACTTAGTTTATAAATTACACAACAAAAAGATAAAATTTTCAATTTCTCCTATAAATTGTACACCTTCTACTCTTAAGATTTGAAATCGAGAGGTTAAGAGTTTAATAACTAGGGTATTCCTTTAAGATCGTAGCTCATTGTCATTGTGTACTCTTAGAAAACTTATACACGCATCAGTCATATCTATTTAAAAAAAAAAAAAAAGGGAATAGACACACCTAAATTTTAATAATTTAGATAAATTTCTTATATATTTATTTAGATTTATAGCAAATAAATTAAGAAATTTATAAATTATATGATAAAAATATATTTTTTTATTTTTATAAATTTTATATTTTTTAAATTAAAATTTAATAATAGTTCAAAATTTTAAAAATAAAAATTTAAACTATTAACTATTAGATAAGACCGAACAGACCCACTTAAGTAGGTCCCAGGTCGCTGGCCCTCTGCTTATTCCAAATATCCAATTTTAACGGTAGCTTTCCTGGATATATTCCAAGGTGCGAGGGATGCATGCATTGTAAGAGATGATTTGATGATAAACCTTAAGAAAGTCGATTGCAATACAGGACTTTCTTGATTATTCAGATGTGTGCCAACACACATACGGCACCAAAGAAGCTATTATCAAACAGAGGGGAACGTAGGGAAACAGCAATCGTTATTAATTAACCATGCGAATGGATTTGGATACAGAACGAAAGATGATCAGCTTGAGCTATTATCAAACTGAACGAAAACATCACTCACACACAGGTAGTGCTTGCCTGCCTAAGATACATACAGAATTAATGGGAACATTCGCTCGGCCAAAGCATTAATTGACAAAAGATTAGTTGACATAAACAAGGCCACATTGTTCCAATAGCCATTTGTTCAGTTTGAGCAATGACCCAATATATGATAATAGCTCACTTTTAGGATTTGTCTAAAATCTTTTTGGCCCAATCATTTTTTTTTTCAATTTTCAAAAAAAAAAAATTTTTTTGGGGAAAAAGCCTGTGGGAGAGACAATAATGTAAGCTACAGTGCTTGAGGAATGAAATAGAGTACTAATCAAGGAAGAATAATCTAAGAAAGGAATTTTAAAATGTATCTTTGAAATCTCGTAGTTTTCAGAATTCAATTAAGAGGGAAAAAAAATGGTTATCGATGATCAAAACACGATATTACAAGCTAAAATTTGAGTTCAAGGGCTAAAGTAATAAAAATAAACTAAGCGAGGGCCAACCACGAAAAAAGGATCAGCTTTTCTGTTGCTGTGTGTGTGTGTGTGTGATGAATGCGGGACAAAGTGGTACACTGAAATTTCTTCAGCGTGTCTACCATTACTCACAATTATGGCGAAGCAACTTCGGGATTTTTCAATTTTTCCCTTTCGAGTCTGTTCTAATCCTAATTTCAAGCTGGGGCATTTGTTTAAGTAGGAAAACATCACATCCTCGAGTCAATTCATTAGAAACTGAGAATCAAATTGAGATACGAAGCATTAGGTAAAGTATCTCATCCTCGTTACCATAAAAATGGTTAAAGATCACTAATTTTGATGTTACTAATTAATAAATATCTTCTTAATCTCGAATCGGTGATGCTTTTACCCTCAGCAAAAAGTATGGGTGTTTCTGTTCATCCACGTGGTCCACTATACTTTGCAGCAGAGGAAGATCACACTAACACATGCAACGATATCACAAAGCTGGAGACCGCTGAAGACTGAGTTTGTTCTTTTGTCCCCTCGCGTTAAGACACGCTCTGTACTTTAAGGTTAAACAAAACCTAACCATATACGCAATCAGGCTAAAAAACCACATATATATATATATATATATCCCGACCTTCCATTTTGGCCATATTTAAATAAATGGCCAATCGAATGATCCTTGTTGAAACTGAACAGAAAATAGATAACCCCAATACACTGATTAGGAGTTTTATAAATCAGCTTCACCATCATCATCCATCTGAAAATGCAAATGGACAATATTTTATATTCATTGTATGTTGGAATATAAGTGTAACATTTATATATATTGCATAATAAGTTGCAATCAAGTATTGGTTTTAACATAGAGAGATAACATGATGATTCTGGAGAAGAAATAGATATGAACGGAGAGAGAGTAATTATAGGAAAAGAAAGCGAGGAGACAGCGACTTGAAAGAAGTTCTGAAAGAGTCCACAGGCAACTAACAGTAACACCACTATTGAAAAGACTGCAAGAATTCAAGTGCAAATATAGAACCCCTAGCTCCGTATGTCACGCAGGCAACTTTCTGCAGATGGCTTAGGGTTTCAGAGTTTGCAGAGGCTCTTCCGTCAGACCCAAAACCGCAAAATCAGGATAACCACTCAGAAGCAAGGGTATACAAACTAGGAAGAGATCGGCAAGTCTCTCGGAAGGACAATATCAACTGAACCCCAATCGTTTACTCTATCTTACATTATATATCGAAAAAACCAGACCCAAAAACCTAAAAAATAGGTATTTTGGGTCAGAATCACTCGTTTAAAACTTTTGTTTAATTTCTTTATATATATGACTCACTATTAATACTGTTGAGCCCGAGAACCACAATTTGCAAATCCAGAGTGTTAGCAAATCTCATATCGAACTAAAAAAAAAAATTCAACTATTAAAGTCAGATTTGATCATCGGTTTCTATCAATGTGAAATTTTGCTAGGGAAAAAAATTCTGCATAATTCATTAACGGCTAAAGACCGTACTGAGGCTTTTTATCCAAAAGAGATTTAACCCGCAAAGACAAGTTGCATACGTGCAGACCAGAGTAGAAAATTATAATTGTTGCAAAAAAAAAAAAAAATCCAAATTAAATAAACAACTGAATATACATACCTACATATTTATATATATGTATATAAGCGTATAAATATACATACATACATATTTATATATATGCATATAAACGTATCACGGCAAAGACTTAGATTAGTAGATATGCAACTTTTTCCTCTAAACGTTCTCAGAACTGTGTCTCATTGAGTAATTTTACCTATTGTGCAGTTAATCCCATCGAGTTTCCAAAAAGAAATGCTGATCAATTTAGTCAACAATCTCCCTCAAGAAGGGATTAGCCCTTCCCTTGGATAGTATGGCTATAGCCCCTCAAAAGATTAGGTTAGAACTTGGAAGCCCACAAGGCTCAAAACACCGTCTAATGATCTAGCCTTGAAACTAGAAGAACACGATTTTTTATTTTTATTTTTTATATTCGAAAAGGTCCAAATTTAGAGGACATGAATCCAAAAGGCGATTATCGCTTTCTTTGGATAATTATAAAGGGATCAAACACCATAAAAAAAACATAAGAAACATCATCAAAAGGATAGAATGACTAACCTTGAATGTGATCTGAAATGATTGATGCAAGCAAAAGCAACCATGCAGTCTCTGCACAAAATGCTCATTTCAGTACTAGGAAGAAGACGATGAAAATAAAACCGTAATAAATTTATATTCTCGATTTCATTAGCGATCAATAATTAATACGATCAACTTGGAACATCTTTTCCATTGTATGCGCGATTGTCTTACAGAAAATCATTAAGAGTATTCAAGATATGGATAAAGAATCAACAAAATAATTGGTATAAAGTAATCAACAATTTAAGGTGCAAAATGTATGTATAGATACACTATACACACTGGGAAGATATAAATCACAGACCGGCGATGTAACATTGAGTCTAGCAAACGATACCCTCTTGGAAGCTGAAGCAACACCAGAATAGCCAGAAGGACCCATCAAACTCAGGATAGATAGCGCCATAAACCAAGGATACGGCCAGTTGTAATATTCAATCCATGGGCGCTATCCCTCCTGAGCTTAACAGACTCTTCCATACTCTTGCATATAACATTTATAAAACAACTCTCCATATATATTCAAACCTAAATCAATAGATTATGCAATAATTGAAGAAGCAATATGCATCTATCTTTCAGAAATCAGGGCTCACATGTTGTGGGGTGGAGGATAAATAAAAGGGTAGGAGCCTATTTATTGAGGTGGAAGGTACGTGTGAAAAGAATCACTTTTACTGGTACAAGAGATTTTGTAAATTTGCTTTTAGCGGATTAAATCAGCATTAGTGAAGGACGCTGTTTTACTTTGCATTTTTTTTTTTGTTATTTTATTGTCATTTTTAGTCTCTGAGTTACAACTTCCCTCCTTTTACCCTCCTTTCTCCACAGCCTCATTCCAGGCTAAGTCTATATATATATATATATATATATACATACACATATGGCAAAGATGAGTTACCCAGATGAGTTAGCTCTGACCCCATTAGCTGGGTTGCCTAGTTGACAAAGTGGGTATGCTTTCAATATGTGCAAGGTAGTAATAATTAAGTCATGCAAGCCTATCTTTTTTTTTTTTTTTCAACTACAAAAATATAAATTTTAGTGGGTAGGCAAAACCCCTGCCACAAGTCATCGTGTGATTACATCACATATGATGAACTCTAAGGACCAAAAATTGCCAACAAATTGAGCTGACCAATGTCTTTGGCAGCTTTGAGTAGACCATAAACAAACATGCTTTCTAAACCACGTTCCATAAGTTGGGGGGCGAAATTCCTCGAGTTGTTCGCCAACGCAACATCCCTTGTGAACTTATACTTTTGGAGACTCATACTTGTCAAAAGCAATCGTCACTGAACAGTAATCTCGATTGCAATAAGCAACCTTGAGTTTCTATGCCTCCCTGCATTGCAGTCAAAAATTTACTTATGGCTAATTCAAAATTCCAGCAATCAACTGGCATTTAACTATTTGAAAGCTCGTATATGTAAAACTTTTATGATTCCTGCAAGCACCCATAAAAAAGCCCACTTAGGACTTATCTATAATAATCTCTCAAATAATTTAGCGCTATAATGTCAATTCGATAATCCATTTGTGATACGATAACAAACTTAATCTAACTAACAATTTTCTTACATTTTCCGGCAAATCTTGGTTCCGTGCAGCTTGCCGGGTCATACACATATAATCCATGCACCAAATCTTAATATTAGAACAAAATGAGGGAGGCCAATCCCAAAGTGGGATCTAGAAAGTGGGTGTAAGTTTCACAAAAGTCAAAATGTTTTACAGAAGAATGTTTCAATATGGTCATCAAATCGCGTATCACCGGATACGAGAAAAAAAAAAAAAAGGTTCAATATTCTTCTCAAGATTTGCTGGGTTGGGGGGGCCCTAACCCGAGAGTCTCCTCATATCTGCCCACCCCGACTTGTCCCAATTCCAGCAATGCAACTAACGCCAAGGCCCGATCAGGTTGCCCTGCCCCCCGGCCCCTTCATCGTTGTCAGGTTTTGTCATATATCCTGTGCATCACCTTTACCATAAAAATGATGCTAAACATCACGGAAAAAAAAAAAAATCCAACCTATTCTAAAGCCACTATCCCAATGACGTGTACGTGAATTACCCCCCCCCCCAAATATAAAAAAAATCAAAATGTCCATGATATCCATCTCGGCAAGAATAGTGGCATCGGGATAAGTTAGGATGCATTTTTTCGTGATATTTAACATTATTCTCATCCAAAAAATAAAAAAAAAGAAAATAAAAAAAATCTATCCTAGCCTATCTCGATACGACTATCTCAATGTCGTTTAGGCTAATTACCGACGAAAAAGCAAAATGTTCATGTTATTCACCTTAAAAAAGATAGCGATATCACTATCTGAATGGCGCGTACGCCAACTATAGAAGGAAAAGCGAAAAAAAAGAAAAAAGAAAGATGTATGTGTTGTTCACCTCAGTAAAAATAATAAGGATAGTGGTATCAGGATAAGTTAGGATGAATTTTTTCGTCATGTTTACCTTAATTGTTAGTATAAAAGGCCTCGGTTTATTAATTGGGCTTTTGTTACGTAGTTTTACCACGTCATTAAATAGTAAATTATAAATCCAACAGTGTAAACAGGGACTCGGCCCAGCTTCTCCCTTTCCATTTTTTTCACCTTAAAGATGGTAGTGAGAGTCGAGTTGGTAGAAGTGTGTGACAAGAGTAAAGTCAGACCTAAGCAAATACAAAGACACACACAAAAAAAAAAAAAAAACAAAAAACAAAAAACATTAATTAACATCATCTGAAACATACTTATTTTCGATTTATCAAAAAGAAAAATAATAAAAGGAGGGAAAAATTTTTGAGAAAATAAACAGCAAATTCTCTCAAATTTTAACGAAATATTAAATTTTGATTTCGATGTACCCAAAAGGACAAAAAAAAATAAAATTTGCAGTTATCGACTACTATATTATCGGTCAAATTTAAATATTAAAAAAAAAAAAGAGAGAGACAGGAAATTTTAGACGGCCTTTTTGGCGAAATCAATACCGAAGGGTAGAGAGAGTAGAAAACGTGGCGAACAGAGACAAGCAAAAACAATTCAAATTGGCAGTTGGGCCAATTTCTTTGGTTTTAAAGCCATCTCCAACCGTCCAACGTCTTCCTTTGGAATCTCCGCCATTTCATTCTGCGGCTTATTATAACTAACAAACACGCATGCGCTGGCGCACTCTCCTTCACCGCCGCCGCTGCTACTGCTGCCGCTACCACTCTCCGGTCCTGCGCACTCTCTCTGCTTCCTCCCATTCCTCCGTCATGGCCTCCGCCGCCGCCGCCGCCGCCGCTTCCTCTCTTGCTCTCCCTCCTGTCTCTCTCAAGAGGAGCCTCTCTTTCTCTTTCTCTTTCTCTTTCTCTGCCTCCACCGGAAATGGAATCCGAGGATTTGGCGTGAAAGATGTCGGCCGATCTAGGGTTTTCATGAGCGTTTCGGTTGGATCGCAGGCTGGTGTGGACGATGCCTTGTTCCTCGACTACAAGCCTACCTGTGCCTTTCTGTTTCCCGGTCAGGTGAGTGGCCAATTGACCTTAGCTTCAATTTGCCGTGGCGCTGCCTTCTAATTTGATTGATTGCAGCTGTTGTTTTGATATGTTGACAGGGTGCACAGGCAGTTGGAATGGGAAAGGAAGCCCAGGGTGTGCCGGTTGCGGCGGATTTGTATAAGAAAGCAAATGACATATTAGGGTACCGCTTATGTATTTATCCGTCTAGATTTATATGCTACCTTTCGTGGTTTTGATTTTGGGTTGAAACTCATTCGCATTACCAATGCCAATGTATTTATTGCGTGCAGCTACGATCTTCTAGAACTCTGCACCAATGGTCCAAAAGAGAAGCTGGACACCACCGTCATAAGTCAGGTACGGACTGGCGTGTCTGAATTTTGCATTTTCTCAACCTCTTTTTTGTGCTATTTGTATAAATTTGTTCATCGATCAGTTGGTTCGTTGCTATGTGGCTTTACTTCTACTTCATGGTTCTATGTTGGTGTTTTGGAATAGGATTCCCAATTGACAATTAATAAGCGAGCACTTGATTCGTGTTTCCGCAGCCTGCTATTTATGTCACGAGTTTGGCAGCAGTCGAAGTGCTTCGAACTCGCGATGCAGGGCATCAGATAATTGATTCTGTTGATGTGACATGTGGTCTTAGTCTGGGAGAATATACTGCTCTCGCATTTGCTGGAGCCTTCAGGTCAGTATCTAACTCAATGAGCACCCGTTTTACATTCTCAAACTAATTCATTATTTTCTCCAAACCGAAACATTATCATGTCAATGAAGTTGAACAAGTTAGTTGATCAGCTCTTTAGGCTATTCATTGACATTGAGCCTATCTTCTCTTCTTCTTTGGGTTTTGTTTCTCATAAGCTTTGAGGATGGTCTCAAGCTGGTTAAACTGAGAGGTGAAGCTATGCAGGTAAAGCAAGCCTAAACTTTATATCCTTATCATTGAGCTCTTCTTGACACCTCTTCTCAGTTTGTGTTTTCAATGAAATTGCCACCAGGAAGCTGCTGATGCTGCTAAAAGTGCAATGGTCAGTGTCATAGGACTGGACTCTGACAAGGTTCAACAGTTGTGTGATGCAGCAAATCAAGAAGTTGATGAAGCCAACAAAGTTCAGATTGCAAATTACCTGTGTACTGTAAGATTCTTTTAGACATAGTACTTTATCGTTAACTCCAAAATGTTTTTGCTTATGAGTTTGTTTGGGTGTCTGAGATTGACTGCATTCTATACCGTTAGGGGAATTATGCTGTATCCGGAGGTTTGAAGGGAGTGGAAGCAGTGGAGGCCAAAGCAAAGTCATTCAAAGCTCGAATGACGGTAATATTCTTTCTATTTCTTCTTCCCCTTTTGTTGGCTGGCGTTTATAAGCAAAAACAACTTATTCTTTCTCCTCAGGTGCGCCTAGCTGTTGCAGGTGCCTTCCATACAGGTTTTATGGAACCAGCTGTCTCGAGATTGGAAGCTGCATTGGCAGCGACAGAGATCAGACCTCCGAGAATACCAGTTATATCCAATGTTGATGCACAGCCACATGCAGATCCTGCCACAATTAAGAAGATACTGGCATGCCAGGTGAACCACCCCCCCTGACTCGGGCCTGTGTAATTCTCTCCATTAAAAGTTTTTTTTTTTTTTTAATTGTCTTCTTTATGTTAAAGTTGGAGGAAGTACTTGATCCTGAGGTCAATATTGCAGGTGACTTCCCCTGTTCAATGGGAAACTACTGTGAAGACTCTCCTAACCAGAGGGCTGAAGAAAAGTTACGAACTGGGACCTGGAAAGGTACAACGGGACAACTAACTAAAAAACAGACAAAAATTATTATCTGCAGTAATGAGCCTCTCACCATTTTGAGTTTATGGTGGATCACTGCATCAGGTTATTGCTGGCATTGTCAAGAGAATGGACAAGGGTGCTGATATTGAGAACATTGGTGCTTGAAGCAACTACCCAAGATGCACATTCAAAGTTACATGATTAATACAGAATAACAGTTTCGTATCAGTTGGTGATTGGGGCGGACAGCTTCCTTGTTCAAACCCAAGCCAGAGAAGACATTTGGAGATTGATTTTCCTCGTGAAGATCTGAATTCCGGAAGTGGGGCAAAAGCCAGTTTGAAATTCTCCGAGTCACGTTTTGTAACTTCTATTTTGAGCCAAGATTTGTTTGTATTAGACTGATTTGGTGAAGCCAATAAATTAAATATGATTTCCAACGATCATTACAAGTAGGGTAGCCATAGGCTTCGAACTCCAAGCAAGTTTTAAAACAAATACACAGTCATTTTGCCCAAAACTTTGTGCCACAAAAAACCAAAGGTGGTTCCCTCAACTCTCTTCCTATCTGAAAAAGCCCTCAATATTGCCACACAGCCTCCCCTCTCCGCGATTATGATCAAAAAGAGTCTTGCACCAGCCGGGAATCGAACCCGGGTCTGTACCGTGGCAGGGTACTATTCTACCACTAGACCACTGGTGCTTCGACGATTTTTCCTGCATTAGTATACTTTAAATAGTCTATTATGCAAACTTTCCCGTCGAAACACAATAATCCATCTCGTGTCTGGATGCTTGTTTGCCCTGTTTTCTAGGCCGGAGCTATGCCTTTATGTTGTTTATGGTCAATTGGTTAGGTTCCTTTTGAATATATTCTAAGGTTTGCGGGCAAGGAAAGAGGGTTGTCAGTCCACTACACTCGGATTTTCAGTTGCTTTTGCAAGCGGTCAGTTCACCCTTCGTACCACTGTGGTTGGAGTGATTGCTTTTTCTACGTTGTTGACGGTAAACTTTTGGACACCGTTATGACAATATAAAAAGAAATTACTTTATTCCATCCACCATCCATCGTGAGCAATATTTTGAGAGGTCAATGGTATTACAGAGACACCTTGAATATTACAGAGACTAGCGCCCGAGTCCGCCGAAAGCTTATTTTTCTCAGGAAACAGGAAAAAAGGGCGGTGAAGGAGAAAAGAAAGAGAACACTTGCCGCCAATTTTACAACAAATGAAAGCAAAAAATTTGTTTTTCTTTAAAAATAATAAAAAAAAGTTATGGAAATTGCAACAGAGATAAACCTAGACCTCAGGGAATTCCAGCGGAGATCTTTTCCTCCCCGATTCATAATGCTAACTGGACTCCCTCCTCATGAGACGGACATCAAAGGTAATGGTTTTACCTGCAACTATGACATCCAATGGTAAAATCTCAAAACTCTCCACCGTAAGAAACAGCATAAGAGAAATTCGAATAAACAACGCCCATCCCATTTGAATAACATACTCCACATTTGATTGCTTACCATCCCTTGTGTTAAACTTTAAAATCTCTTGAGGTTGCACAACATTATTCATCTTGCGATGCAATACACAGTCCTTCCTCTCTCTCCCTGGTTATTTGGGCGACAAAATTGCTGTTACTGTTGGTTGAGCCTATGGAAGAAGGCCTTTGAAGCTTCATATGTAGACCAGCAGATTGCAGCGGCCGGTGCATGGAAAAGCATCCTTGGAATCCAACCCCTCGTAAGCCCTCTGTACCCATCCTTTTTCACTATTACTCGAATCACATCTCCAATGGAGCCACCGGTAAATCTGCCACATCCACAAACACCCTGCAAACACACAATCAACAATCTTACTGAAAAATGGCCATGGGGAGTTTAACAGTTGCTAGAAATAAACAAATGGCTTGCATACATCTATTGTTGAATCTCATGAAGTAGCAGTTTAAATAGGGCATGAATAAAAGGATTTTCTAAAGAACGTCACTGCCAAAATATTACCATGATGAGAAGAGTTTATCACACATTGCCATGTAATAAACGAGAAGAAACCATTAAAATAGTGTTATACAGAAGGTAGCAGCTGCCCGATAACAGCTAACAATTTCATTTGAGAATTTTCCAACGAGAATGAGGAAGAAAGAGCAACATAAGCTCCCCTAGTTTGATGTGAAATGATACCCACAAGGATTGAAAAATCAACGCTGAGTTCAGACAATAAGAAAGTTTTTAATAAAGTAAAACAAAGGGAAAATCAAACTATTTAAAACACCAACTACAAGAAAAGCTATTGCATTACAATAAAATATAAGGCTGTTACTTTTTAAGTCAATAATTCATACATCCAGCCTAGTTCAACCAATGAAGTTTATCACTTTTAAGCTTCAATTTTCAGATTGGAACTACCATTCGCAACACCATTACATAACACCTTCCAAACCACATAGTAATGAACAGAAACTAAAAAACTACCTGACACTGCAATTGGGTTTTGACGACATCAAGTGGTGTGGTGACGGCGGCCGCCAGCGCTCCAGAGGCAGCTCCAGCGGTGGCATGAACAAACAATCTCTCATCACTTGCGCTCTTCAGCGAAATCTCCATCAAACCTCTCTTCGCTGCCTCGTAGGATGCAAAATGCACCGCCGTGTACGGCGCATTCATCAAAACTGTGGTCTTATACGACGCGAAAAATGCACCGATCCCCTCCTTAAGGAAGACTGTCTTCATGCAATCCCACACCCCTTTATAATTAGTGTTTTTGCCTAACTGCAGTCTCTGCTTGACCATATCCATGGGCGTTAATACGGCGTCGCTTGTAACCGTCGCGCATACGCCCGACAAGGCGTGAGCTACATGGTTATTTGGATTGTTACCGGAGAAGCGCTTCTTGCAAACTTCGTAGACCGAGAAATAGACGGCGTGGGCGGGGCCAGCGCCTAGGCCCATGGCAGCGATGCCGCGGTACAGGGCTGCGGGGCCATCGGAGTGGACGATGGAGCGGAGGGCGTGGCTGACCTTGACCGTCTTAATCGGGCAAGACCCGAGGGCCTGCATATGGGTCTTGACCGTGTCGACGGGGAACATGGCCATGTGCTCCACCATGCCGGCGATGGATCCCGCGATCGTGAACTGCCAGAAGTGGAGACCGTCGTGGGCGGCCGAGATCTCCGGGCGTATATCGGGCGGTTTCTGGACGGGTCGGAAATCGGGGCTTTGGAAATTGGTGGTGCCTGTAGCGGTGGTTTCCGTAGCCATGGAGCTCTTGGATTGAATACTTGTAGAGGATATATATATATATATATATATATATAGTTTTTCCCTCTTTCCAATTTAGGGTTCTGAAGTGATACCCCTATGATTTATATCCAGACGAAAGAGAGAGTGAAAATTTTGGGGTGGCTGCCACCATTTGCGCTTCCAACAAGACATTGGGTGTGTTTTTTTGGGTTCCTAATTTTGAATCGGATTTAAATTTGGGACCTACACCCTCTATCAAGCGGCGGTAGTGTAATAATAAATAGCATTTTGAGCGTTTTTTTTTTTTATTTATTTTTTTCTGTCCCTTCCTTCCAATAGCAATGAACGAAAGAGTTTTTTTTAATGGTATTTTTGGCATTAAATTTAAAAAATAAATTTAAGAGCTGTAATTTTTTTGTGAAATTATTATTATTATAATTATATGAATTTAAAAATAATAAATTTAAGTGAATATAATTAATTTGTTATATTAAAAAAAGATTGGTCAATATAATAATTATATATTTTATATTGTATATAATATATTAATATAATATATAATAATAAATATATAATATAAAAATTAATTATATTTATTTAAATTTATTTAACCATCTCAAATTCGACTTAGCTAAGTTAAGAACTGCACACAATTCTTAAATGAATGAATGTGGCGTGTAATTCGGTAAAAGTTTGTATAATATATTTTTTAATAATTTAATATATTTTTATTTTTATTCATATTTAAATTTTTTCGCCTTTACATATTTCATAATAAATAAAATTTTATATTTAAAATATAATATTAAGTAAAAATAAATTTTTCATGAAAAAAATTAAACAAAAATATTAATAAATATTAATGTATTTACAATATTTTTTTAATATAAAAAACATGTATAACACAAAAAAATTTGATATATGAAAAAATAACTTTAAAATTCTTAAAAGTGGTATACTCGATATATATATATTTTTTCTATGAATACTGATGACTTTGTTTGTTTGACACTCTCTTGTTTCAAGTACGTGAGAGCCTATGCGAGACAAGACGCCCCGAGTGTACAAAGATTCCCCTAACTTCTGTTAGGATTGACGAGTCTCCAGGCTTATCAATATCATCGGGGGCTTAAACAGCGCGAGGGAACTTTCCCGTCGCAGTGTTGCAGGCAAGCATGGTTGGACTTCAACATTTCCAGATTGACTGATCTGGAAAGACACTCAATACTACGAGTTCAAACTGAATTTTGCTACTTATTGACCATAATAGAAGGCCTTTTTCTTTTGTCAATGCATCACATCGTTGGCAAGCTTGGGGCATGGAAGGAGACTTGTGCACTTGCTGTGTAACATCAGGGTTAGCATAAACGTCAATGGGGAGAAATCACCACAAGTTACAAGCATTTCCGCCTCAGCAATCTGAAACCACAAGCTCTGACCTGATGAGATCTCCCTGATAAAGGAATATACGTTTTCCTAAAGCTCTCTCACTCTTATTTGCTTCTCTTTTCCTTTTCCTTCACTACTCTCCAAGTCCTTAAACCTATGGACAAGTCCCGCAATTTCCTCTCTTGTCGCCAAAGTTCCCTCTTCTTTCACCCTCCACCCAAATTTCCGATCCTCCGCTATCAGCTTACTGTTTGTAAATTGATCAATGGCAATAGGGAAATTAAGAAAAGGAACATGTACAAAAATAGCTTCTTGAGCAGAATTCCACACGCAGTTTGTCCAAAATCCACCTATTGAAGAATGGCCAAACACCCTTAATTGGTCACATCAGGAAACTACTACTCCCATGCCACCACACGCAACTTTTACCCTCTAATCTGAAACCACAGGCACCGAATGCCTCTTCTGCGTAAACCAGCTGCATTTTCATCTATTTGGGCACTTGAAACCAAAAGAAAACTTCCCAAACGAATGTACAGCACCGAGCCACAAGGTTGACAGTCTATCCATCTTTTGTAGTTGACACCATCGTTGCCGGTACTACTTTCTGGGGCATTGTTTTTATGACCTAAAGAAGGTATCGGAGGACCCATGATGAAGATGGAGATTGAATATTTTTGTTTCAAAGCACCAACAGGTTGGGGTTCAAGCCCGTTGATGGTAGACAATATAAGATTTTGCGCTTGAGGCACCCACGACAATGCTTCTTGGATCCGACACAGAATTTTTCTCTAGTTGGCTTTGACGGAAAGGGGGAGGTCCTCTCGTCGCATTGAAGACACTCATGGAATGTAGTTGGCATTCTCAAGCTTAAAGTACTTTTAATCAATATCCTGGCAATCAGGAGAATTCAAGTAATTATTTCAGATAGTAACAGATCAGATGAATGCTTTATATCAGATCAACAAGAATACATGTTCTTGATTATGATCTATTGGCCTCCATTTGTGCAGTTCAGAATTCCAGGATTGGAACATTAACAATCCTAAATAGGCTTACAGAGCATCCATGATCCGATTTAGTGTGACGGCTGCTCAGGAAACGTCTCTGATGAATGCCTCAAGGTTTTTATCGGATGATCCAAAGAGCTAGCTTGCCAATTTCCTGAAATTCTTTTGCTCGCCTCCTAGGCATGTCCTCGTGAAATATCCCTGATGAAGGAATCAAGGTTTCTATCAGACGACCCCCCTCTAGCAATTGCTGCTCGCCAAAGCTCTCTAAGTTCTTTTCCTCTTTTCCTCACTTCGTTGACCTCTCGGCTCTCTGGATCCATAAACTTTCGAACCAGTTGTGCAGTTTCTTGGCTTGTCACCAGATTTTCCCCAATTCCTCTATTCACTCTCCACCCCATCTTCCAATCTTCCACAATCAATTTATTGTTTGTAACTTGATCCCAAAAAATAGGAAAAGCAAGCACTGGAACCCCAGAAAAGAGAGCTTCTTGAGTGGAATTCCACCCACAATGTGTCCAAAACCCTCCAATTGCAGGATGGCACAGAACACTTAATTGGTCACACCAAGGCACAACTAGTCCCCTGTCACCAAAACCATCTTTGATCCATGTTGTTTGCCCTCTTGACACCCACAAGAACTTGACACTACTATCATACACCCCAGCAAAAATTTCTTCCATTTGGGCACTTGACAAAGAAAGAAAACTTCCCATTGAGACATAAAGCACAGAATTCTTGGGTTGGCAATCTAGCCATTCTAGATAATCAGGGACACTGTGAGCATTACCACTCACTGAGGAACTACATGAACTGTCTCTGAGTTCCAAATAAGGGATAATTGGGCCTATTGGGTAGACAGGCAAACCAAGCTTCGGCTTTAAAGATTCAATCACTTGTGATTCAAGCTCATAGGTAGAAGCGATCAAAAGGTACTGCGCTTTGGACACCATTGAAACGCATTCAAGGGCAAGGGGCAAGAGGAGTTGCCTGTCGGGCCCGAAGAAAATTGTAGGAAGATCTGCTATACGTGTGGAAGAAACTCCGGGAATGTAGTCCACTCGCTCTTCTCCTCTTTCTGGCGTATACACGGCAAAACACAAATGAATCATATTTCAACAATATTGCATTGTAAAACAAAAAATGCAACCCTTATTTCCTATGCTTTGTTTCATATAATTAATTAATACTTCTAGTCTCCAATTTTTTTGTCTCTTTTATTAAG
The DNA here is from genome assembly GCA_019804595.1 of Bruguiera parviflora. Classification (NCBI taxonomy): domain Eukaryota; kingdom Viridiplantae; phylum Streptophyta; class Magnoliopsida; order Malpighiales; family Rhizophoraceae; genus Bruguiera; species Bruguiera parviflora. The sequence goes on from CM034060.1 coordinate 547,037, forward strand.
ACGTTCATAATCAAATTTCAATAGACTTAAGATTTTTTCAAGATAAACTTGGAAGAATATAAGTTTGCAATTATCTCGTCTATAGTTACCAATTGAGCATAGCTGCACTGGGATGGAGAATAATCCACGACATCTTGAGCACCTTAAATCACTCATACAAGCTATTTTTTAGAAACCAACTCAGGTTGACAGAAGTGGCATAAAACTTTAGTAAACATTTAGTACCCCTTGTCCTAAAATCGTACAAAAGCAGGAATCTCCTTCCTATCCTTGTTATTAATAATAATAATACTAAGTGGTGAATTGTCCGGAGAGATTTAAGTTGTATTAGTATGCTGACAACTTAAACCAATGTAAATTAGAGAGAGAGGGAGAGAGAGAGAGAGAGTAATTTTGTTTGGACACCTGATAATTCAACTGGAAAATGCTGGTTTTGCTTGAGAAGCTCGAGGTGATAAAACATGGAAAAGAGAGTAGCTGCCTGAGGCCAAAGAACGGCAACCGGAATCCTCCGGCGATTCCCCAAACCGCTCACCCACATCATGTGAGCATCACCTACAATAGCATTAACCGGCGGATCAAGCCGATCAAGGAGCTGCTCAACCGGTGCTTCCATCTTGGTTGAAACGGCTTCAAAGAAGCCAACATATTGTCTGAAGCGGACGAGCTCGGAGGGGATTATGTTGGGAATTGTGGCAAAACGGACGTTGGCTGGCCTGTTTGGGTTTGAGCCGATGAAGCCGAGCCATTCTTCGGTGACCACGAAAGTGATGAGAATATCGGGTTTCTTGGTAGACAGGACCTTGCAGAGGCTCAGCATGGGGTTTACGTGGCCTCTGCCAGGGAAAGGCAGCGCCACTACGTGGCAGATCCGGGTTGATCGAACTTGGGAGTTATGCATTTCTCGGAACTTGTGGTCTGTTGGGTGGAGAGAAGCTATGAAAGTATTGGGATTGATCTGAATTGTAAGCATGTAATGTAATGGTATGGAACCATGGAATCATAGAGGACAAGACGCTGAAGATGTCACATGCCCATTTTAATAAAGCCTGCGGAGTGAGAAGCCAATGTCACGTCGAATCACCTCGAAGGTAAAAATTGTTTGCATCATTAACTAGTACAAGCCCCTTGTTACTGCCCATTAAAGTGACGTTGATGGTGGCGTCAACATTGAGTAGGGCTGCTGTCATCGTTGGCCTGTGGCCCCGACGTTTCAACGCTTTTTTATTTTTTTTCAATGATTGCCCTTATTGAATTGCTCCTTTTACCCTTCTCGTCGTTATCTTTTTTTTTTTCCCGGGTATCGATTGGTCAGCTGGCCTGTCAGAGTACATGCCTTTGCGCGTTGTAAGTTGTAACCCATCCCATAATGAAATGGGCTTCCCTAGGTCTACTAGCCAGGCATGGCACCTCTGCTAGGCTCCTTTGCCGGCATGTGGACCGTACAGACTTCTTTATCCCCCAAAAAATAAATAAAACAAAATACTTGAACAAGCGAGCCACTCACCACCTCATATCCGACCCAACATCCATTGGTATACAAGAGTAAATGGAAAAGCCGCCCAGGTCAACGTTCCTAGTCCGTTATAGTCGGCAAATAAAATCCAACTGTTCAACTAACTTTTATGTTAAATTTTTTGAAATTTAAGACCGACAACATTTCCTCAAAGGAAATGAAAATTCGTTGAATTTAGTGCTTCTCATGCTTGAATTCAATAGCCTCCCCATGCAAATGGCTGGATCCTGCAAAATTTTCACGAAAATTTCACCTGCTTCGGTCTTGTGGAGGGAGTGTAATCATGACAAACAAGAAAATGAAGATTCGAATCCCTCAACACCAAAAGAAATAATGAGAAACTTTTGCTGGAAAAAAAAGAGAGAGAGAGAGAGAGAGAGAGAGAGAGAAACTTCCACGGTTCTTTTGCCTGAAAATTGGGAAATAAATAAAAAACTACTATTACAAATTTACAATGCATTTCATGAAGTTTTTAAATTGATTCTGAAGGGACATCCCAGTAAGTATAGCTTGTAAGACTTGTAAAAAAAGGGAAATTTTGTAAACACATATAGGAGCATTGACTGATTGCAAGTGAGACTGATTGGTATAATCTGCCAAAGGGTAACGAACAATCTGCGAAAGGGAGTGATGGTTTGACGAGTGTTGACTAAAGCGACCCTCTTGGCATCGCAGAAACATTCGAGGAGGGCATGGTGGAATTGAAAAACCATCGAAATCTTATTCAGAATAAATGCTGGGGCAAAAAGAAATTGAGTGGTTTTTTTCTTTTTCTCTTTCTTTTTTTCATATTCATTAGCTAGATCTAATTTCAATCCAATGCTAAAATAATATTGTGTAAGCAGGGGCACGGATGTGCTAGATAGTTCAGGCAGACTCTATGATAAGGGTTTCATGTAAACGGCAACTAGCTTGTAGAGACACGAGTAAATTGATATTCATTGTTAATTGTCATTCTGCATTGAATTAATATTATACAATTAAAAATAATAACAATATGACTGGACGCTTTTTTCAAGCACCGATAATATTGTCTTAATCAAGAAAACCGTATTAATTGTATTCCAAATCTCGCAGGCGGATTGCCTCCCATAATTGTATATTCTTTTAATTTTAATTTCTATGCTCATTCCAGTATCAAAAAAGGGTTCTATTAGAAGTCTGTTCAAAAAGATACAGAGTCAGTGCATCCATCAAGCAATCGCGCAATTTCTACGTCCCAGGGATCCCACAGGCAAAATTGGTGGGGGAAATTAAATGGGGTGGAAACAAAAATCGCGTTTTCATTAGCAAAACCAATTTAAGTCCAAAGGAACTCTCTCTACAGATGCTCTTGGATTACATTGCTAGAAGAAGCAAAGTTATAGTACTGGGGTGCGTTTTCCGAGTTACCACGGGCCAGACGGAGCAACTCATCATCATTCTCTAGCTGGGTTGGTAATATAGGGTCTTGCTGCATCTGTATGCAAAGTATATCTGCTTGAGCAATAGAAAGTTGCGTTTGCAGCTGTGAGACTTGATTTTGCAGGCAGGATATCACACCAACACATCCATAGACCGGATCACGCATTCTTGCATTTGCTTCATAAACTAAACTGCTCACAGCATCTGCTCTTTGATGAACCGTAATCTCCTGTATGTTCAGCGTATGTATATATGAACAATCATTAAAGGGCAACCATTTTGTGAAAAAATAAAAGTAAAATCACGTATATCTGATCATTTTAAGAAGATAAGATTTTTCTTCATCAACAAGAAACACGGATGCATTGATCTTGGAAATTCTTACAGGTTACTTTATTTTTCTTTGGGTGGGTGCGGGGTCTAAAAGTTAAGAATATGGCCATTCTAGTAGATCGAGCTAGCAGTCAGATTGGAAACCTAAAACATCGGAACAAATTATAGAGAAGGGAACATCTATGAGATACAATAACTACACTAATGTACAGAGTTACCTATCAAATTTGCACTAATGTGCAGAGTTATTACCTATCAAATTTCCCGAAGGGCTTCTAAACAGAGAGAGAGAGAGAGGGAGGGAGGGAGGGAGGGAAGGAGGGGGGAGAGAGGAAACCTGCAACATTTTGCTGACATTGCTAGCGCCAAAGACCTTGTGAACAACAGCAAACTTGTCAGGGTCATCAGAAGGGAAGTAAGGAGCAAAGATGCAGCCCTTGGTGCAGCGGCGCCTCAGTAGCTTGCAGGATGCGCACGGTGAAGAGCCCCCCATTTGGATTCTATTATTATTATTATTATTATTATTATTATTATAACTATTACTATTATTAGTTAATCTAATTAAAAAGTTAAGAACAACCCTTTTGACAGATAAAGAGGAAAAGATATATAGAAAAGCACAAGACAACAAGCTTAAAGTTGCAGAAACAGAGCTGAAAATGCGTATTTATAATTGTTGATGAAGAGTAACCTGGCCAAGGTAGAAGGAATGTGCACATGCACCTGTAGTGGGAGACAATAACGACTAAAATAAGGTTAACGAATTCAAGAAGAAAGCGTAGAATATATTAATCCTGATGCGAAAGGAACAATCATTAATTGCTTGTAGCCATTCACATACGTTATTTACTTTACAGCTTTAACATTATGAATTGGAGAGCTGCATGGCTTAGGGCATTTTAGTCGCCTGAGGTTGGTTGACCACCGCCCTTGCCGCGTGATGGGCTGGCAATGAAGTTTTGTAAAATCACAGGCCACGTTCTAGTTTGACCATCAAAGTTCTTTGTCGGAGTCGTATATTCCCCCCTGGTATGAGATATGAGATACTGTGTTAGGATACACTAAGCAAGGAAATTATATATCTATTTATTAAAAAATATATTTTTATTTTATTTAAATAAAAAATAATTAAATTATGAGTTTTTTTAAAAATAAATTTAATTTTTTTATAGAAAAACTAAAAGAAGAATTTATAATTATTCTTTTTGTGGAAATTATTTTTCTTTTTTCTTGTTTTTTTCTTAATTATTAATATTTTTATTATGTAAATTATATATATATATATATATATATATATATATAATTTATTAATATAGATTAGATAAATTATAATATATATTAAATTATAATACAATAAATTGAGTAAATTAAATAAATGTTAAAATTTTAATTTTAATAAAAAATTAAAAAAATACTACAAATCATTAAATTAAAATTAAAATTAAATATTTATATTATTTATAAATTTAAGATTATTTCACTAATTTTCTCTTTATTTTTGTAATATATATATATAGTTTTATGGTCAAGTGTAAATGTAAGATTTTGATTGTTCTCAAACGTTCAACCTTGTGCACTAGAAAAGTGAGGTGTGGAATCAAACCATCTTTCTAAGGCTCGGTTTCAACTTTCCCTGTATCGAAAACGGAGCCGAGAATTGATGCGAAACCATAACCCCAACCACTATAGGAGAAATATTGGCCTCGTCGTGAATGTTTATAAACAGCATTTCACACACACACACACACCCCAGCAAACAACTCACAATTAGAGGATCCGCAAAAACATATACTCGATCAGGTACAGTAATATAAACATAGATATGTTCATTTTGTTTTTCCAGGATACTTTTTCATCCTTCTAAATAATTAAGGTTTGAGATGAGAGGTAGCCATAAAAAATTTCCTCATCGACTACCTCTAAAATTTTCTAAAACATAGATTATATCTCCGACATTAATAAAAATTTAAAAAAAAAACAAGGTAACTGTAGCTATAAACATATAAATAGGGAATATCCTCGGACATGATTAATCGGCATCTGGTTATCAGCATTTCCTTCGAAAAGTTTTGATCTATTTTGACATTGTTTGCATGATTCTAACCCATCAAATAAACCATACATATACGGGAAACAAGCACGGCACATCTGTACGTGTTTTTTTTATTTATTTATAATATATATATATATATATATATATATATATATTGGTTAGCTTTTAAATGCGTTTATGACGTAAATTAAGTTTATGTCTCGATTCTTGCCTTGCGTTAGAGAAGCGGTATCTCTTCTGATTGTGAGGACATTGCAAAACGCGTATTTCCAAGTTTTTTTAACTTCCAGCGTCCAACTTTCAAAACCCCTAATCAGCCCATAGGAAGAAAAAGAACAACGCATTACTGTCGAGACGGCGATAACCCCGTATTATGTTTTCTTTATTTTAATCTGCTTTTTTGTTTTTTGTTTTTTTTAACCTCGAAGACAAAGTACGGTCTAATTGAAGCACTCATTTTCAAATCTAGAAGTTAGAATTAGAAGCAACAAATGTTTGAAAAAAAAAAAGAAAGACAAAAAGGTCCAAAAAAAATTAAAAAAAAAACACACACACACAACCTTCCTAGTGACACCGATCCTTATGAATTTCAGGGCTTTCCAGTATCAGCAATTTGTTTATTCAAAAAGCAAGTCTATATATTATTTATTAATTCGGTGTCAGACCAGGAGGAGCAGCCGTTGCCGGTGAGCACGTGATCGCACGAAGATGCAACCATACCTGCGTATTTTTTCTGCACAGTTACGCTTCGCTCCTTAAAAGTTCACGGATTCTAAGTCAACAAACGGCCAAGAATCATCTATTTTTTGTACATACTGGGACACGGAAAAACTTGGCACGCTTATACAATCCCGAAAAAGTGGAAATTCATTTCTATTTATAAGTGTTTACTATTTTTATTTATTAATTAATTTATTATTTTTTTGTAAGTATAAAAAACACCAATTTTATGTCTCTTAGAATTGAATGTCGCTCAATTTTTATTTTATTTTCTCGCGAGTTCCTCCTTTCTCTTTTTCTTTTTTTCCTGTGCCCCACACATTACATAATATATGTGCTCCACATGACATGTGACCTTATCCGATAAATCCTTTGGTAACCTTGTTCAAGAATGGGACAGAACATCGCAGAAATACCAGGAAAAAAAAAAAAAGAAAAACAAAAAAGACTAGAGCAGAAGTAGAAGAACTCCATGAAAGCTCATTTTCGAGGTTTGCCATGTTTTCTTACGAGTTTAGACATAGCATGTGTAGGCAGAACCGGCACACTTTTCTTGGCCCAATTGCGCACCTATCCACCCTTGTCTAATGGGCCACGCACAGAAGTCAAATACCATTTAGTTAAAAAATAAAAAATTAAAAAAAAAATCACCATGATCGCATGCTCCTATACTATTTTTATTTGTTTAGAATGAGAGGAATGACTTTGTTCAGAAATTTGTTTTTTCTTTAAAAAGTAGAGAAAAGAAATTAACGACTTCACGTCTTTGGAAACCAGAAGCGGTAATGAGACACGTTGTGGGCCTTTTGGGCTTATGCAACGCTCAAATAAATGTAAAGTAAGTGAATATTGGGCCCAGACCAATCCAATGGACTCTGCCTATAGGCAATAGAAACGTAAAACCGATATTTTATTTCTTTTCATTTTTCCATCCGTCGGGAGCGTTTTTTAAATCCGGAGAATGGCCGGACGCAACCATCTGCCGCCGCCGGCCCGGGCGTTGAGGCTCCGGGAGGTGCCTTTATCTCGAGTCCCCCTCCCTCCTCCTCTCCATCCACTCGACGACCCCCGCCTACACAACCGTCTGCTCCTCTCCGCCGCCGACCGGCCGCCTCACCCATCAACAATCCTCGACGACCGCATCGCCATCCAGCAGCGCGAGGTCCAGTCTCTTCTCATTGACAATCAACGGCTCGCAGGCACTCACATCGCGCTAAAACAAGATCTGGCCATCGCTCAACAGGATATCCTCCAGTTATCGGCTGCTGCTGCCGATGTCAAGGCCGAGAGGGATGATCAGGTGCGGCAGATGTATGAGAAATCACTGAAATTGGACGCGGAGGTGCACGCGATCGGTGCTATGAGCGAGGAGATTGTTCAGGTGAAGACGGACGTAAAAAAGCTTACTATACTCCGGCAGGAGCTTACTGCGGAGTTGCAGGCGATTAATGATGATCTTGACAATGCGACAAGGGAGGCAAAGCAAGTGCCTGAGATTAAGGCTGAGATCAATGCCGTAAAGCACGAAATTCAAAGAGGAAGGTAATTTTAAACTTTTAACGAAGTACTTTTTTTTTTTTCTTCTCTTTTCAATATTTTGCTCATTCTCAATAACTTGTTCGAGCTTAGGCACAAGTTTCCTTGAATAATGGCTGGCTGATGATGGATTTTAAAAGATGAAAATGTGATCTTATTGAATTTCTTGGGAGTTTGAGCAAGCAAGAAACATGTTATGATGGTTCTTGAAGGTTAAATTTGAGTAGAATTCACGAGATCATGTGTGTAGGGACAAAGTCAGGTTGGCATGTTGCTAGATTACAGAGGGTAATAGATTACTTGAGAACGAAGATGACGAGTGTGAGGACTGGCCTGGCAGGTTGAGAATTTTAATGCATTTTGTAGAAATGGCTTTGAAATCCATAACATCATTCATCAGTGACTATCACTGGGTGATTTCTTTGATTATGGTGTCATATAATACCGCGGGATGCCTGATCAATGGATTCCTTAACAGAAGAGTAAGATCATATTCAATTTCACATGCTATATAAGAGGTTGGAGCTTGTCAGAAAAAGGTTGCCTGTATGTTCATTAGGTTGCATTAGTGCACTGATCATGGGGTATTGAGCTAGAAGAAATGTTCTAGCACAGTTGTAATTCCATTAGGGTCGTACAACTTAATCAGAAGGATTTGTCACAACCTGTGTACCTTCAGATTTCCATACAGCCAATTATAAAGTACTCTAATGACAAGTAGCAAGGCAGATCCACTGTGTACATGATCTGATCATAAGGCATACGATAATGCACCACAGAAGGTAACATGTTGGCAGGACAATTGATACATAAAAGAAATTGTTATATTTGACACATAGGGCTTCAATCAGCAGATATGATGAGGTAGAACTTGTGTTCCCCAAAACTTTACAACCTGAATATCCAAGTAAAATTTCAACAGCCAACAAGAAGTCTGTAATAATAGAGAAGGAATTGGTGGAAATGTATGAAAAACTGCTAGATGGATTTAGATTTATAGGAGTTGAAATTGTGGAGCCATGAATATTGAATGAAAATGTAAAAATTTTGAGGTTGTTGAGTTTATAAAATATTCAGGATAGAATTTGAAGGCTATAATCCTGTTCTTGAATGTTACTAGGGCTGCAATTGAAATTGAGAAGAAGACGCGGGCTAGTAACCTTGAGCATAGACAGGTGATGGAGAAAAATATGATTATGGTAGCCAATGAAATTGAAAGACTTCGTGCTGACCTGACTAATGCAGAGAAAAGAGCAAGGGCAGCAGCAACTGCAGCAACGGCAGGAAAACCTAGTAAGTTTACCACATAAATGTAAAAAAAGGTGCTGCTACCTGCATGACAAATGATCTGCATGCAGGCAGATTTCCAGTGTGCGACCCACAATGGATGAAAAGTAAAATTTATATATGCATGCATCTAGACCATTCAGCATGAAATTCAGCCTCAGCAAAATTTCCTTGAATCAAGGTTTTGATCTCATGATTCTTGATGCTTAGGTCATGGATATGCCACAAACTATGGCAATCCTGATGTGGGTTATGGTGGAAATCCATATCCAGATCTTTATGGCATGCATCAGGTTCAGGTAATGTCCTTGTCAATGTACTACTTGTTATTAGGATACTACTTTCCGGCTTTCTGGGTGTCTGTTAGTCAGTTGTAGGATCAGACTCTCACATACTCTGAAATTGGATTTATAGAATCCCCATGCCAACAGAATTCAAAACAGATAAGGGAGGATCCATATATCTGATACATTTGAAATGCACTTTTAAAGTGCAGCTTCAATGGTCTCAGTTTTTGAACTTACCACATCTGACAGTAGCTTTTCTGTAAACATTTAAAAAAGAAAAATCAGGTACTGTTTTCTACATAATGGAAAACCAAATGTTTCCACATGGTTTGACTCTCAAGTTCCAAATAACGAATGCAAGACAGAGGCTTAAGCAACTTGTTTGTATTTCAGGTTCAGGCTGGCCGTGATGCTGGTTGTCCATTTGCATCCGGAGGTATGCCTAACAATTCTTATGACATGCAACCGACATGGCTGCATAGATGAGGTTGTGTAAATCTGTTACTCCTCACCATTGGCCCATATTTTGTTTTATAATATGGGATGAGGTGCAGGAAATTTACACTTGGCATAAATGGTTGATGATTGGTATATTATAAGTTGGTTGACTTGAGAGCGTAATTAGTGGGCATACTTACTCTTTGCTTTATTCTTCCCTTATTTGGCGAGATTGACATCTCAACTCCCCTGCCAGAATCTTCAAAGAAATTGGAGGATGTTAATTAGAATAGATCGAGCAGTTCAAAGGGGGCTTCGCTTCTGTGTTTTGTTCTAGTACATCACGAAATATGCTTCCCAGGGCCGATTATACCTGATAAATGTCAACTGTGTATGTTAATATAGAATAGAACGCGCAGTTCGAAGGGGGCTTTGCTTCTGTTTTTCGTTCGAGTACATCGCGAAACATCCTTCCTAGGACCAAAGTTCGTGTTTATTCTCTTGAATTCAAGAAGCTCAAGAAATAACTAAATAGCTCAACGAAAAGGTGAACTAAAGATGACTTCGAGTTGTTTTAAATTAAGATCCGAACAAGGGGTGTAATAACAAATAGCAATCGAGTATAATATTTGATGGATAGCTTTCTGCAGATTACACCGATTTGGGGCACAGGCTTGTCAGAGCATTGTTTGGCACTAGAGGTCGATAACACATAACTAGAAGAATTCAAACAACTGCGCCGCTAGATTTAAAATATGTAAAACTTACGACTGATTGTAGATTAAAGAATTGTGGCTTTGAAAGTCGCCCCTTTCATGCAAATCTGACATCCCTTCCTTGCCCACGGTTACACGCTCCCATGCGGCGGCGATCGATCCAGAAGGGCTAAAAGGGCTAAGAAATAAACAGGTACGCTAGCCACTCTATGAAGCAGAATAAATTAGGCGAGCTTTCACTCTTTTTTTAACGATGAAATCGTGTTGGCGAAGAGTTTGGTTGCGCGGCCTCCTAACAAGGATACATGCCTAAAATGCATGTTAATGCCCTTCTGCATGAAGCATAAATGCAGGCTGATAATAAGGGCGCCCCCTGTTAATCCCAGACAAGGATAAAGCGTGATTTTCGAAGAGCTGCACTCACCTGAAAATATCAATCTACCTTAGCAGCAAGCAATCGGGACTTTATCCGCTTGCCTTAAAAAAAAAAAACAATCCAGGCCAAGGTGCGTTACACAGTGCAAATGAACAACCTACCTCTTAGTCTCCAGTTCAAGAACAACCATCAAATGCAACATAATCAAATGCCCTAAACACCAGTTAGTACATAAAAAGCTCTGAACTGAAGTTCTCAGTATGGGCGTGAGCGGTTTCCGGCATAATTATGCCTAGCTGGCCCAGAACCTCCACCGTCTCTGTAACTATCTCTACGGCGGTCTCCTCCTCCATACCCGCCCCTGCCACCACCCCTGTCATACATGCGGTCGGTTCAAAATACTGAATAGACAGACACTAAGACATTTGAATAAAATACAGCTAAGAAACAAGATAAACAGTAATATCCATGATTTTCCTTCAATACTTCTAGTTAAAAAAGATATCAACAGAAATACAGGGGGAAATACACAAATTGGATGTTCCATTACATGAAACATTTCCAAGACAATATCCACAGCAGAGTTAATAAATAAACATTTCTCATGCAAACCAAAAGGCTGATGGAGAATTTAATACAATTTTGTATATGGTTTTGCTATCACACTTATACTCAAAACTAACACTATTTAAACGAGAAGGTTTTCACAAAATACCACAACTCTGGGAAAATACAAAAACTGTTGCAAGTTCAAGAAGGCAAGGCTATTAAACATTAAAATACAAGTTTAAAAAGGAGGGAAATGTAAACCAGCAAAGGAACCCCACTTCTAAATGCTACTAAAATAGATAACAACCACTGTGACAGCATGTGTGGTAAAATTCACTCTACATTCTACAACTAAAAGAAAACCATCAACCACTTGAAGATATCATGAAGACTACAAAAGTGATGCAAGAACCCAAAGTTGCTATGCATCTTATCACCCACTTTGCCACTATTTTATGATCCTTCTTGATTTAGTTTCTGTCTTCTGGCAATTATGATAATGCACTAAATCTCTTGAAACCTTACACATGGGAGTGAGTTAAGTAAGAAATTTGCATGTTGCATAACTCCACAGAAATGGATGCAATCAAAGTTCATGGGAAAGAACCGGCACTGTCAGAACTTAAGCATGTAAGTTGAAACATAGCCAAGATTCACAACACATTTGAAACCAGTATTTGACAGTCAAAATGAAATGAGTGATTAGCGATGTACCCATGGTCATAAGATGGAACTTTTGGTGCTGTCTTTTCTGCCATTGCAACACTAATTTTATATCCTCTTAGATCATAATCTGAAATAAAATGCAAAATAAGCACATAATACCAGACAAACAAACGGAAGAAAAGAAAGAACATTCTTTCTACAAAGACAGAATGTACATCTTTAGAGAAAAAAAAAAAAAAACTCAATAGAACAAGGGAACCAGTTGGATGGTCAAACCGTTATAAAAACCACCAGCAGAATGTGCAGCTGATGGATCTTCATAGGACAAAACTGCATCACCCTTATTGTTCCCCTTCTCATCTGTGTATATTTTTATATTCCAGGGCCACTGATCTTTATAGCCACGCTTCTGCTTAATCCTTCCAACCTAGATAACAATTGAAATTACTAAAAGAATCCATATTAAAAATAAAAAAATAAAAAAAACAAGAAAGGATGTCATAGACATCACTTAAGTCATACTTCCAAGTTTCCAATTTCCACACAACATCAAAGAATCATGGCAAGGTCAGAGATGAATAAATTCGAAATTAATTCAGAGAAAAAAAAAAACAACAAGAAGAGGATTAAAAGGTGAACTACTTATGCCAGAGAGAATATTGCTTCAAATGAATTTGGAAACAAACCAAGGAACATAGATCTGTGTGCATGCATTTAAGCTCAAGGGAAAGATCTGAAATTACTTGTCCAATGCCGCCAAAAAGTTCTTTGAGTTCATCAGTAGTCACATCTGGTGGCAAATTGGATATGTATATCCTTGAGTTGTCACAACTATCATCACAATTCCCATCACACTGCTTAATTTTGGCTGAGGCGTCCACAGCAGTTCCACCATAACCACCACCTCCTTGATACCGAGGGCCACCAGAACCATGCCCACCTTCATATCTACCAGGTGGACCACCTCGTCCACCGCTCCTCAGATCCCCTACAGCATCACCACTGTAACCACCTACAGGACCACCATAGGAAGGAGGATATGCTGTTTGTTCTCCACTATAGCTTGTAGGTGGGGGAACCGCATCCATTCCATAATTTGTGTTCCTATTATATGAATTAGGAGGTGGTGGATTATTGCCGACAGAACCACCAATAGATGGGAATGCCGGTGAAGGTGCCTGATTATACTCACCACTGTCTCTTCCTTGATTACCTCCATATGGACCTCCTCTATTGTCACTGCCACCTCTATTATCATAACTACCAGCTCTACCCCCATCACCATAATTCCTGCTTCTATTACCTTCAAAACTACCACCCCTACCACCTCGATTGTCACTGTATGACCCACCACCTCCTCCTCTGTTATAACCACCACCAATATTACCGCTGCGATCACTGTTGGCACCAGCAGGAGAGGGCGCACCACATTTGTTACACTCAACTCTTCTTGCAAAGTTCAGATTCCCACAGCTACAAATGCAACAACAATAACAAAGATTCGCACGTATTATAACAGCAGGAGTTAATAAGTTCATTTGACTGAATCTTAAACCACAATCTGTGCTGATAGAGTGTGAAATACCAGAAAACCCATAAGAAATGCATCGAACCAAAAAAGCTCGCTGATCAGAGAGAAAGAGAGAGAATACCTCGTGTTTGGACAAAGCCAATCACCATCTCTGCCGCCTCCACCACGGCCACCTCCTCTTCCCCCGCCGCCCCTGCCTCCACGATCGCCTTGCTGATATCCACCTCCTGCAGATCGAATACAAGTTAAAGGTCGAACGGTACAAAACTGAAGAATAGAAGATCGTAATTGTAAACAAAATCCAAAATAAATCACAAACGCTATCCAAGAAGAAGGCAGTACCTCGATTTTGCGAATTGCCACCATAACCTCCACCACCTCCTCCTCTACCACCACCACCTCGGCCACCATAACCACCGCGGCCACCTCCTCCACCTCCACCGTAACCACTATCAGCCCCATATCCTCCTCCGCCCCCACCATATCCCCCTCCGCCACCGTATCCGCCGCCGTATCCACCACCGCCATAAGATGGAGGGGCGGATTCGCCGTCTTGACCGTACATCGCAGGGCCGATCTAACCTTCTCCAGGAAACTTCCTTTCTCCCTTCGGTCTCGGCGAGACGCCAAACAGAGACTCGAGCAAAAGATAGGTTCTCTCGTTCCTCTGATGTGAACTATTTATTGGGTCTAGTTACCTTGCAGATGTTTTTGTCCCCACTCTTGTCACGCTGGCGAGAGCCGACCAAGAGGTATTCTTAAGGACACTTTACGGTGCGGTTACGCCTATGGTGTTGAGATGCGGCCGTCGATCTATCGATACCAGACCTTTTTATTCAGCACCACAGCGTAGTGATAGCACATTAAAAATAATATAATAACGATAAATAATAATAATAATAATAATAATAATATATATATATATATAATAATTTTTTATATTTAATTTTAATTATTTATAAAATAAAATGACTTGGTGCTGTTACGTAATTTCTTAAGAATTGCTATCTATATATATATATATTTTTGTTTACCTTTTTTTAGTTTATCTCTCGAGGACCTGTTTCGCTGATTAAACACAGTCTCGTCCACTAGTTTGAGTTTAGGGCGCTAGGTGTAACTATTTTTTAAATTCAGGATATTCAATGTATATTTTCAAAAGACAAGGATGTGTGGAATTGCGGATCACGGAAATAATTAGATTTTTAAAGAGAAAGATAAATTTTATAATTAAAAATAAATTATACTATTATGTTTTTTTTGCCTAACAAAATTATAAATAAATAATAAAATTACTTATAGTAACCGACAAAATAATATCATATTCATTGTGATTATAGGACATTTACTGCTACAATGATAAAATTCATGTTATCAAAACACTTAAAAAAAAAGAAAAGAAAAGAAAAGAAAAGAAAAAGCATGCTTTGGGAAACAACAGCAATTAACCATTACAAAGTATGTGAGGCACGAACCTCCTAATACATAAAATTAAAAATTGAGGCAAATCAACATATACTCAAACGGTGTCGTTCATGTTAATGGGTCATGGACCCCACTTGAAGCACTTCGAGTTTTCAGTGTGGCGTCGACTTGAGTCGTATGGTGGACAGTAGTCCTGACAGCGGAACTCGGAGACGAAAGAGATAAGGTGGAGAAGATCATGTCGAGGGAAGGAGAGGTGGTGTGCGTCACTGGAGGCAGCGGCTGCATTGGCTCCTGGCTCGTCCTCCTTCTGCTTGAGCGAGGCTACGCCGTCCACGCCACCGTGAAAAATCTCAGTTACTATCCACTTTTGTTTTTTTCTTTCTTCTTTTGGGTTTTTCTCCTTTCTGTTTTTCTTTCTAGACGTGTCTTCCTTCGTAAGCTAACTAGTAATTTCCATTTCTGTGGTGTTGTTCAAAGACGATGAGAAGGAAACGGAGCATCTGAAAGCCATGGAAGGGGCGGAGATGCGTCTCCGTCTCTTCCAAATTGACCTACTCGACTATCCTTCCATCGCCGCCTCAATCGACGGCTGTGCCGGCGTATTCCACCTGGCTTCTCCCTGCATCGTCGACGAAGTCAAAGATCCTGAGGTTTTCATTTTTTTTTTCTTATATTTCATTTTTACTGCTGCCTTCTGCTTTTATCGAGACATATTTTAATTGAATTTTGAAAATGAACAGAAGGTACTCTTGGAGCCGGCGATTAAAGGGACGACTAATGTGCTAACTGCAGCGAAGGAGAAAGGCGTCAGGCGCGTGGTGATCACCTCCTCGATCTCCGCCATAACTCCAAGCCCTAGCTGGCCATCCGACGTCGTCAAGGATGAGAATTGCTGGGCTGATGTGGAGCATTGCAAGAAAAATGGAGTAAGTAGCACTCAATTATTTGCTGGAAAAAAAAAAAAGCTAAAATGCAAGAATAATATGACAAAGATGAATAATTTTTTTTTGTTGGGTTGGGATAAAAGATATGGTATCCACTGTCTAAAACACTGGCTGAGAAAGCTGCATGGGACTTTTCTAAAGAGAATAATTTGGACGTTGTTGTGGTGAATCCTGGCACTGTAATGGGTCCTGTTATCCCACCAACGCTGAATGCGAGCATGGTGATGTTTCTGCGCCTTCTTCAAGGTCAGATTCTTTGCCAACTCATCTAGAATATCACATTCTTGAACTGAACTTTTCCGTTGTGCAGTTTTATAACGGCAGTAACATGGTTGTGCGCGGGTGTGGAAATAGGAATCGTGGTTGATGATCCCATCAGGCCTGTGCGTGATGTTTTGTTGCTTGAAGTTATCAACTTTTCTGAAATTTTGGTTTCTTTGAATGACCGTGCTTGTTTAATTTATGGTTATGAATATTGTTTGCCCAACTTCCGTAGACATTTCATAGGAAATAATTGAGTAGTTCCCAAAGAAAAGCCCTTTTCAGTATCCTCTCCCTTCTGTCCTACTAAGCGAATTAAGTAGCATTCATTTCATTTGCCTTCCATCATTTTTCTTCCCTACTGCATACCTTATATAAAACACGGTGAATTTGATTTGGGTTGGGTGAAACGTTTGGCTAGGAGTTAGAAAACTTGGAATTTAGGGTCATACCACTGTTCCAAACATTGCAGGACAACAACACCGCAAAATGTTGCCTTCACTTTGTTCTCAAAGGTGTATTCATGGTTGTGAGTGTCTTAGTTGGGTCAAGTTGTCAGCACACTGTCTGCCTATATACATCACATGGCAGAAAATTTTTCCAAGACAATGCAAGAAAACTACAAAAACTATTGATCAAGTGAAATTAAAACTTTTCACTAATGATGACAACAGTGACAATTTCTCTTTATTTCAGGATGCACTGACACATACGAGAACTTTTTCATGGGATCTGTTCATTTTAAGGATGTGGCCTCGGCACATATTGTTGTGTATGAGAACCCATCAGCAACTGGAAGGCACCTGTGTGTTGAAGCTATATCTCATTATGGTGACTTTGCTGCCAAGGTTGCTGAGCTATACCCCGAACATAATGTGCCCAGGTAACAAGTCTTAGTCCCTCGATCTGTGTCTTGAACTTTATCCAGGAACTTTGTTCCAGCTATATCTCATTTGAAGTCATATGTTCCCCTAAATAAAGCATATACAGTTTTTGCTGAATCAAGAATGGACTAGGCAAGAACTCCTTATACAGGAACTTTGTTCCAGCTATATCACATTGGAAATCATATGTTCCCCCTAAATAAAGTATGCACAGGTTTTGCTGAATCAAGAAGAGACTGGGCAAGAACTCCTTTGCACAGAACTTTATGTGTTGTGTTAAATACTGCTCAAAGAAACTTAAGTTGTCTTGGTGTTACATGAGATTACCTAAATTACATAATTGCTCAAAACATAGCTTTCCAAAATGTGTTGAGAATCAAACCTCAGTAGGTTGCCGCTTTTGGTTAAAGCTTTGACAAGTTCAATACCACCCAAAAAAAACAAAAGAAAAAAGTTTGCAAGAATTCACATGGTCTTATCCCGTGATGGTGTAGATTGCCAAAGGATACACAACCTGGGTTGTTGAGGGCAAAGAATGGCGCAAAGAAGCTGATGGACTTGGGCATGGAATTCATTCCAATGGAGCAAATTATCATGGATTCTTTTGAAAGCTTGAAGAGCAGGGGACTCGTTTCCTAAATGGAGCCTGCGGTGGCACATGCAATGGCTTATAGGAGGATCTAGATCTGTAACTTATATGTTGAGATTGTATCTGGGTGCTAGCGTGGGGCACATGCACTAGTTAATTTTATTCAGTGTGGAGGCGACTAATAAGAAAGTGTAGTAAGTTTTAAGCGCTTTGGCAATTCAATTCAGTTGAATTGAATATTCGCCTTTCAGCAAGAATTATCTTTGACGCGGAGCAGGCCTGGAAACATCACAAGATGCGTTAGTGTTTAACAATTCTGAGACCTCCAGCTTGCAATAATAATAATAATAATAATAATAATAATAACACTCTGTTTTGGCTACAAATTGTAAGTGAGTCAACTCAACTCTTATCTCTAGCACCGCCGTTCGCATCGTAACACTCAGAGCTTCCGGTACTGTTGAAAACAGAGAGGAAGACAATGGATCATTAGTCTTTTCGAAATCCAACTTCAAAATCACTCGGCCGTTTACGGGCCTCTGTTCATCTCATCGATGCTTTCGTTGCCAATCAATGTACTATCCATGGTCCGTCTTTGTTTGTGAACGCAAACCGACTCTCCCCCTCTACTTTGTTTAAGACAGTCTTTCAATCTATTGGCAAGTACCTGGTCCAAAATATTGCTCAAGCATCTGGCTGCTGAGACTGGCCAATAATGATTATGATATTCGGGACATCTTACCTTGGGAATCAAGGTTATAAAGGAGGCATTGACACAGGCGAGCCAGATCCCATCCTCGTAAAACAGCCCCATAAACATCATGACTTCCTCATTGATGAGTCTCAAACTATCCACCCGACTACGTTATATGCCCATTAGCCGTCACCTCATGCCACCCATACCGTTTAAACTTGGACAAACATGGCCACCGCGCACAATTCTAAGATTAAACTAGTACAAATCAAAACGGTGAATTGAGTATGAGCTACGTAACACCATTTACTTTAATGATTTTGATCCCAGCTTGTTAATGTACCCTCAAGAGCTAGCTCTCTATCTCTCTCTTCGTCTATTTCTTGGATTTTGGGGCTGTTACCAGACATTTAGACCAGTTGTTTTCCGTAAAAAGAATACGAACGAGTCAACCATAAACCCTAAACCTGCGTTGTGTGTCCCCCCTTTTTCCGCAAAATACAAAGACGTCAACCCATGAAAGATGATCATCACGAGCCAAATCAGATTTCCACCACTCACAAAGAAAAATCATTGCCAAATAATATGGACCGCTCAATATGAAACGTCAGATCAGCGGTCCATGAGATGCGTCATTCACACACGTTCAAATTGGAAAATAATGCATAAAAGAAGGTTTGCTTTAGACTCGCATTATGTGAGACAGGTCCACATGAATGACGAATCACTACGAGAATTTTCAACTTATTAGACAATCCATTCATTCGATAATCCACAATGTTGATCCTTTGCATAATTAAGCGTTCCCGTTCATTATTGAAGCTCCACTAGAGCGCTTTAAAAAAAAAAAACAATATTTTAGAATTGAGTTGTGATGTATAATTTTTACAAATAATGTGCTAATCTAATTAATAATATTTTTAGTTATGATTTTTCTTTTCTTTTTTTTATGAATCTTACATAATACGGGAGTTTTGAGGCTGTGATGAAATTCAACCACTCACCCCTTTCTAAATCCAAATGCTCGGTTGCCACTTGAGTTAATTCAAGTGGTTGTTTTGTTTTGTTTTGTTTTTTTTTTTTTTTGGTAAAAAGCTTAATGGTATTCAACATGTTTTTATAATTATATTTATTTTTTAAATTCATCCAATACATTAATTTTATCTGTTAAATATATTTTTGTTAAAAATTTTTCATTAACTGTTATCACATAATAGTCATGCATATATCACGTAATAAATAAAATTTTATATTATCATTATATCATTAAAGTTATTAAAGTTATATTAATTTTTATTTTTTAAAAAAATTTTAAAATATTATAATTATATTCTTTTTTCTCTCAAATATTTAACAAACCTTTTTATTCAATGTGATAATATTTTCAAAATCTTATTAACAGTATTAAAAATAAAAAATTAATAATTTATAAAATTAATTAAAATTTTTATACATTAATATAAATAAATAAAAATATATATCTCTTAAATCTTATTATGAGATATAATTATAATATTTAAAAAATAAAATATTTTAAAAAATAAAAGTATAATTATAATATTTTAATTTTTATTTTTTTAAAAAATAAAAAATTAATGTAATGTTAATAATTTTAATAATATAATAATAATATAAAATTATATTTATTATTTCATGTGTGTAACTAGTACATAATAACACTTATCAAAAAAATTTTAATATAAATTAAATTAACATATTAAGTGAATTTTAAAAAAAAAGATATAATTATAAAAATATTTAAATGCAGCAAATGAAATTAATTAATTAATTAATTTATATATTTTGTCATAGTTGACCGATCTTTAAATACATTGTTTTCATGGTAAATCCTAAGCACGTAAAACGCTTAAATGGCAGTTCACAGGCACATGGACGGACTGATTTGAACCACACTTATTTTTGAGCCATCCAACCTATTTACACTTTCGGTTTTGACCATTCAACCTTAACGCATTTACTGTTGTGACCTTTACATATTGAAAAGTAAACGACTGTAAAATGCAGTTATTGCTTTTTCTTATTGCTCAAAATAAATTTACACGCAACGAAGTTCTCTAGAACCAAGATAAACAAACATTCTTAGTGAAATATATGTTTTCGCCATTTTAGAAGAAAATAAGTTTATGCCGATCTTCTAGCCCGAATTTATGACCAACTTTGACCAGATTGAGAATTTTCACAGAATTCATTCATGACACCGCCAACCACAGTGCCCTAAAGAAAATTGGGAAAGAAAAAAAGGTGCATCAGTTGGAATTCATGCACGAGAATGAACTAAATATTGCGTTATAGTTGGAGTTGGAGAAGCCTTCAACTGGAAGACAAAATTGAAAACGGATGGGTTAAAACAGTGAGAGGTCTGTGCCGGTGCCCGCACATTTGTTTCAGAAAGAGCAAAGCTAGAGACCACCTGATGCCCATCATGTTTCTGATCACTTTGGTACCCACGTTCCGGATCATCAACGATGCCACAGGACAAGAAGTCTGAGTGGGCCCCTTTGGAAATACGCACGGTGTCTCGATGAACTACAAAAAGCATGGTGCTAAATTGGGGCCGACGTTTCCATGCATTAACTGCATTTTTCGTTTATTTTTGTGCCTATAGTAAACCAGAAAGAGGCGTGTTGCGTTCTTCATTGGCTGCCAATTGGAGTCAAATAAGCTAAAACCGTGTTCCTCTTACTCTTCCCAACTGTTGAGGTTGGGATTCAAATCCTCGCATTCTTCTAAATGAAAATTATTTGTAAATTTTTTTTTAAAAAAAAAAGAGAAAAAGAAAAAAAGAGGTTCCTTGGCTTATCATTGTATTAGATTACGTAACTGTTTAGTGCTGGTGCTTTTGGAAATTACCCCAAATCAAACTCGTCGATGCACAATTTCCCCCCCTTATTATTTGGCAAATGAAATCATTTGATATATTTGCTTGATAACCCTTGTAGTTGAAGGAAGATACGGAAACAAAATCATAAATTTAAAAGTGCTAAAATATTGAATATTAATCGGTTTCATCTAAGCATACTCCCATGTAAAACAAAACAACCCAAATCTTAAATGAAGTACCAATTGCCCAAACTAAAAACATGACACATTAATATGTCAAGAAACTATTTAATTTAAATATTGATGAGTAAATTTAAAAAATATATCACATATTTAACTCTAATTTTAGTTAATGAAAACTTTTTACATCATATTAAAAAATTATTTAACTTGAATATTTAAAATTTAACGTGAGACAAAAATAAATTAATTATTAAACTCTAATATAATTATAACGAGAAAATGAGCCGTCGGGGCTTTTTTGTTATTTAAAAACTAAATCGGCGCCCTCTATTCGTTAAAATTACTACATGCTCACAAACTTCCGCAGAATCGTGTCCCCACATCTTAATTACATACGCCTAGAACAAGGCATGATTAAACATGCAAAGTTTTACGTGTGTAGAGTCTAGGGAAGAAAATTTTAATTATGACAGAAAAAAAAAATGGAAAACTTTCTCATTTTACCCTACCCCGGGTAGTAATTAGGTATAAATTTTGTTTTCTTTTTTTTTTTTTTTTTCAAAACCCGAAAAAAGGCAGGCAGACAAGCAGGACCTTCAAGACGAACGAGAGGTCTCTCTTTTCTTTCTTTTTGACTTGAGGACGCCGACATGTTTCAAAGTTGCAGGTGCACCAAACGGAAAAGGAGAAAAAGGTAATTGAAAATAAAACGGGGGGTGATTCCACAAAAAACAAAGCCATAAAAAGGAGCAAGCTGCTGTCATATGTTAAATGTTTAGTGTCTTTTAAAATGAAAGGGCGAGAAAAATTAAAACAAAGGACCAATTTCACTAAAAATAAAAAGGGACATGTACTATATTTAATTTATTTAAGAAATTACGAGTAGAGGAAATAAATGCTGTAGGATCGTATTGGACACGCGGATCTGAATTGAAATTTTAAAGAGTGCTTTGTCTGGGAGTAATTGGTGGGTCAGTGTATGATTTACAAAATAGAATATCATATTTTATAGGATCCATTAAGGTACGCAATGCAATAGAAACTGGGGTTGGCCACTGGTCCTTTTCCCGATGAGCCGTTGATTACACAATAGAAGAAGAGCAGCAATCACAAATGTTGTTATCGTAGCATCTTTTTCCCATCGAGGGTGGTATCTTCTTCCTCGTCATCTGATGCTTGCAGCATCTTTTTGTAGTTGTTATCGTACAAGGAGATGTTGTTTCCACAGTGGAGGAGAGAGAGGGAGAGAGAATGCAAATGGGTAATATGCCCCAACTTCAAAACGTGAACCACAGGCCAAAAATCTTATATTCTGAAACCAAAATCTAAGATCTGGGTGTTGCTAGATTGCATAATGGAAGCAACCGAAGCTGTAAAGTGTAAAATGTGTAAGATCAACAGAGGCGCACGTGTGCCTCTTAACAAAGAATTCTTTGTCCGTTGGGGAGCCAATCCGACCACAGGAAAAGCCGGGGACCAAAAGCACAGTAGGTAGAGAATTAAAAGATTTGAGAAAATTAATGTCGCCCTTCTTGCTAACAAGGCTGCAGGCACCAAACTTGGGGAACTTTCTGATGCTGGCTGTAAACAATATGCTAAACTGTAAGCAAAACCATAAAATTAAATTTTCTAAAAAATTTTGATCCCACTGCTATAAGACATAATACTCTGAGACAAACTTTGTGTAATGTTACTTTATCAATGAGGAATAATTCTTGTTCATTATACTAAGTTTCTTTTTGGTCTAATTGAAATAGGAAAGAGGATTTTAACTACAAATACAATTTAAAATTTGTATTCAAATTTTACTCAAAACTTTAAATTTTGTGGTCTCTAGGCTAAATCAAGAATAAAGTTGCATAAATAAGACATGCACAATTGTCAATTTAATCGACCAATGTGAATGCTTTGCACTGTATCAAGATAGATGGTGGAGAAATAATTAGGGGTATGTGCACACTTCTCATTGGGGCTATCTGGTTAAGCAACAAAGAAATATAACCTATAATAATTATTGATATGGAGATTGCTTGCAGCACAAGGAGAAAGGGTTTTAGGCCCTATTTGTTTTTAATGACATGAAGACGAACAAGGTAATTAAAATGACATACGAATAGAAGCATTATTGAACAAAAAATACAGATATTGATACTTTCCAACTCCTTCCTTCTTCCTTCATTTTCTTTTAAAATATTTAAGTTAGTCAATAAGGCAATCAAGATTGAGATCAGTACTTACTACACCAGGGACTAAAGTAAAGCACGACCAACGATTCATGGAAGAAGAACAAGAAGAGAGCGTTTCCAACTAACTAAAATCACTAGCTAAATGTTCTTGAGTGTTTTCAATATGGTCATAAAGAGAATCGCCAGATTATATATCACAATTAAGCCACATATTAACTTAATTAAGAAAAAAAAAAGTCGGGAAAAAAAAAAAACTATATGGTCCTTCTCGTGGCAGCAGCGACAGACACGCCACCCTCACTACCACCACGAGCATCTCCACCACTGCCAGCACCGGCGGAGCCACTGCCCACCTCTACACCTTGAGCGGCCGTCACCGATACTTTTGCGGATGCAGTGAGCACAGAAGCAGGCCGCTTCCGCTTCTTCTTCTCGTACGGAATGCCCCTAGCCTTGGCTTGCCCTTCTCTTACAACCCTCAAGTAAATCCTCACAGCCCGAGCCCCAAACGGGTTCGATTCCGGCCGTCCACCGTTCTCCTCATACGCCGCCCTCAGCCGTCCGATTAGCGCGTCGAGGCTACCCCATGCCTGCTTAAGCGGGCACGCGCAGGGGGCCGGCGGGTTCCGGTGGCCGAAATACGGGCAGCCCGAAATATGGACCTTCGTCTTGCCGAATTGGTCTAAGTACTTCAAGAACTCGATCACGTGCGCCCCACTGCAGCGGACGAGGTTCAATGGGGGCTTGTGATTCTTTAAGTACTGTAAAAAAGTGTTCCAGTCTCGCCTCTTTTGAGACTCGTATCGGCTCAGCGGAGCCGGCGATGATGATCCCTCTGCCAGCCTCTGTGATTGCGGCGCCGCTGACGATGATGATCCTGCCACGACACCACTGATTCCACCACCACCACCACCTCCTCCTCCTCCTCCTAAACCTTTTGATGCCGATTCCATAGGGATCTAACCATCTATATGATCCTCTGACGACCGGTTCTGGTTTCAGACCTAAAAATTGTTTCTTGACTAAAGGACAGAAGTGGGGCTTTCGATTTCTTGAGCTGTGTACCAGTCTTTTTGGTGGGGATCTTTGGTTTCCTCGGTTTATGGTAGCTGAGCTAGATATGCTACTTCAGGTGCTGCTGCTTGCTTCTTTGAAGTTCAAAGGCCATGGGAGAGAAGATGACTAATTGCTATTGCTGTGTTTTTGGTGTTTTCTTTATTCGTGAGGACAGTGTCTTAAAGAGGAAGTAGAGAGAGAGACGGCTGATAGGACTTAGAAATTAAAGAGGTATAGCTATGAATGAATGAATTAACGAGCGACTCTCCGGGAACAAAGACTTCTGCGCGAGAGAGAAATTGTCATGGTGGGCGATATTGGAGGTATTTCAAAATGAATTCACATGGTGGCCCCCTTTGGACGCGACATGTTTACTATTCACCCCCCCGCCACCACTCCAAACCTCTGGTCGTCTATCTATTATCATTTTTTTTTATTGCTTCAATTTGTTTTTCAATAATATAGCCCATCTCACGTGCCAATCAGGTGGTCTTCTGGGTGGTGGTGGTGGTGGAAGTGGTGTTCAGGTGGGCATTAAATGGAGGGTCTCGCTGAAGTCAAACAAAGAAATTTCTTTCCTTCAAGGACAACACCTTCACCGGCCTAACCAAGGTCACGTTTGTGACTTCTGGGTGTCATGTTTCGCTCTTTGTCAGTTAAGGCGTAGGTTTTCTCTCTCTCTCTCTGTTTTTTCTTTTTTTTAAAAAAAATTAAATTAGAAATTAGTCGACCCCATCAGCGCTATATCAAAGCTCGTTAGTAAATTTTAAGTAGGGTTTGACCTTCTCTGATGTGCTCTTTTGCTCTGCGTTCGCACTTTCTGTTGAAGATAGAAACGACGCTTCTTTATCCTGGTGTGGCGTCGAAGATTGAACTGCAAAATGACCACCTTTTTTTTGGTGTCCTAAATATGTGAAAATCTGAAAATTATTTTCTAAAATTATGTTTTATGTGAAACAAATAGACCAAGTATATTATCTGAGGGATGGTACAAAATCTTTTATTTAGTGCTCTCTCAAATATGGAAAATTTTCTTTGATTGAGAAATTCTAGCTTTAAAATGTACAATTAGGCGCCGTGACTAATTCTATTGATAAAAACAGAGGAACTAACAAATGCAAGTCTGGAGTTAAATTAGTAGATTGAATTTGAATATGCCATGAGCAATAGATTCTCATGAAAAGAACAAAAAAAAAAAACGAATGCAGCACCTGTAACTAAACCAAATAGAGACATAAAAATCCACTTTTATTTTCTTGTTTGCGTTCCTTCGCCGGCGGAGAGAGAAGAGAAAACTTCTTTAGTTTCGCGAAATGGCTTTTTTCAAACAAACAAATTAATAAGGAGCCATTGCACGCAAAAGAGTCAATGGCCGTACCATATCAGGGAAGTCTTGCTTTGTGGAATATTCCCTTGTACAACGTGATTGATAGACATGGCCCATTGAAATGACAAAGTATTAGCTATGCAAAAGATTCAAGTTTACCTCTAAAAATCTCTGCCTCTACTGCTCCTTCCAAATATAGAAAGCTATAATCTTTTTGGTTTTTTGGGGGTTAAATTCGTGGACCGCACGGCGGAGGAAGAAGGGGTTGGTTCCGGCAGCTCGGGCATGCGGTTTTTTGGTCTTTTGCCTTTCGTGATCGACACTTCTTCTGGATTTCCCAGTTTATCCATGACCAAGCGTCCTCGTTAATGGACCAGCATCTTTTTGTGTTCCCACAGGTTCCGGCCGGTTATTCCTGGTGTCTGTAGATCAGGATGGGCATTCTCTAGCGTACCAGAGATTGCTCATATTACAAACGATTGGAAGATGATCATTTTATAAAAAATTTATCACCCTTTTGTATATAATTAATAATCTAACCTAATTATTTAAAACTTTATTTGAATTATAAAAATTATAAATTTAAATTCTTATCAAATATTTTGATGAACTAAATTTATGTAATTTTGAAAATAATTTATAATTATTATAATTTTTTTAATAAAATTATAAGATATTATTCTTGTTTTTTTTAAAAAAATCATCTAAAAGAAAATTTAATTAATAGTCTATTTTTATTGAAATTGATTTCTGGAACAATACATATCATTGAATAATATGAAACCCACACTTGTTGACCTTGCAAATTTAACTTTGTGTATGATTCCATAAACACGAAATCGGTAAATAGATTTCAATAGATTTACTCTTTAAGAACCACACCTTGAACGAGTGGTACATTCTAGTGTCCGACGATGATTAGTAGTTGATAACGATTATTATGGCTGGTACCCAATTAAAAGAATGAGAAACGGTCCGTAGACAACTAGGGTAACTAGCTAGATTAGGAATTTTCTGTCTTAAGATTATTGTTCGTCTATCAATTTTTTTTTTTTAATACGGAACATGTGCTGTGATGGATATTACTTTCTTGACCGAGAAATTACGAGGCAAGTCCCTTTAAAAAAAAAAAAAATCAAATTAATCTCCACAATTAAACGACAGTTCTCCAAAAATCCAAATATATAATTACCAATAAAGATCTCGCTCCCCGTGAGCCCATGCACAAAAATATACATACACTATAAGTTAACCTGCGCGTTGTGCTGAATTGGTAAGACGTAGTTCACAAGATCTAAACTATGTATGAGAGATTAGGATAAACAATTGTGTGAAAATGCTTACATGTGTACTGTTAACAAAAATTTAAGTGTCTTTTGGCAAAGAGGAAAAAAATTGATTGATTCATGTTATTTCGACTAAAATCAAGGAACAAACAACATGCTCTTAGTTGTGCAAATTTTTTTTTTTTTTTTCAAAAGCATGCTCTTAATACCTCTAATATGCATATTAAATTAGCTAGTCAATTAATTATTAGGCAAAGCAACACCTAAATAAGACTCAATAAACTAATTTAAAAAGTTGTATGTACTAGAGATTTACTCTTTCGCTATGAATTCACCATATATAGAGATGATAGTCTTGCCGTTCCAAAAAAAAAATAAAAAAAAACAGAGATGATAGTCTTGGGCCCAACTTGACCAGTGAATGCTTAGGATTCCATAAATGTTTCACAAGTTGAAATTTATAGTGATAACGTTATAATATTTGTGGCTGGGTTGTATTTTTAATTTGTTGTCGGCTGGTTCAATTGGATTCCCGTGATGCATTGTCGAGAATAAAATCAGAGAGATTCAGTTTGCTCCCTCGGGTTGACTACGTTCTATATATATATGAGATTAGATTTAGAGTAACACTAGAGGTCTTAAGACTTTATTATATTTTTTCTACCAAGTGTGATGCAATTTAATCACTTTTCATCTTGCATGTGACCCTACCACCTAACATGATATGTACTTAATGTTGCAACTTAGGGGTATTTTAAGATGACAAAATATTAAGTGTTGTTAATGTATATATTTGAGTGTGATTAATTGAAATGCATAAGTATGAAAAAGAAAACAATAAAAACATAAGAAGATAAGTGACTCAACTATCAATCTAATTTTAAAATATATATATATATATATATTATACTCAATCAAAGATGAATCAATCATTGAGTCATACATGTTCGAAAAACTAGATACGTCAAACAACAAACTATAATTTAGTAAAGAAATTTAATAAAATTTTTAGTATCTCTGGCATTAATCGGGAGTTAGATTGGTCACCACCCGCGAACAATTTTTGTAGGGTTTCCAGTAATTCTGACCTATGTCGACTAGTCGTTGCTGTATTCAAATGGTTCTTCTGATCCTAGAAGTAGTCACAATTGTTAGGGATTAACACTGCCATTTCAATTAAAAATATGGCGACAACCCAACTTTATCGTCTGTGTAAATGGGCTTGAAGGCTGTCACAATGTACACACAATGACTGCCCCATTGGACTATAAAGCATAGATGCAAGGACCATACGCTCAAACTGCGTACGATTCTGAGGCCTGCTTTTCACCGCGGCATGGTGAATTCTTAAATGGACCGCAGGTTGGATTTCCAGTCCACCATGGCTGGGGTAAATACGTAGTTGAGTTGTCGTTGCTTGTGGAGGATGCCATTTATTGGACGGTACGCACTTGGAAATGGTGGGGATCAGGTGTCGGTCAATAGATTGGCAGTGGGATTCCAAATGTCAGTGGACAGAAGAAAGTCTATGCTTTTGATGTTGGGTAGAGGGAGAGTAAATGGAGGTGAGCGATTACTTGTGAATCTGATTTAAGGCTCCCATTTAATGTTTTGAGTGACAAATGATAACTGCAAAAAGGGAATACGAGGACATTCCCCCATAGATATATATTTCCTTTCCTCTCTCATCTTCATTTGCAATTTTATGATGCATTTCTACATCATCATAAATGCACCATGTAATATATATTTTTTTATTTTCTTTTAATTCGAGTCATATAACATGCTCTATGCTCGGTGTTAAAATGGGTGGGTCTCATGACCCATGGCAATAACAGGGGCCCCGATAAAAACGTGTTTAGTAAGCAGGCAAAAATAGACATTTGGAAAGAAGTCAACGGATTGATAGGCTACTAAGCCCAAAAAATTTTGGATCATTTTGGTGCCCAAAGCTCTCTCATTTGTATTTCTTCAATCAATGATGGTGATGGATCTCATGGTTACATATCAAAGCCCCCGTTAATTCTTTCGCGGATCATCCGTGCAGATAATTGCTGATTTGGTTGGATATAAAAAGGATTTGGGGTAAGCTTTTTAGGCTATTGAATTAACGTGGGCTGAAAATCAATGCCCATTAAAAGGAGACGTTCTTGAATGTAGTTTTTTTATTTTTTTTTGAATTCCATATTAAGACAAGTTTATAACCAGACCACATATTCTTGAATGTAGTTTACTTTATTGTTGATGTGTTTTCTTGTGGGCCACCAAATTTTGTCCGCCCATTGAAACCACATGCCCTGAGCCGATTTGTAGGTCCAATGTCAAAGTTGATCGGTCGGAGCAACAGATAATTTGAGTGTCAAAGCATTGGATATTGTCACGTTCCCATTATCTTATGTTATTGGCAGTACAATGTTCAAAAAATTGTGGCGCAGTGTTTTCTTTATTTTAGTTTACGAGGAGGTGATTGGGTGTTAAATTACACGGTAAGAGGTATGAAAACTGCCAAACGGTATATATAGGAAGAAAATTTGTACAAATTGTGAAATCCCACAACACATTTTTATTTTTGTGAAAAGATTTGGTTCGCACGTAACGGGATCACAAGAAAAACCACTAGGAACATTTTTGACCCAACGGTAAAAATTTTTGCTTTTGGCCCCAAATTACCCTTGTGCGTGGCAAATGATTTTTCTTTTTTTTTTTTTTTTTGGGTTGGAATGAGAAACAAAAGGACTTCACATCAGCATGAGACGATCCAAAACGACGTCGTGTCCGGGTTCACGGAATGAGACGGCGGCGTATGAGTCATTTGCTGGTCATCTGTCTGGCGGGCCCACACCCACTTCCCAGTTCCGACATTGACTTATTTTCCCCTCCATTCTCACACACACACACACACACGCTTTCTTCTCAAGAAAGATGGCGATGGTAATGTACAGACATGGCCAAACCGGACCTGTCCCCAGCCCAAAACCCTAGGGAAGAGAGGGGTCCAAAATGCACAATCTTCCATAAATACCCCTCCTATTCTCTCTCCACTTCCATTTCTATAAATCTTCAAGAACGCCAATCGAACTCACCTTCTCAGTCATTTCCACGAAGCTCAGGCAAAGAATTATAACTCTCTCTCTCTCTCTCTCTCCGTAGCTCGGATTCCTTTCTTTCCTTAGCCACAAGTCCTAATCGGTACTTTCCTTTCTTTTTCTCTTTAAATTTATCTTCTGTTTGTTTGGCTTTGAATCTCGTTTCTCAAATTATGTTCCTCGAGATTTTAAAATTGGGGTTTGTGGTTGCGGCACCGATTTGTCTCGGATTAATTCTTGCTAATCATGGATTAGTTTATTCAGTTCCGGTTTTAATATTTTCCATGGGGTTTTGTGGCGTGTTTGGCAGTTTGCTGCACTTTATGCTTCCAAGAAAGCGACCTGTCGAGAGAGTGCTTGTAGAAGAAGGTGGTGAAGAGAACGAGAATTCAAGTTCTTCCTCTGTCAAGAAGCATCAGATCGACTGCCTTGTAGAATCATCCGCCGCTAATAACAACAACAGCAAGACTACTAGTGGTAGCAGCGACATCGGCGACGGTAATAACGTCTCTAGTGGTGGTAGCAGCGGCGGCGCCGTACGGGAAACGCTGATCATGGCCCTTGGCGATGCTAATCATACGGATATCGACGAGGATCTGCACAGCCGGCAGCTCGCCGTGTATGGCCGGGAGACTATGCGTCGGCTTTTTGCTTCTAATGTCCTCGTCTCGGGGATGCAAGGTCTAGGTGCTGAGATTGGTAAGATCATGAATTTTTCTCTCTCTCTCTCTCTTTTTTTCTTCATTTGTTTTAAATATTGCTACTGATAGTGTAATGATCAATTTAGTATAATTGGAGTTTCCTATTTTGGTTGTGGTGGTGGATCTTGGTGGACATGCAATTGTGCCATATATCTTTGTAAAATGTTAAAGTAGACTTTGATCCATGGTCTATCTGCACAATTTCTCTCCATTCTTCCCACTCTACTCTTTTTGCAGATGTTATATGTTTCTCGTATATCAATTGGACTCATTTAATATGAAGACATTCACCTGTTATTAAGGCTTGATTGAGTTAGCTTCTTTTTCTCTTTCTTTTTTCTCTGTTATAATGATTAAGTAGGTTTGTTGCCGCTGTCTTCGATACCATATAAACTTTGATGCCAGAGTATGGTTACTGATTTTCTTTCTCTTTTCATTTCCATTTGGCTGGTTGATCTGCTTAAAACCACCCTCTTCAAGAAATTTTCCTATGTGTGCACATGCCTCATTGTGGACATACTTGCCAGGTTGGGGGAGGGGGTGGGGGTAGGAAGCTGCTAGATCAGTCAAATCCACTTCTTAGGTTGGGAGGCAAATGATTACTGAATTAATCCTTTCTCATTTGATGTGCTCTCTCTCTCTCTCTCTTGCTCTCTAATTTTGGATTGCTGTTGCAGCTAAAAACCTCATTCTTGCTGGTGTCAAGTCTGTAACGCTGCATGATGAAGGGGCAGTGGAGTTGTGGGATTTGTCTGGTAGTTTTGTTTTCTCCGAGAGTGACATAGGTAAAAACAGGGCACTAGCTTCTGTTCAAAAGTTGCAGGAACTCAATAACGCGGTTGTCATTTCTAGTTTAACCACAAAATTGACAAAAGAGCAGCTTTCTAATTTCCAGGTACTGCAATATTTGCGTGTTTTTTTTTTTTTCCTATCTAGTGTAGTTAGGAAGACTAAAAAGATCAATCTAGCTTGAGCAGCAGTACAAGACGTCCATTTTTGCATTGCTTTTGGGTTTTTCCACATTGAAATGTACTAGATATGTACCTGTTTGTTTTATGGTGATACAGGCGGTTGTATTTACTGACATTAGTCTTGAGAAAGCCATCGAATTCAATGACTACTGCCATAATCATCAACCTCCAATCTCTTTTATTAAGGCTGAAGTGAGAGGGCTGTTTGGTTCTGTGTTTTCTGACTTTGGACCAGAATTCACAGTTTGTGATGTTGATGGAGAGGAACCACACACGGGTATTATTGCATCCATCAGCAATGACAGTCCTGCTCTTGTATCATGTGTTGATGATGAAAGGCTTGAGTTTCAGGATGGTGATCTCGTTGTATTCACTGAAGTACATGGAATGACAGAACTGAATGATGGAAAACCCAGAAAGATTAAAAGTGCTAGGCCTTACTCTTTTCTGCTTGAAGAGGACACGACAAACTTTGGTGCCTATCAAAAAGGTGGCATTGTCACACAGGTAAAGCCGCCTAAGATCTTGAACTTCAAGCCATTGAGAGAAGCACTTAAAAATCCTGGTGACTTTCTCTTGACCGATTTCTCCAAGTTTGATCGCCCGCCTCTCCTACACGTGGCATTCCAAGCACTGGATAAATTTGTTTCTGAGTTGGGTCGCTTCCCTGTAGCTGGCTCAGAAGAGGATGCTCAAAAGTTTGTATCTCTGGCTCGTCACACCAATGAAACCTTGGGAGATGGGAAAGTGGAAGACATTAACCCAAAGCTTCTGCGGCACCTTGCCTTTGGTGCTAAGGCTGTATTGAATCCTATGGCTGCTATGTTTGGCGGCATTGTGGGACAAGAAGTTGTCAAAGCATGTTCTGGGAAGTTTCATCCTCTCTTTCAGGTTGGTAGCCTTTTGTTCTGGGTTCTGTTATTGAGTGTTGTTATGGGTAATAACTAATGCACAGTTTTGTCTCTGAAACTTCTGTTATGTCAGCATAACTTTCTGCATCAATGACAGTTTCATCAACTGATCAGAGCAACCTACTCATTGTACCCTTGCTTTCAATAAATTAGCAATTTTTCATTTGTTAGTTGTGCTTGCTTCAAACAAACAACTAATTTCTTTTTATAGCTTGGCATCAATTAACACATCTTCAATCTGTTTGGTTGTTCTGGTCAGCTAACCTTTTTTTTTCATTTTTGACATTGCAGTTTTTATATTTTGATTCAGTGGAATCGCTTCCTAAAGAGAATCTGGATCCCAGTGACTTTAGGCCATTAAATAGTCGTTATGATGCACAAATTTCAGTTTTTGGGTCCAAGCTACAGAAGAAACTGGAAGATGCTAATGTGTTTATTGTAGGTTCTGGCGCACTTGGCTGTGAGTTCTTGAAGAATGTAGCACTTATGGGGGTATCTTGTGGTGAAGGAAAGCTTACAGTAACTGATGATGATGTTATAGAGAAGAGCAATCTTAGTAGGCAGTTTCTTTTCCGTGATTGGAACATTGGGCAGGCCAAATCCACAGTTGCCACTTCTGCTGCTGCATCTATAAATCCTTGTCTTAATGTCAAGGCACTGCAAAATCGTGTGGGTCCTGCAACTGAGAATGTGTTTGATGATTCCTTCTGGGAAAATTTAACTGTCATCATAAATGCTCTAGACAATGTCAATGCAAGACTATATGTTGATCAGAGGTGCTTATACTTCCAAAAGCCACTTCTTGAGTCAGGAACTCTAGGTGCAAAGTGCAACACTCAGATGGTCATTCCTCACTTAACTGAAAATTACGGTGCTTCAAGAGATCCACCCGAAAAACAAGCACCCATGTGCACTGTTCACTCATTCCCTCACAACATTGATCACTGCTTGACATGGGCTCGATCTGAGTTTGAGGGCTTGCTTGAGAAAACTCCAGCAGAAGTGAATGCCTATCTATCCAACCCAGCCGAATATACTACTGCTATGATCAAGGCTGGTGATGCTCAGGCAAAGGATACCTTGGAACATGTTCTTGAGTGCCTGGACAAGGAAAAATGTGAAACATTTCAGGGATGCATTTCATGGGCTCGTTTAAAGTACTTCCACTCCCTCTGAGATCTCAATGTAACTATATAATGCTAGAGCATGATTTTTCTGGTCTTTGACATTGTGTTTCTTTTGTATTCAGGTTTGAAGATTATTTTGCTAATCGTGTGAAGCAGTTGACTTACACATTTCCTGA
The DNA here is from genome assembly GCA_019804595.1 of Bruguiera parviflora. NCBI lineage: Eukaryota > Viridiplantae > Streptophyta > Magnoliopsida > Malpighiales > Rhizophoraceae > Bruguiera > Bruguiera parviflora. Next base: position 581,100 of record CM034060.1, read on the forward strand.
AGATGCTTTGACCAATACTGGTGCTCCATTCTGGTCAGCCCCAAAGCGATTCCCTTGTCCGCTTCGGTTCTCAGCTGCTGATCTTGGTCACCTCCATTTTGTCATGGCAGCGTCCATACTACGAGCAGAGACCTTTGGCATCCCAGTTCCTGACTGGGTTAAGAATACCAAGATGTTTGCTGAGGCTGTAGAGAGGGTTATAGTTCCGGAATTTCAGCCCAGGAAAGGTGTAAAAATTGAGACTGATGAGAAGGCAACCAGTCTGTCTGCTGCTTCCGGAGATGAAGCAACAATTATTAATGAGCTAATCATGGTATTAGAGAAGTGCAGGCAGAAGCTGCCACAAGGTTTCAGGATGAAGCCAATTCAGTTTGAGAAGGTACCATCTTGTCTGCCTCCTCCTGGCTTTTTAGCACATTGTATCTGGGTGCTGCCGTTGGACGAACTCAGAATTAATCTGTATCTCACAACTCTGTTGTAATACCTGTTTTGGTATAGATGTACCAATTGGTCATGGTCTTGTTTATGAGTCCTTGTCTTAACATGGGGACCTTTGAGGAATAAACACTTATGAGGGGCCATAATAGTGGGTGAATAATGCCATTTCCAGTTTAAGGCCTCAAAATCCATCAAGTTTAAATCCAGTTAATGCTACTGGCTGATAATTAATTTTTCTGGCTGTGCAGGACGATGACTCAAACTACCACATGGATCTGATAACTGCACTTGCCAACATGAGAGCCAGAAACTACAGCATTCCTGAGGTTGACAAACTGAAAGCCAAGTTTATTGCTGGAAGGATCATTCCTGCCATCGCTACATCCACTGCTATGGCCACTGGTCTTGTGTGCCTTGAGCTGTACAAGGTTCTTGATGGGGGTCACGAACTGGAGGATTACCGAAATACTTTTGCTAACCTAGCACTCCCACTATTCTCCATGGCTGAGCCAGTCCCACCCAAGGTCATCAAACATCAGGAAATGAGCTGGACTGTTTGGGACAGATGGATTCTGAAAGATGATCCTACTCTGAGGGAGCTTATCCAGTGGCTGAAGGATAAGGGCCTGAATGCCTATAGCATCTCATGCGGTAGTTGCCTTCTCTACAATAGCATGTTCCCTCATCACAAACAGAGAATGGACAGGAAAGTGGTGGATCTAGTGACGGAAGTAGCCAAACTAGAATTGCCTCCATACCGTAATCACTTTGACGTGATTGTGGCCTGTGAGGATGATGAAGACAACGATATTGATATTCCTCCAGTGTCCATTTACTTCCGTTAGTTTCTTTTCTCTAAATCTACCTTCAACGAGTCATATCACCCTATACTTACAGGCATAAAAACTGTGAGCAACAATTGTCATTTTATCTTAATGTTTCTCTGTGAGCGAGCGCGCGCGGATGGCTCTTCTAAACAATTACGCGCCATGTACTAAACTGAAAAAAAAAAAAAAAAAAAGGAGCAAATTTTTTATGTCTGATTATCTCCCTTTGTTGTGTGATTCCGTTGTCTTTTTAGCAGAATGATTTTATGGAAGAGGGGAGCACGTTTTATGTATTGGTACCTGGACGGCTTCTTGTTATTCTCTGGCCATCGGTTGTGAATGATGGATTAACTTTGTGTGACCTTTGTAGGAAACTGGAAGTGCAGTTATATAACATGCCAGCCCATGGATAATGGAGTTGGAATGCATTACCGTGTAGGGCATATAACTTTGGATATCTTGTTGCTTCAAAAGATCTGGTGCCCTCGACAACTAGATATATTTAAAAGAATGGCATGCCTCTGTATATACGACTTGACTGTGCAAAAAGTTTATAATTGTAACTAGCAATGCTCCACAGCTTGCCAGCTCGGTAAAAAGTAAGACTTAAGTTATATTATTTTATCGTGTCCTAGCTACCACCAAGCACTTTTCGTCTTTTGCTGTATGGAAGAGATATTTCTGGGTTTTGACCATACAAAAGCCGCCTGTATACATTTCTTCCCATTGCCTCAATGCACCTCAATGTTATCGGTGGTGTTAGTACGTGTCTGTCAAGTGACAATGAGCCGGTTCTCCAAGCCGGTGGAAGTGTCTGAGATGTGGAATGCAAAAATCTGAGTCCATTTCTTTAGTTCACACTTATGCCAAGTTCATTTGGCCCACTGCCCAGATAACAAGTCCAAATTCATTCCCAGAAATTTCTAAATCGTGAGATTTTTCTTCTTATTTTACCCTTATTTTAACTTTTTTCAGGCGACTGTAGTAGCGAGTAGCTAGAGAATAAGTCAAAGCCAATCTAGACATTGGAACGCTGTGCCAGCCCATGAGCATCATCAAGCGCAGATCAAGGACTCAGGTGATAGAACTTGCCAGCTTCGGAGTGAAAGCAAAGGAACTGACTGGAAGATGGGAAAGATACCATTATCGAAACTGTGGCTTCCTTAGCAGCCACAGCTACTAGCCTCCATCTCAAGAAGTCATAAATTTGGTAGAGGAGATAAAACAACAGAGACATATGTACTCTAAGCTCTCCCATTCCCATGTTATGTCAAATTTTTTTCCAATCTGCATGCGAGCATGCTTATCTATTTACCTCAGCTTTCTTCTCCTGCCAGTGTCACCATGTGAGACTTTTCAGAACCCATCACACACACTCCATAGGTTTTTTACTTTCTAACCTTTAGCTTTTGGGAACCAACAGATCCAAGCACGCCTGCCATGTCTCCACCAAGCCCCACGTTATCTATCGTGGTCCACATTGCACACATGCTGGATTTCAATGTCTCTCCTTTCATTTTGATGACCTTCCTTGTGAACTTGTCAGCAAGGAATAATCTTTTTAGCAGGTGTTGGTTATATGGTGTTTGAAGGTTGGAAGATCATGCAAACCCATCTCCGGCAAGGGGCTACCATTTTGATTAAGAAACTTTTAGACAATTGAAAGTAATAAGTGGACTGAATATCCGATGTGAGATGGAAATCCAATTACAATGGATTGACCTTAGATCATTCAGATTTCAAATAATGTTTTATATCATCATAGACAAGAAAATGATTGGGATATGCGTGGCATTACCATAAACGTTTCCTCCAAAAACGCAAAGAGAAGAAAGCAGGTAATTGTGCCCCCCCTCTCTCCAGGACGTCCCATTGCAAGACATACGTGTGAGCACCTTAAGAATTCAATGCAGGTAGAGGAAGAAAAATAAAAGCAAAGGGGAAAAACAAAAATAAAATTTTAGTTAAGCAATTAAGGTTCTTTCAAGCACTTACCACCCCCCCCCCCCCCAAGCCCACGTCTGTGGCTTTGTCTCAAAGTAAAGTTCTCAAAAAGAAAGAAAAACAAAAGGCCAAAATTGTAAAACTATCCCATTTCATCAGAAGATCAGGACCATTCATCTATAATTAGCTAGAATTACACAATCTCCAAATGAAGACCCCTCATCTCCATCCACCGCGCGGTTAACAACTCATTAAACCTAACCTCAACCATAAACCAACCGCCTCTCTCTCACACACACACACACACACAAACACAAAGAGAGAGAGAAAAAGCTCTATCCGATCATTAAATCTGCAAAGGCTACCCGCTTGGCCGCTTTTGCAGCACTTCCCTCCATTACCAAAGGCCTTCGCTTTAAGCAACCAAACCCTCAGAACGACCCCCAAAACCCGAACCCACCCAAATCAAGCACTCCCCAACAAAACACTCAAAAAATTGAAAAACAAAAAAAAGAGAGAGAGAGAAAGAGCAAAGCAGAAAAAGGGCAAAACAGAAACCTATTCAACAGAACTTCATCTTTCTCTTACAATTTCCAATCCCTTTTCTAACTTCCAATCCTTTCTCACTTCTTTCAAATCTCTCCCCTAGACACCTAAAAAGACGAAACTCTCAATCTCCCACCCTCAATGTGGCGGCCGTGGGTTAAATCAACGGTCAAGATTCACTCCACCTCCACCCCTTCCCATTCCTCTTCTTCTCCCTTCTCCTTCTCAACCTTCAAAGATATCCAACTCCTATGCACGGAGGATCCTTCCCCATCTCCCAAAAAGCCTTCCGTTTTCCACCGCGCGCGAGCAGCCAACTCGCTCCTCCGCACCTGGTCCTCGCCTCGCTCGCTTACCCTACCCCGACTCGACTCGCAGCTTGAACACGAACCCCAACCCAATGGCTCGGCAATTAATAAGGCCGCTGAAGCAGTACGGCCGCAGGAAACCGAATGCGAAGCACCGCCTTCCATCTCATTTCCCGGCGCCGACAAAAGAATTGTCGTTTATTTCACGAGCCTCCGCGTGGTGCGTTCGACTTTCGAGGACTGCCGCGCCGTCCGGTCCATCCTCCGCAGTTTAAAGGTCTCGCTCGACGAGCGGGATCTCTCCATGGACGCCGGTTTCTTAAACGAGCTGCAGCAGATCTTCGGCGGCGATGCCGTTCAAAGCAAGCTGACTTTGCCCAGGGTTTTCATAGGAGGGAGGTACATGGGCGGGGCCGAGGAGATTAGGCAGTTACACGAGTGTGGCGAGCTCAAGAAGTTCGTCGAAGGCTTGGCCGCAGCGGAGCCCGGAGTGTGTGACGTGTGCGGCGGCTATAGGTTCGTTTTGTGCACCGACTGTGACGGTAGCCACAAGTTGTATATAGAGAAAACCGGATTCAAGATCTGTACGGCCTGCAATGAGAACGGTCTGGTCAGGTGCCCTTCTTGTTACTGTGCACCTCTCTCTTGATCCCTCCGATCATTTGACTTTTGTTAAGAAACAGAAAAACAAGGTTTCTCTGTTTTTTTTTTTTTTTTATTATTCCCTCCCTTTTCTTTTGTTTTTTCGGAATTTTGGGTCTAATTTAGTTTTTTAGGGTGTTTTTTTATTTATTTTTTTATAAAACCTTTTTGAAATGGGAAATGTTGTGTAGGCCCCACCTAATTTGGTGGTCTAGACATTGTATTACGTTTTTCGCCCCAAGCCTAGTAGTATATAATCTTAAAAGTAGTTGACACGTAAAAGAAGAAATTGCCAGCATTTTAGGGAGCTGATGGGAGAAAATAGCAATTAACTAACAAACTTGGTCGGATCTGCGTCACCGTCTTTGTGTTGTCTTATATAATTTATTATAAATTATATATATCCTTACTCACAAGTCTCTTGTCTTGATGTTTCGAGGGGGGGGGGGGAATCGACTCTGGTCATTAAAAAAAATGGGAATCGACCAACCCCCTGTTTTCGCGTTAAGATCTAAATGGTGTTATTTTAAATCCATTCTCTAATTATTTCTAACACGTTCTTTAATTGTTAGATTGACGAAAGGTTGGTAGCGGATAGCATTCGTGATTTTTTTATTTTTTATTTTTTATTTTTCTTTTGCCTCTAGGTAAGAATTTCAGAAGGAGCGCCATTGTAATTTTATTTATCATCTTTTATGGGGATCCGCCAAGTGGCAAACTGTCAGGTCAATTTCGAGTTGGATCCAGTTTAAGATCATTTCTTCATTAATTCTAATTAGGGATGGAAGGTGAGAAAAAAATAAATTGCGGTAGGCAACTCTACTGAGTCTGATCCGGTTGGGGAGTTGGGAGCAATCGGGTTTTGCTTTTTGGAATTTATAACCCTAAAAGAGTTTATGTTTGTTGTATACATACATATTATTTTCATTTTTTTAGTTATTTTCTCATTAATTTTGTGTCAGTCAAGTTGATGACCCCGCCCGACTTTATAACTTTTCGCGGAGATGGGCTGGCCGTCCTCCCAGAAAAGCCCCATAATCATCCTCGTCCTCCCAAGCTCCCCGCGTTCATGAAATCCATCCGCCAATGTTAATATGAACCGCAAAAAAAGATACTGTAGAGCAATTCCGCAATTTATACGATGAAAGACTACAGAAAATTATATCTTGTTTACCTCCCATTCGATTGAAATCAGCGGTGAAGGATGGTTGGCATTTCGCTCCCTGCTTTCTAAATAGATCTGTAAATGCCATCGTGAGTCGTGACACGCACGTGCCAATGTTGAAAATCCAGTCGTGAATACTCACAGGCCAGATCATCGTCCAGCACGGTTTCTAGTATTGTATTAAGGAGGCTAGCAAATGTTTCCGGGGGATATATTCAGGAATAACTGCACTTGCCTCTTTGTTACCAAATGTTATATAAAACTCTATCGAGATTGACTTGAAATTGTTCCCTCAATTCCTTTCATCCAGAAAATTAGTCCAACTGAAATGGGTTCTCTGGCACTAAAACAATGAGGGGTGAGGAGGAGGATTATTGCACGACAAAAACTTTCACTTATTGCTAAATGCACAAGCTGGCTCGATTCTGTTACCTGTACAAATCAAAGCCTTTGGGCATATCGAGCAGGCTGCGATGGGACTCTGCAGGATGTTTGATTGGAACGTTGGGGCCGTACGTCTGCTTTCATTTTTGCACGGCCATGCATGCCAAGAGATACCCGGATTTGGCATTAATTGAGATTAGTCGTAGTTGCATGTCCTTCAATACTCGGCCAATCGTCCAACGATCTCTTATGCCATCCCGAATTGACATGGATGGCAGCATTTAGATATTTGGTAAAATTATATAAATATGATTAATTTATTGCACCTCTGACGATAGATATATATATTTTATTATTTTGATAACTGATTGTAAATTATTGATATTTATGATTAGCGATTAAAACAATAAATATGTATTTAATTAATTATAACAATAAAGTATAAATTTAGGTGTGAAACAAGTCAAGTTAAATGGACCCATATAATATAATGGTGCTCCTCGAAGTTATCAAAAGTAGAGATTCGGAGGGGTTTGTACTCTACCTTTGCGTCTACCAATTGAACATTTTCACCAGAGGGCATGGACATGAACACAAAATACTTCAAAACTAGAGTTGGAGACTCTAATTTGGAAGAACCTTTATTGGAAATTCAATTTTGATCTCCACCCCTTCTACTTACTTGAACAAAGAACATGAACACTGAAGGGGGTGATAGCGTTAAGGAAAGAATATTGGAGGGAAGAGCCGCCAGGATCCTGGCACTTGGACTCTTGGTGGTTGTCCTTTCATGAGGCTATTTTCAGTTTTGAAAAATGATCCCAGTGATTATCAATTCCAATAGCCAGACAGAAAGGGAATAACACAAGCTGCTAAGACCTGATAGCTACAGAAAGAAAATGGAAACTGCATTTAAATTTTACTGCGAGAAAAAGTTCCTGCACAGCTGGAGTCTCACTGGGTGTTTCCCTAAACTTATTTTACATATAACGGCAACTCCGAGGCAGTGCATGGTCCGGGCCACATTTACTAAAAGCCCACTGCCTGTGTTAATTTATCAACACTACTGGTCATTCTTCAGGCCGAAAACTCCTATCAGAAGGAGTATCGGGGCTCTTGTAGCTTTCATATATCCAGAATCATGGATGTCCAAGTGGGAAGCTATGACTGTGATCATCAGTACTCAACTTCAGCTATGTTTCAAAATTGTTCCAATGCTTCATCTTCTCTCCCATTCTCCTTAACTAGTCATGTTGCTGGGTCACAAAACTTCACTCCATATAAGGACTTGCCAGTCATGTTCCCAGCGCACCACAGCTTGCTAAATTTGGAGAGCGATGCCAGTTTAGAAGACCAGTTAATGGTCAATGTGGCTCCTTCACAACAACACTGCCGTGGGGATGATCTATCTAGCCTGCATATGTCACTCGAATCGAGCAAGGCGTCGGAGGAAATCTTATCCTCCTTAGTTTTGCCTTGTGATGGCATGAAAATTGATGAACAATTGAGCATATTACATCTGCTAAAGGCGTATGGGGAGGCCACTGAGATGGAGACAAAAAACTTAGCAGAAGAAATTGTGTATCGACTCAAGGAGAAGGCTTGTCCAACTGGTCCAGCCCTGCAACGTCTCACGTACAATTTTATCCAAGCTTTGGACGAACAGGTAGACTTTATATGGGAAGAATCAAGCTGGAACTATGACATTGCTTTTAGAGCCTTCTATCAGATATTTCCTTATGGCCAGTTTGCTCACCACACTGCCAATTCTGTTATACTAGAAGCTATGCCAGAAGATGCACAGATATTGCATATCATTGATTTTGACTTTGGCGGAGGTATACAATGGCCTCCTTTAATCCAGGCACTTGCAAGGCAAGGCAAAAGAGCAATGAGATTTACCGCGATAAAGTGGTCTGATCACGAGGATCCTAATTCTATTTATTCCATGCAAAGGTTCGATGAATCACAAAGGCAGCTATGCCAACATGCATATATGTTTGGCATTATATCATCAGTAGAGGAGATGGATATTGAGGCCTTGGCAATTGAGATGACAAACACAGTGAACAGATACGGTAGAAATAGTGAATGGTTAGTCTTCAACTGCATGGTGGGGCTCCCTCACATGGGGAGAGCAAGGAGTGCTGAAAAAGTTGCAGAATTTCTAAAGATTGCCAAGGAATCAATCAGACACAAGCATCATAATGGTGGAACTAATCCAGGAATTATAACTTTCGGGGACGGATTTGGTTGGGGGAAGGGGATCGAAGGCTGGAGGGGATATGGGACCCTGTTTGAAGCGCAGTTGGTTCAGCTCCAAGTTTTGATGGAATCAATGGATTTTCATTTTCCTCATCACTTCTGGGAAGCAAGGATAGCCATGGAATGTCTATTCTTGATACCCTTTATTAGTTCTCTCACCAATGCACAGATGTGGGCGGATATTAAAAGGGAAAGTAAGGCATTTTCAGAGGCAGGATTGGGAACTTGGAGTATGACATATGACAATCTGATGGAGGCCAAGGAGCTTGTCCGAGAAGGAAAGAATAATTACCGCATAAGCTTGGAAGGAGTAAACCAGAATGAAATGGTCTTGAGTTACATGGGGACTCCATTAGTGAAGGTCTCCAGCTGGAGATAACTGAAGGGACGTTGAAATTATTTTCCCACCTAGTCAAGAATTATCTTTTTAGCCCATTTTCATGGCAGATTCATTTGTAAGCTGACAAATTATTTACAATTTTTTGCTGTAAGTCTTTGGTATGCATTGATTTTTTGAACAAAGAACCACTCTACGATCTAATGATCGTCAATGTTGCCCTTTTCTATGTGATTGTTCAGGCAATTGAGCTTAAATCTCCTGATGTTTCAATAGCGGCCCTGAGCTGCAAACGTTGTTAACCAAACATCGGTTGTGGCTGAAATCGTTATTACTTTAGCCACCGTCTGATAGTGTTGTACAAAGAAGAACAGATATATGCTGCTTTTTGGCTATAAGTGTGGAAACTAGGGGCATTGATCACCAAGTAAAACCAATTCTTGGAAACCCTTTTTCTCCACCACCGGAAATCTTCGGCATAAGGTAACAAAAAAAAAAGAAAAGAAAAAGGTCAATAATGCAAACTTGTAATTTCAAAATGAGATCAAGAAATCATTCTTTTCGATTTAGTTGAGGGGGATAATCATGACGCCGAACTTTGATCCCTATCCTACAAAGTAGCAATATTGTCAAAATTAAAGATATGGGTTAATAATTTTACAGGTAGTGTCTTACCAAGTAGGGGTTTTCTTGGTTAAAATGTCAAGTCATTGTTGTCTGGTACAAGTTCAAATCTGACCAAAAGGCTAACAAGCAAAGGAAGATCCTTTTAACCAATTCCCAGGAAGGGGAAAAGTTGCTGTCTTGCAGCGGTTTTGGTGTTAGTCAGGCTGTACATGTGTATCCGAGGTGGAAGGTTCGAGTCGACCAAAACAGATCTCTTTGATTCCCAGAAATATGCCGTGGCTTAACCCGCAAGCGTAACTTTATCGTTAAACCGAGATTTGCCCATTTTTAAAATTTAATGACAACAATTTTTTTTTTTTCTAATACTTGAATTATAGTCAGACGAGTAACAGTGGAAATAGGGGTCAGCAATTCTTCTGAGAAACTGCCAATTCAAAGTAATTTAATTGGTTGAAATGCAAGGGAATAGAAATTTGGAAGTAATTCACCTGTGACACCGACGGCTGATATTTTAATGTTGTTTTTTTTTTGTTTTTCTTTGTCTGTTCCTGATTATTTTTGGTATCAGATTTCCAAATGATCCAATCTATACTTATCATATGCAAAAATTTCAAAGGCATTGACCTTGTGTGTATAGAGAAAATGATATAATTATTGCATTTTCAGCCCACTGGAAGTTTTTTGTAACACGATTGAATCGCCTCTGGAAAAGTTGAATCCTTTTCAAGGATGGGAAGCTTTGAATTCTCTTGTTCATCAACATCCATTAAAGAAGGCTTTGATGTTTCATCTTGCATCCCTTTATCCTCACCTGTTGATGCAGACCATCAATCAAAAAGCTTCCAAGATTATCAGGAGCAACATGTCATGCTCTTAATGGAGCAGGGTTTTCAAGATTTGGATGATGATGCTGGTTTAACTGACCAGTTCATTGTGGACAAAGATCCTCGTGAGTGGACGGCGAGTAAGAACAGTACACCTTCTGTAGAACCCTTATTCGAACGGAATGAGGATGAGAGGAGTCTAAATGTATTGCCATTATCAACCGAGGGATATGCTGGTGTTCCTTTGACTGAACCATCAGTCACCGTTTCACGGGTCGGAGCCAAGGTTGATCATAGCCAATTGAGCATGTCTCATATGTTCATGGCCCTTGCAGAGGCGATGGATATGAAACAGAGAGAGTTAATAGAGGAAATCATGACGTGGCTAGAAGAGAAGGCTTGTCCATTTGGTTCAGTCCTTGAACGTCTTGCTTGTTATTTTGTCCAAACAGCCGAATTAGATTACCTAAGAAGAGAGGCTAGCCAGAACTACGATGCAGCATTTCGGGCCTTCTACCAGATTTTTCCTTGTGGGACGTTTGCTCACTTCACAGCCAATTCTGCAATACTACAAGCTATTCCTAAGAATGCCAATTTGGTCCATATTGTGGATTTTGACATCCTCAATGGTGTACAATGGCCTCCATTGTTCGACTTCCTTGCAAGGCAAGGCCAAAAATTGGTGAAATTGACTTCAGTCCAATGGCGGGAAGGGGACAGCAGTTCTGTTCGTAATTTGCACAGTTTCAATGAGACGAGAACACAGCTACAAGAACAAGCACAGATTTCTGGTGTGAGATTGATGGTGGAGGAGATGGTCATGGAGGACTTGTTGAAAGAGATGCAGAGGACAAAGGAAATTGGAGTAAGTGAATGGTTGGTCTTCAATTGCATGGTGGGTCTTCCCCACATGGGAAGAGGGAGGACCATTACGGAAGCTGTAAAGTTCCTAAAGATAGCCAAGGATTCAATCAACTTATCCAGAAGGAGATTTTGTGGCAGTAGTGCTGGCACCGGCGGAATTATCACTTTGGGAGATGGCAGTGGTGTGTTGAGATATTGCAGTAAAGACAGATTGTCATTTGGGGGCAGATTGATCCAGTTCAAGGCTTTGTTGGAATCGATGGAATGCTGCTTTCCTTGTCACCTAATACAAGCAAAAATATCCATGGAGTGCCTATTCTTGGCACCTCATGTTTCTTCTCCTTCTGGTTTTCAGAACTGGGAAATGACCACCAGGGACAGCACTCCACTATCAGAACTGGGACTGGAGGCATGGGGAATGAAAAGAGAGAATGTACTGGAAGCCAAGGAATTGGTGAGGGAAGGACAGACTTTATGCTCTGTCAGTGTTGGAGGAGAGAGAGATAATCAATTGGTCTTGAGCTTCATGGGAACCCCATTAGTGAGGGTTTCTAGTTGGACGTAGTTTTTCTTTTATTTTTTTTTTTTTTCTCTTTTCTGTTCATTGGTATCGATGTTTGATCCCCAAGTGTCAGGACTAAAAGCCCATTAATTATACTACTAGGCCATGTATGGTAGCGAACATAAACAATGTGATACAAAAGCAAGATGACACGTGTATTTCTCACATCCTTATAATGCACAAAAGGCAAATTGGTCGACAACGTGAACATTTCGCTACTCAGAAAAGTCAAAAATTTTTCTAGGCCAAGGAATTGGGTTTGGGAATCTATTTATCAAAGAACAACGTTTTTGAAATTTAAGATGCATAAAAGTTCCAAATCTTTTAGATGATCTAGTGGCGTTTGTGACAAGTCTTTCGGACTTACGTAAGAGATAATTGATGGAATGGCTGCCTTATGGAACGCCCTTTTACGAATTAGCTTATTGAATTTTGTCATAGACTTTGGGAGTTGTCGCTATGCTTTTTGTTTAGATACTCCGAAAATGAGAAAATTGGGCTTGGCATCCATGGGGCCTGAAACCCTTGCCTCAAATTGTCTGAAAGTTGGGCCTTACACGTCAGTATTTACCGAAAAGAAAAAAATCCCGAGGTTTTTTTTAAAATTTTTTTTTTCTCATTTTGTTGTTTGAACATATCATAAAAGTATCAGAAATAGCCATTTCTGCTACGCCTTAATTGCCGATTCAACGTCGCTGCTTGAATAGGTCATACAACAATTTCTCGCTGTCAATCATCCAGGAAGTTGCACTGTCATTTCTAGGCAGGATGAAGGGCCCTAGCTTCTCCACGAATACAAAATGAGTAAATACTAAAGCTTCTTGATTTAAAAAAACAATAAATAAACTTTATTATAATAGTATTGAAATTCTCTCTAAAAGTATCTGAAATTCGAACCTTTTGTCAAGATTCAATTATTATATATATATAAAAAAAACCTCATTTTTATGACTGAATCTATAATCTTTCCATGCGATACTGAAAATTAATCATTTTTCATTTTTTGTCTGCTCACTAAAAGGCCAATAGACCACATGTTCTCCTCCCCTACAAACCGCTAAAACGCAAACATACTAATGTACTGTATGACCAAGTTTATAAAATAAAATAAAATAAAAAATAACTTAGTTATGAACTTCAATAGGAAAAACTTGCAGGGGAAAAACATTCAAATTCATTAATACATGCCGCCCGCCATAACACTTAATAATAACATTAATAAAATTCTTTATCATTACCCTTTATTATATTATTTAATGGGTTTGACTCTCGTGATTTCACTTGGAGAATTAGTGATGCCCAACAAGCTTTCAGATGTAATACAGGTGGTTCGGCCCCCAATCGCCCCAAGCCCTACTCATATCTGGTTATGGGTCCAGCCCTCAAAGGTGACTACCCACGTGTAGCACCTAAAAAGAGGCAGCATTTTCTTAATAGGCCGACTAATTTTTGCCCAACGCACCCATCTCAGGTCAAAAAAGTTTGCCGAATGGAAAAATCTCAGATCAAAGGTAAACAATGCAGAGTTTTCATAGGTTGGGCCGTCAATTTCGAGATGGGGCCCTGCACATTCTCTTAATTGTCAGCAAAGGAAGAGCCCTCAGCAATGAGTTTGCTACTTTACTAAATTAAGAATTTTAAATTTAAATTTTTATTAAAATATCAAATAGAATTATAATTTTATAATATATTTTTTCTTAATAAGACTGTAGGTTACTATCACATTTTCTCATTCTTTTTAACTAAAAAAATTTCTCAACAAAAATAAATATTAATAAATACACAATTTATAATAAGATAGTTATTTTTTAATATTAATAAAAATTGTTAATTTATTTTGTACGATACAATTAAAGTCCATACAATATATTTTGCCACAACAGTCCAATCAAGAAAGTAGCGCTGTCCCAATCTTCACACCATCCTCACCACCTTATGTGCCCTCTTTTTCACTGTGTGGGGTTTTAAGAAAACAAATATATATATATATATATATATATTGTATTTGTTTCAGCGAATTTGACTATGCACTAAATAAGAATTTTTTATTAGCACTGTCCAACACTCGCTGGGGTCTCTGTGGCGTGCAAAGAATGCTAACTTATTAATGTCCGCATCTTTAGACAAAAACGATTAGATAAAAGTCAATACAGTCTTGTCACATTCCTTTTGGCTTTCGGAAAGAAAAGGACAAAAGAATAAACACAATGGCCCTCTGCCTCAAAATCATGGTCGAAGAAGATTGTACATCCTTTTCAAACCGTCTTAGTAATTATACCATTTCCTTCCAATTTCCCACCCTCCTTGCTCACTTTCTAAGTTATTTCGGCCCTTTGCTTCTGTTTGATACTTTGATCTATTTTATTTATGCTACATACTTATTATTTGTGTATAGGTGAACAGTTGGAAAAAATAACCTATAATAAATGTGGAAATTTGGACCGTATATAAAAATATGCAGGCCTAAAGTTTTGTGGTTGAAGTGGACCTGTTCAATTTGGATCGGCCAGAGAATAGTTATCAGTAAAAATAAAAAAATGAAAAAAAAAAAAAAAAAAAGAAGAACAGGACAGCCTCTGCCGGACATTGGAAGTAAACTTGCTATCTACCCGCGGCTTTGGATTTGACCCCTAATTAAACGGTCAATAAAGGCGGCTACAGCCACTATTTTTGCCGTGCCAAGAGAGTGCAGAATTTAACGTATGAACCAGACGTGAAGCAACAACGACCAACAGCCAATTGGAAGATGGCTAAGAATTTATATGTCATCACCACCACCTAAATTTACAAGGACTACATCACATCGGGACTAATATTCCTTTTGATTAAGTGATATTTAGTATTGTTTTATAGAAACATATTGCATAAGATCAAATATAAAATAATAAATCACACTAATATTGTGTCAAAATTAAAATTATTTAAAATATAAATATAACGATAACTTGTAATCGTATTAAGTAGGTATTAATTACGAATCTTTTAGAATAATTTTTTCTTATGCACTTATTTGACTTTCTATTAAATAAAATTATTTAAAGAAAAAAAAATAATTGCTTTCAAAAATTGGAACTGGTATACAATAATTTGTCATCATTGACAATTTCACGTGGGAGAATGTCAAGTCCGCCAAAACTCGATTTCGAAGGTTGCAATTCGAACCGAAACTAAACCGCGTCAGAATTGGAATTATAATTAGATTTAGCTCTGTGATTCCGGTCTAACTGGACTGTGAGAGAAGCGGTTCGATTATTGTTCCTCTTCTTAAAATAAATTAATTCCTACTCGGCAGTTTGGAAACCAAAAATTCTACCACAGGATTAAAAAAAGGGAAAAAAAAAAAACAATCCGTTTCCCTTTTATTTTTCAATATATATATATATATATATATATAGGGGTGATTTGTTATGAGGCCAAAGTTGGACTAGACTATAAGCAAAATTGATTAAAAACCTAAATTAAAATTAAAATTAGTCCAAAATTAGAATTGAAATTGAACTATAATTAGATTGTTTGGTTTCAATTCTGTCGAAACGATGAAATCAAAATTGATTATTTCAAGGCCGAATTATAATTAAATTAAATCAGGGAAATAATAAATATAAAATCTTGTAACTGTCAATTAAATAAAAAAAAAATGATCGTGACTGATCCATATATTCGATCTATGCAATGAAAAACATATATCCGCGTGATCTCCAGCTCGGTTGAGTTGTCAAAAATTAATAATGTTCTTCCTTTGAAGGTATTTCCTACTAACTAGTTGATTCAAGCTAAAAACTTTCCAGATTTGCCGTTCCGGCTTCAAAGTTTTCTCTTTAATAAAAAAAAAAAAAAAGAGGGGGGGGAATTTTTAGTAACTATCTGATAACCGCAGTGTACACATTGCAGGTCAATTTTTCATCCCTGTTTTGTAAATACCATCAAAGCAGATCAAGTCTTTCTCTCGTGACCCAAAAAAAAAAAAGAAAAAAGAAAAAGAAAGTCTCCATTTCCCTCTACCCGCATCGTAATTAAAGACTAGATCATAAACTTGTGATGAAAATAATAATACTAATAATAAACGTGCGAAGAGAATTATCATAAGACACGTGACCCGCACGTGGACGTAGATAGGACGGCGCTATGACTAAATTATTTAAGTGTTGGACGGAGTCAATCCGGCAGCGCAACCTGACAAAACAGGATCCAGCGCCGACGCCGACCCAGCATTCCCAAAAAACCGAAACACGTCACCAAAATGAAAATGGCCGATATCTCGGACTCCCAGTATCGGACAGGTTTCGCTCTCTCAACCCGATTTTTTTTTTTTAAATTTCTTATTTAAAAAAAAAAAAATCAATTCGGCTATACGCAAGCGTTTTTTTTGTGTTTTTAACTCTATTAAGTAGCTCGCACAACCCTCCAGTCTTTTTTCTGTCATTCTCTGATTAAATGCATACTGTGTTCTCTCAAAATTTTGGCATCCAAAAGAGAGGTTTAAGGTTGACAATATAGAACGCAAGAGAAGTTGTTGTGAGTAAGCAAGTTTGATCATCATCTTCCAGGAATGGATGGACGGTGGGGATTGAATAGGATCAAGCTCCGGCTTGTGGGGCCGTTAATGGTGTTGCTGATCATTCTATTAGATCGTCAAAATCACAGCTTTTGCTCTGCTCTTAACGCTGAAGGTACGTTTTATATGCAGTCAGCGCCTTTTTTTAAAAAAAAATTTTTTGCCATGTCCGTACAGTTATGTTCAAGTAGAGAGAGGACATGGAGGAAATGCGTTGGAGATAAAGACGCTGCCTTTTTTACTTTCTTGGGATTGAAAATGGCCAGGTTTGGCGCTATTGAGGTTCCGGGAGAGATTGGAGGAAGACCCATTTGGAGCTTTGTTGAATTGGGATGAGAAAGATGGAGATACTGATCCGTGTTCATGGTTTGGGGTCGAGTGCTCTGATGGAAAAGTGTTTATCTTGTGAGTAATTGATCTTTTACTTAGAACCGTTCTCCCCTTTCTCTTTTCGTCTAATTTGATTATTTGTTTTGGCTGGAAAAGTACGGAACTCTGCAATGTTTTACAAATTTTTGTGAGTATGATGTTTTCTTCTTTGACTTGTATGTGCTGGTTGGAATTTAGATACTGGCAGTGTCGTGGTTATTAATGATTGGTGTTTTGTTATGGAGTTAATGTTGTCTGTGGCTTTTTGCCAGCTTTTCGATGAACATTCATTTGAAATGCTCCTGAAAAATATTGGCTTCAGATCGAGCGTTCAGATTAGGATTGCAAAATTTAGGTTACATGTTGGGAAAATTGTCAGAGGGAGCAATTGATAGAGATTTTCATTCCCAGGCATTAAAAATCAGAATGACATATGAGAAGTTATCCATACTATAGAGCTCTCATTGAAAGTTCTCAGATGGCAAGCCATTCGATACTGCATATGTGATGTTCCTATGGTGGATGAATTCAAAGTAATGTGGGTCTGTGTAGGGCTATTTTCATTTCTTCTGTTTTGTCTTCTTCTGTTTGCCGTTGGCCATATTCTGCCTTTTCCTTTTCTGTGGGTCATGTTCTTGTGCCGAATTGACAGAGTTAATGGTTGATCTAGTTAATTGTTAATCACTGGACTGAGCATTTATTAATTACTCCACTTCTGCTTTTTGTTAGCCTGATGTCAGCAATGTGCAATTTTCAGGCATTTGAAAGATTTGTGTCTTAAAGGGACACTGGCACCTGAACTTGGGACATTGGATCACTTAAAGTTTATGTAAGCTCAAACGTTGACCAGAACTCAAATATTGGAAAAAACTCTTCTATGCCTAGACTTTCTCTGATTGCACTTCTTTATACAGTATTTTGCGTAACAATTCTTTCTTCGGCTACATACCTAAAGAGATTGGACAATTGAATGGATTGGAGGTCTTGGACTTGGGATATAACAACTTTAGTGGGCCATTTCCATCTGAATTTGCCAATAATCTGTCACTGACAACCCTGTATGTTAATTCTTTCTAACTGTGATTGTGCACACACAATTAGTTGCTTTTGCTGAATTATTTTCTGAATCTTGTTGCAGTCTACTTGACAATAACAAATTCCTTGGTAGCCTATCTACTGAACTATATGAGCTTAAGGTGCTTTCTGAAGTTCAGGCAGATGAGAACCAGCTAAGTGCTTCTTGTAACACTGGAAATATTCCCTGGTAAGAAAGTGTGCAGCTGTTATATTTCTTCCTGATTTTAATCTTCAGCTACTTTAGATATGTGCCTGAGAATGAGTCGGGAAGGAATTAAAGGATAGGAGAGTTGCCTTTTGCTTTCCCCCTGACAAGAATTTACTTTGTTCATTACCTGTGAAGCTTTTTTCTTCCTGTTAATGTTGATTTGCTCTTTACTTGCCTTACCCTGCCATCTCAGTACTGTTTATAGAATACAGTTGAACATGCAAACTGAGGGACACGGTGAATGGGGGTAGAATGTAGAGCAACTTCTTATTTGCCTTAGAGCTTCTATGGTGCCTGTCTTTTTTATTCTTGATCCTACTTATCTAGGCTATGCTGACAGGTTTAATATTTTGACATTTTATGTACACCAGCTTCATGACATACACCTCCTTTCTTTGCTAGGAAAATAGCTCAATGGGGAAATTTGGGTCAGAGGATGTTGCTACAGGCTCCCAATGCCCCAAGTTCACACAGATCGAGCAGAAGTAAAGCTCATCAGAGTCATTTGGAACCTTCATCTTCTTCACCTTTATTTCCACCAATACAATCTCCATCATTTTCATCTTCCCCATCACCATCTATTTCAGAATCTCCATCATTTTCTGCAGCAGAATCCCCCACCAGTATCCCTTTGTCTCCTTCACCCTCACCCACTTTAGTTCCAGCTCCATCATCAGCAGCACCAAGAAATCCGCCAGTTATTGGTTTTGCACCACCACAACAATATGGAGTTCCAATGGCTCCGGATTCAGGTCCAGTTCAAATGGCAGATAATGGCTCTGAGGCAAAACATCATATAGTTCTTATTGCTGGTGTTGTTGGGGGCTCTGTACTTGTTTTGGTTTCTGCCATTGGTTTTATCTTCTTCAGAAGCAATAAGGTAGTTGCTGTCAGACCTTGGGCAACAGGGTTGAGTGGACAGCTACAAAAAGCATTTGTGACAGGTATATATTTTTTTTCTGCAAAAGAACATAAATGTGGACATTCTGCACACAGGCATTCTAGTCCTTCCACTATGCTTTGATGCTGTTCTGCATGGTTATACATTTGAAATTTTGTGTTGTGCTATTTCAGGTGTACCAAAGCTCAAGCGTTCAGAACTTGAAGCTGCTTGTGAGGATTTCAGCAATATCATTGGCTCCTTTTTAGGTGGCACAGTGTATAAGGGGACTCTATCTAGTGGGGTTGAAATAGCTGTGACATCTGCAGTGGTCAAATCTCGTGAAGATTGGTCAAAGAATTTAGAAGCTCAGTTTAGAAAGAAGGTACTTGAAACTGGAATTCACTCAATTTCTTGCATTAAATTTGGCAGTCCCTAAATGCCATTTTGTCCTTGTTCTCAGATTGACACATTGTCAAAGGTGAATCACAAGAATTTTGTCAACCTTATAGGATACTGTGAAGAAGATGAGCCTTTCACGAGAATGATGGTTTTTGAGTATGCTCCTAATGGGACTCTCTTTGAACATCTGCACAGTGAGTGTCCTACCTTTGCAAATTCAATTTGATGTGTATTGCATTCTCAGAAAAATTAGTCTGGTGGTCAAAATTAACAAAAGATTTATATTCTCCAGAATTAAGATTACATTTTGTTGGATTCTACAATCTATAGGTATGAAGAAAACATGTGTATACGGCAGTCTAACTGTTTGTTGTTATGTACAAAATGTCTCTTGCCTTGCTTAAAGGATGTTGATTTCTATATCCTGGAGCTGTATATTATGCACCTCTAGTTAATCTATTACATTGTTCTTGTTCTTTGAATGATCTGTGTCCTTACTCTGTGTTCTAATTCTACAAAGGCAGCCCAAGCATGCCCCTTGCAAGAAGTACCTAGGCTGACTAGTACCTTAATATACATGCATTCCAAGTTGATTTCCTTAACCTTCTGAGTAAATTCTTGGTGGTTTCACATATGATTATAAGCTCTCTAAAATGTTTGGTTGGGTACTGCAGAAGATATCAGCCACAGCCTTCATGCGCCATTGAAATATTATCTGAAGGTATATATAACAGTGACTATATTGAATTCTTGATTTCTTGCAGTAAAAGAAGCAGAACATTTGGACTGGGGGATGAGGGTAAGGATAGCAATGGGAATGGCATATTGCCTCGACCACATGCACCAGTTAGCTCCACCCATAATCCCTGAAAACCTGCGATCATCCTCCATATGCCTGACTGAAGACTATGCTGCCAAAATATCAGATTTCAATTTCTGGAATGATGGAACTGCTCCAAAGATTGATTCAGCTTCCATGGGCCTTTTAGAAGCACAATCAGCATCTCTGGCGACCAATACATACAGCTTTGGTGTTATTTTGTTTGAAATGCTAACTGGTAGGATGCCATGTGTAGTCGACGATGGCTCTCTTGCAGACTGGGTATCTGGCTATCTGAGAGGGGAGCAACCTCTAAGAGAAATAGTGGATCCAACTCTAAAAACTTTTGTAGAGGATGAGCTTGAGAAATTGCTTGAAGTAGTAAAGATTTGCATCCATCCAGATCCGAAAGAGAGACCAACAATTAGAGAGATTGCGGTGAAGCTAAAAGAGGCAACATCAATAGGACCTGATGGAGCATTGCCAAAATTATCTCCTCTTTGGTGGGCTGAGCTTGAAATTATGTCTGCAGAAGGAAGTTGAGAGGTCAGCGACATTCTGAGGCATGGACGGGAAAGTTCCTCTCGTGTTTTTTCCCCTGTTATGTCACTCCCTGATTTTTCTGTTCGTCTGAGAAGCAGATGGTTTTTTCTGTGGATAATGTATGCATCTAACTTCGAGAAGAGTACATGGTATTTGTACATAACCAAGAAACTCTAGCCTCTGCTTTGCTATATTCTTTCGCAATTGTTAAAATTGAGGGTACGAGTTTCTGCACGAAGAGAGCCAATAAATGTTGAGTTTGCCGTATGTTGAGTACATGTTCAAACTTGCCCTCATTGTGTGAAAACAAATTCTAACCCTCCCCAAGACGCAGTGGGAACATGCACACAACACCAGCACTTCTCCAGAATGATCAGGAACAACCCAGTCCATTGATGCAAGTTGTGACGGACGGGTGTATAAAATCCATCTCCTACATCAGAAAAGAAGAAAGGGATTTTAGGCATATAAACGTAGGTGCTACATACTCTAATAGACTGTCTTTTGGAGAGAGAATACCGATTCTCGACGACGTCTCTCATGTCGAAAAGAAAGAAGGGGATCTTAAAATATATAAACGTGAGTACTGCACACTTTTCCTTTTTGAGAAGAGAATAATGACACCGTAACAAAGTGCAAAGAAAGAGAATAATGCATGGAAACAAAAGTGAAGATATGGAAGGATGGCTACTAGGATCCGGCGAGAATACCCAAAATAACTATACTCTTTAACCCGAGAACAAAAAGTTGGTTCACTTTTAAACTATGAGTATTTATGTACAAGAATTGAGAAGGAAGAATGAAGATTCCATTTATAACGCCGACAGAAACGGCAAAACCTGTGCCATTCAAACCTGTGCGGCTTGCTAACCACACGAACCTGATTCCAAATGACCAACTTTCACTGAATTGTCCAAGTGCTGTTTCCAGCTTTCTACTGAAATCATCAAATCCACAACAATATATACACATAGATGTGTTGCAAGTTGAATGAATCATTCCCCTCTCCTTTATCTGGAGTCTTTCCAGCTAGATGCTTGCATAGACCATGCTTTCCAGGGAATGGATAAAAGATCGACGGTTGGCATGGAAAGTGATCAACATCAAAATTGTAGTCTCCAGACCTCCTTGTAGGACACATATTGCCACTCAAATGCTCTTCTGACGAGTAGTGCTCTCCTGTGTTCTATTATACAAATCGAGTGTATCAGTATGTTTTGGGTCAAGGCAAAGGGCTGCCTTGCAGTCTTGAAGAGCAGAATTTAGGTCCCCCGTTGACTCATAGAATGCTGCTCGAAGATGAAGCATTAGCAGTTCAGGCTTGAAAGCTATGGCCTTTGTCAGCTCTTCCACTGCTTCATTTTCTTTCTGATCATCCATCAGCACTGGAAATACAAGATTCTCGATGTCAGCAGACGCTTGGGATTTCACAAGCCATGGCAAAATTGGATAAAAAAAGAAAAATAGAGCCTAAAATCAATTGATGATAATTGCAAAACTACAGCGATAAGGTTCCCATTCAATTTTCTGTTTAAATAACTTAATATGATAATAGAAGGCAAAAGAAATAGAAAGAAAAGAAAAAGGAAAACTTATTGGGTGCTTAGGGAAGGATGATAAAGTTATCTAGCAGCATACAGAGATGGCAAGGGCAATGGGAGCAACCCAAGGCCAAATAATTACACAAGGTTCAGCAATCCCAAACATATGACCACAGCAAGAACAGACACCTAAGGTCTGCAAATTATTGTGCGGGTGGCCGTGCTCACTTAGTGAGCAAAAACAGTAGAAGATAAGCTGCTTTAGAAAACTGAAAGATAACAAAAGAGAGTTGTTCTCATCCAACCAGTGCACCAACTTTAATGTATTAGCAATTGCAATACAGAACAGATGCTACTCGAATCATTTACAATGGGTGAATAAAATGGCAGTCGAGGCTCAAAAGACCATATTTATGATCATTCTTCACCATCATCCCATATCTCCCCAAAAACAAAAGACAACAAAATCTAAATGGCGAACATGGCATATGAACCACCGAGTGCTTGGAAAATAATTAAAATAAGCAGGCAGGGAAAGGATCACTATGATTACCAGCTGCTCTGTATCTATACGGATATGTTCTCAGTGGATCCAACTGTGTTGCCATATTAAGATCATATTTGGCCATCTCACGGTCACAGTATTCAGACCGTTTCTCATATGCTGATGCATTATTTTGTGCATTCTCTATTAGCTTGGTCATCTCATCAAATGCAGCTTTTCGCTGATTTCTTAAATGATAGACACGCGCCAACCCTTGATGTGCTCTTGTATGCTTGATGTTAAGAGCATTTGTATAGCAGTCTGCAGCCTTATCCAGCTTACCACAATCCATATAAATACTTCCTAAATTATTCAATGCCTGCAGCATATCAGAGTGCATAATCAATAAGTGCAACAAGGTACAGGAAAATGATCCTTCTGTATGTAGTTCTTACTCACTTGTCCTTTCCTTAGGCCATCTGAAGGACATTTAAGAGCTTCCTCCAAGAGTTGGGTGACATGAGACGAAGATTCAGCGTCCAGATTTATATCAGCCAATGTGTATGCTTTGAGGAAGAAAGCTTCAAATGACCTTCGGATCACAATAGATTTTTCAGCTCTTGCAAGAGCAGCTTCACGATGGCCAGTGTCATATAAAATCCATCCTTCATAAACCAACCTTTCATGCTCAGTAGCAGAGCTGTTTCTAGCCAATCGCAGACAGCGCATTGCAGCCTTTTGACAATTCAACCTATCATGGCAACCCATTTGATTAAATATAGAACTAGGTTGATGCTAAACATGAAGCAGAAATTAATTCATTGTGATGTGGAAAACCCCAAAGGACTCATCACATTGCATCACCCAGGTCAACATTCCTCGGTCATTCCATAAGTGCATGACAATGAGACATTTTACCACTGCATGGAATAAAATTAGATGGGGCTAGGGGTACAAAGAAACAAGTATCAACAAAATCCCTGTGCATCAACTTGCAGAATTTCATGATCAAACATGCATGCAAGGAGTATGATTTGAAACTAGGACATTCCAATATCCACCGCATGAACAAGTTTCAATGAATCCAAAGCAATTTCAGAGATAAAGAAATGCATATAGTGCAGCTATTTTACAAAACAATTAATTGAGTGCAATGGCAAAACATACCGTAGAAGAAGCAAAGATTGTCGAAACCTCAATGAGCTGTTCCTAGGATCATTTTCTAGCATCTGATGTATGACAGCAAGAGAGCCAATGTCATCAACTGAAGACCATCGTTCATAAAGTTGCATCCAGCAATCAGCCTGACTCCACTGCTGAACCTGGTGGCTGAGAAGCTCAACCAAGCGACGGGCATTCACCTTCCCATGAAACATCTTATACTTGGGTTCCAGTGTTAAAACTGCTCGAATATCTCCCAATGCATTTTCGTAATCCTCAAGCAAGATGAAGAACCAAGCCCGTAATTCCAGGCAATCAGGTGAGAGCTTGAACCCAATAAACTTATCAACCTCTGAGATAGCTGCTCTAATCTGTTTCTCTTCCACATATCTCACAGCCCTATATTTATAGGGAAATGGAAGGGTCGGATCCAGTCCAGTTGCAGTATTCAAATCTGTCATCTTCTCTCGTCCCACGCCATACAAAGATCGCTCTTGGTACATCCATCCAACTGGTTTATGCTCAAAAATAAGAGAGTTGATCAACCTATAAGCCAAATACTGCTGACCTTGCTTGTTCTTTGTCCTTGCAATGCCAGATAGTGAATAAGTGTGACCTGCCTGTGCAGCTGCCTCAAAACTAGACTGGGCATGCTTGTATTCTTGTCTTGCAAGCAACACACAGCCCTGTTGATGCAGCGTGACAGCCTTCTGCCACTTTTCTGTTGCAAATTCTTCCAGTCTCTCAAACAAAATCACAGTTGTGTTCGATAGCATATTTTCTTCCATGGCCACCTGGCTCAGGAAATAATACAGCAAGAACAATGCACACCCCAGCATAGCCAATCTCTCTCTAGCCTCAGAGCTACAAAAAATTTTAGTAACTCTATCATTATACAAAGAATTTGGAAGCTCTCTTAGCAACACCTGCAGGCAAGAAGCTACAAGAAGATTTGCCTTTTCTTCCAGACCATAATCAATAAGAACCAATGCATCGTCAATCCCAGAGACCAATGAAGCCAAATGAGCATCACAAGCTGACTTCATCTCCTCACAGCAAAACCTATTTGCAAAGGAAAGTAATTCCAAAACAATTCCTGGATTATACAAATCAACTCTTCCAGTCCTACTATACACTTCCACAGCTCTCATTCCCCCCACAGATATACCATTGCTTGAAAAATCAATCTCATCCCTTCTTGATTCCACAAAGCTACCATACAACATTGCCTTCAATGGGCTTGAGAGAGCCGCAATTTTGAATCTAACGCATTGAACCAATTCGTCATTAATGCAAAATGCAACATCACCATCTTCCTCCAAACTCAAACACTCATTTCCCCTCGGGGTTTGAGTATTAACCAACTCAGCACAATCTTGTTTACACTGGCAACGATCGCGAACTGAATTAGCATCATACCCAGAAACCAAAGCAGCCTTAGGACATTCAAGAATGTAACCACTGCAATCCATTGATGAAACACCAATAAATTCATCTTCTCTCCTCTCATATCTTAACCAAGCAGAGAGAACTACCTTTGAGTGCACATCACTGGCATATTGCCTTGCAGAACAGAGGCACCTCCTAAGCAGCTTAGGGTCACCTAAGCCGCATAAAAGGGAGTATTGTTCCATGTATAAAATTGATCTATCCGACTGTATACAATTCTCAAGGCGATGATAGATGTCGGCTAAGGACTCCACATAGTCTACGGGTTTTAAGTGAGGGTCTATGGGTGGCTCAAGAAGCTCAGTTGAAGGGAGCCCATAAGGAAGCAAAGATTTAGCCACCCAGTCAGTGCTGGTAAATTTCGATTTTGAAAGTTTGCACCTTGAACCACCAATGGCATCTGGGGAGCCCAAGGCGTGAACTTGGGAGCTCTTGAATCTATCCAAGAGCTTCGGGCCACGCATTTTCTTGGTGAAAACTACAATCCAGATACTTTCTTTGGATGTCTGTCCAACCCAACAAGGATTCAAGAAGTTAAAATAGAAAATATTCAGATGCTAAACAGAAATGACAGAGAAAGAAAAGAAAAAAAATGGAAAGAGAGAGGGAGAGAGGGAGGGAGGCTGTGTTTACCTCAAAACACACCTAACATTAAAGTCAGGCTAACTTGAGCCGATAATGGTGCTCATTTCTCCAGAAACAGCAAGAAAGTTTGAGTCTTTGACCATTGCTATCGTCCTTTTCATCGTTAGATTCTCCCAAGAGTTGTGTCCTGTGTGATTCTACACAGTGAACTAGGCCTCTTATTGGGGACTTCGCAGTTTTGGTGGCCGGAAAGTTTTTGATTGATTTGGTGGCTAACTCCACTGCAGTGGAGCTTCAGTTCAGTGCCCAACCAACACCCACTCCACCTTGGAGCCAAGCCACGTCAATGCCGAGGCAGACGATGATACTTGTTACCAAACCAATAAAGTAATTGTTACCGTCCCACAAACTGCACACTCAGTTTTTTAAATTAAAATTCAAAATTTCAAAATCAAATATCTAAATTTTTTAGTTGATAAAATATTCCTCTGCTCCTCTAAGAGATAAAGTATCCAAGTTTAACCTGCTTTCCTTACCCATGAAAAAGAGGAAATATTTGGCAGACGATAAATGTTAAAATCAAGGTGGGTTTTGGTACAATTAATCTTTTGTGGGTTGGTTTACCAGCAGCACCAAAATTACAGTCCAAGGAAAGTTTTGATGAAGCAGTCCAGTATAATAAAACGAGTTCATAGGTCTCGTCAATATCGAATAGATCCACACCTTTGGAAATGTAAGCAGTTTCTCAACTCGAATGACAATTTTCCGGTCAAAATTGGCAGGAAAACCAAAATATTATCTTTTATTTTTATAATATTTTTATCTCTTGAATATTAGTAGTTTAGTTCCCATGGCGAGAAAAACATGGCATGAAAAGGTTTCAAGAGAGAAGTACACAATTAGTTTGTCAACTAACTTATCCATAATTTTTTAGTAATTTGAATTAGCCATTTAAATGAACCTATAATAATTGATCAATTTTGATTTCTTAGTATAAGGAAGGTCATTATGCTATAACAAGCAGAGGCACGACATCATCATTTTCAATCTTTTAATTTCATGCATCCTATACTTACATTTTTCACTATAAATGGGTAATTCTTAATAACTTTATTTCTCAATTCTGTGAATCTATCTGTGCTTATCATTAAATCTTTCTGATGGTTCATTACTGCATAAAATAATTTCGTTTACATCATATTTTGAATGAATTCAATGTTATCTTTATAAAATCTACACGTTTATTAACAATCATGGATTAAAAATAATAAAAAAAAAAGAGTTCACCTTCCGGCATATGCAATTCCTTGTAAACACAACAGAAGATAAAAAGAACTTCCCCGCGAAGATATGGCGTTTGCTAGAGATGTATAATTAGTTTACTAGGTAGATGTCCAAATCACGCATGGATTTGCAGCCACCAATTCAGTTTTCAATCAATTTTATCAGCCATATATATTAGAAGCCGCACGATAGCCAGATAACACATGCTAGAGTCAGGACAAGGATTCAATAATTGCTGTAAAGAAATGGAAGTATCCATCGTTAGGTGCATAGATCTAATAAATCATTTCTTGAGTTATCTGGGGTCCTCTTTCTTTTATTTTTATTTTGTTTTGGTGCAGATGAAGGAATCTGTGTGCTCTTTATTACTATGGGTTTCCAAGAGTGCTTACAAGACAAAATTATTCAAAGTTTGAAAAGCTTAAACATTTGCGTAAACATTTTGTGCAAATTGCGAAAGCCCCACTGAAAATAAACACTATGCTGTGCTGGAGAATATATGCCCATTGGCCATTGCCCGTCGTTCAAACTGAGAAGGAAAATAGAGACAAGAATTTGGATCCAGTGCATAAGACTTCAGGATATAAGATTAATTAAAAAAAAAAGTCCTTTTCGCATAAGCAGGAAGCCCTTGGTTTTGGAAGAGTTGGGGGGGGGGGTAATTCCAAAGGAATGTCGATACAATTTCAGGGCTATACAAAAATATTGAATTAGCTTAAGGAGCAGCCAAAATTTGGCATCCCTGCCCTCACCCTCTCTCTCTCCCACCCCACCTCACCGCCACCTTCCTCAAATGATGATCACTTTGACAATACTGCCACTTGGTGGAATAATTAATCGGTAACATTCCAACATGCAAAAAGAGCCAAAAAGAATATCATATTGAGTTAGAGTGCCGCCTTATGCTACCATAAAGTTATACATATGCAATCAATCGGATGTATTGTAAATAACAATTTATACATTATATTAACATAATATAAATTACATATTTCTAATCTTTTATCCACAATTATAATAACTATTAATTATTATAATATATATATATAATTATAATAATATAATGTATGAATTGTTATTTAAAATATATAAAATTTATTATATTTTTAAGATGGTAATATTAAAATATAATAATAGTCAATGCTTGTCTCTTACATATAGTACAATTAATTAAAATATTTTTATTAAATCCCCTTAATCACGTCTCAAGTTTTAGTGGCTGTATTTTTTTTAACCTTTTGACTTCTATTGTTAAAAAAAAGGGGGGGAGGGAGAGAGAGAGAGAGAGAGAGAGAGAGAGAGAATCGATGCCTAAGGCTAAGGGCTGGACTTAAATTCGATGGCCTACTGCGGAGAAAACAAAGCTTTTCTTTGTCCGGTAGTCCGTTGAGTTCACTTAAATATTATGGGCCAAGTGCTAGAGCACGCTGGACCAGCCGAAATAAATGCAGGCTCCAAGGACTTTTCAATGCATTAGAACTCAAGTGAACCCAATATGCAAGCATAATACTTCTGTTCTGTTCACTTTCATATACCATTACGTTGAGAGGACGGTCTACGACAGATGATCACATACCGTCTCCTGGTTTGGCAACAATGGAACGATTGATAAAAAATGCAATCCAATAAAGTGCAGATTGGCATAACCGTGCTTATCACTCTCATCCCATGCAGCCAGCGATAACAGTTCCCTTGGAAGACATTTGGCTTCTTGAAGGAGTATAAAGATCCCAGGGGATATAAATGTTATCGGACTTGATGTTCAACTTTCCAGTTCCGGTGCAACAGAAAATGGGGTCCATATCGGGTAAGCTGAAGAAAAAGAAACATGGAACAGTATAAAAAGGAAAAACACTACCATATCTGTTGTCTGTACGACTTATATGTGGCTGATCTCTTGCATTTTCATATAACATTCTTTGTCTTTGTTACAGAACACATTTATCTACAATGACCCTAAGGAGACCAGAAACAGTCACAGGACATCTGAGACCAATTTCAATTTCTTCAGCTCCAGTAACTCGTTCATTCAATATCACGATACCACTCTGAAGCTATTTATCTATACAAACTTTGCATTCAACAACTTTGTGCAATTAAGCAGTTGTGTAAAAGTTTCTTGTCCCACAAAAACAGGACCTTTGTACCATTTCACGTTCAACAAACTCCCAATAAAACGGGGATTAAGGAGCCACTCAAAGCATCTTCATAATCCAAAGCTTATATTTCTTCATATACAGATATACAAGAGAAGGTCCAATAAGGTTTGCATCAGATAAGCGCTTGCAGAGCTTCAGGTAAGATTCAACATGTTCCCATTGTTGGATATGTTTTCTGAGTCCCTGCAGTACAGCCACCCTGTCTAAATAATCTGGACACAAACCCGTATCAAGCATCTTAGTTAGAGCCTTTGCAGCCTCATCATAATGTCCTCCTTTAACATAACCTCTCAACAACCATGATAATGCCTTTTTCTTCCGCATAGAGTTTGCAACCTCTATTCTGGTAAGCAACCGTGCTATGGCACTGGCCTCCTTTTGGGAAGCACAGATAGCTAAAACTATGTCATAAAGATCTTCATCGGCCTTTTTACCCACAAGCTTCGTTTCCCACAACTGCCTCTCAGCATCAAGTCCACAGCCAGCACATATGTACATGGCCAGAAGCCGCTCATGAACCACACCATGAAGGGAAGGACTTCCCTCCTGAAGCACCCAGTTTGACAAGTGTACGCCATCAGCAAGAAGATTTGACTGATAATTCTCAATAAGTCCTGCATCTTCTGCATCGAGTTCAGCAGTGAAGCCAGAATTTGTATAACCTTTTAACTTCCGCAAAGCTTTTGCAAATTCATTCAGCTCTTTGACTACAGCTGTCATTGCAATCAGGTAGGAGTATACCTCAGGCTTCAACCCAGACTCTCTAAGATGAATTACCAATTTGACTGCATCATTGTAATTGCCATCAACCTGTCAAGAGATTCCAAGTGGTCATTCATAACACATTCTCTGGTTTCAAAGATAATCATGCTGGAGCAAAAGGGAAGATGCATGGAAATGGTCCAAACTCTAAAATCAACATTTCACATTCGGATATGCCTATAAAGGGTAAATCATCTTCCAATAGTAAACGAAAAACTATAAATCACACATCATAAAATCATTTCTAATGGTCAAGTCTTTGAATTGAAAAACTATATATTCTTTCTGACAGTTATATTGTGAGAATTACTGGAATTGCACAAATTACAATGAAGAAATCCTCTAAGCTTCTTTCTCATTGACTGCATCACGTGGTAATAACTTATAACTTGGCACCACTTAAACAAAAAGTATAAATTTCAACTATCTCAGGAGGCTATGATACACGGTTAAAACAAGCCATGAGAAATTCCATTGGTGGCATACAGAAAATTAAGCCTAAAAAATCAAGCCCGAGCAAGCTCCACTACTATATGATAATACCCAAGCGATGCAGCATGGTGGCAAGGTGAGCAACCCAAAAAATGCAGTATATAACACTAGCATTCACTTTTGCACTCTGAAGCATCCACACACACTCCAATTACAATAGTAAATTAGCAATCCAAATGTCCATATAAAAATAAATGCAATAGAAGCTTACCATCATCTTCCATGCAAGGTATCCAGTTGGGCCTCCTTTTTGCCCTTCGCCATCATCCTCTGAATAGGCAATTCCCCTTCTCAAAACCTCCTTCACAAACAAAACCGCTCTCTCCTTCTCTCCCATCCCCCAATACAAAGATATGGCCTTTTCAATCATACTGAAACTTGGCTTCAACCCCACACATTCCATGTCCACAAGCAAGTCAATCACATCCCCAACATCATGTTTTCCTTCAATCAACTTCTTAACCCAGCTACACATTATTGAAACCATAAGCTCCATGGTTTCCTTGTCGACCCGGTTCCCCTTTCTTAGCCAATCAAACACCTCAAGTGCACACCATGAGTCTCTCCCCTCTTGAGAGAAGTAGACTAGTACTAATTGCAATTCTCTTGCAGACAACCTATCGTTCATTTCCTCTAGAACATCAGAGGGTTCACGGGTCATTCTCTCAAGCTCTTCAATTGCCTCAAAAAAACCTTCACTCATTTCATCTTCATCATCACTCGTTATAAACCGGTCCAATTCCACCGATTTCAGTAACCTAAATTCCCGACTTGGCTTTGCGAGAACAAAGTTTGAGGCTTTAGAGTTTCGGTGGCTGCAGATTACAGTGGAAGCCCCAGAAACTCTGGGGCTAAACTCTACAGATGAATGTTGAAAGAATTTAGGAACATGAAGCCAATAAGGTTGGTGAAGTGAAACTGAAGGAGAAATTTTAATCAAAGAAGCAAATGCACGAGCAGAACCCATTTCTCCAGTTCTACATAACAAACTGGACACCAAATCAAAGGGATAAAAAAAGAAAAAGAAAAAAGAAAAAAGAAAGGCGGCAATTCCAAGTTTGGATACTCAGAAAGCTTAAGTAAGAAATCAAGAAAAGGAAAAAAAAAAAAAAAAGGGAGACAAACAATCTTGAAAGGCAGGTTGCTGCAGTGCTAAGAAAGAGTAAAACACAAGTCAACAGAAGACAAAGGTAGCTATCAAGTAAAGAATGAAAACTAAAACTTTAACTTCCTTTCACGGATTTCACAAGACCCTGCTGGAGCCAAACATCTTGGTTTCAAGAACAAGAAAGGAATCATCACGCGGAACGACGAAAGTTGTTGACTGAAATTTTGGGAATTGGAGGACGGCGAAACAGTTAATTGAAGGGTGGGAATTGGGTGGCCTGGGGTTCGTGAGAAGCCCTTTTGCCACCGCTCGCCGCCGCGCCGTGGCCGCCGCTCGACAAAGTAGTCTCCGCAAAATGGAGGGGGTGTCTAGGTGGAGACCAATCGGGGGGTTCAATGTTTTTCTTAGTAACTGGTGACTCAGAAGAATCGATCGTTATTTTCCTTTCATTTTTCCTCTTCGTTTTTTATTTCTCCTTTTCTTTTCCTTGCAGACGTGTTCGAATTGTGACTATTGTTTCGGGTACTGAGTGTGACTACATAAATCAGAATTGCCCTTTTGTTATTTTGTTCATATAAAAAGATAAGGTCATCGTCTCTCTCAATTGGCATCGTAATTCCATCTCGTGCACATGAGAATTTATCATTTTAAGGGTGCTTTGCTATTTTTTTATATTAATTTATTTTTTTAATAAATATACATTTTTATTGAGAATATATTATTAAATTTAAAATTTATTAATTTTAATATTAGACTTATAAAAAATTATAATTTTTTATAATAAAAATTAAGAAAAAAAAAGATGACAATATGTGACTTTGTAATAATCATTCTTGAATTTTTTACTGGATCAAATTATTTTTTTAGTTAAAAAAAAAAGGGATTGATATTATAAAAGAATTTAAAACTCTATTGGGATTATGATTATCTACAGACTTAGGAGGAATCTCCAAACTTTGATGATTGTGTTGCCCTTTCTTATTATTATTTTTTTATCATTAATTTTTGTCCTTCATCCAAAACTTAAAATAATTGGGCTTTTTCTATTCTCCTATCGAAACGGATACGAAAGATGGCAACGTAGTATGCACAGAGAGGATTGCGCATGAATGAGACAAAAATCGTTGGATCAAAACGGCCACAATTCTAGGCGTCGAAGGCATGCGCACTTTTGTGTACAAAATCAATGGATAAGGAAATTCGAAATAAAAGGAAGTTGTATAAGGTTGGGATTGGCCGTCAGCCCGTCTTTAAAAAATAAAAAAAATAAAAAAATTAATATATATATTAAAAATTCTATTCAATTGTAAATTACATAATATATATAATTTTTTTATTTTTATAGATTATAATTAAAATTTAATATTTTAAAAAGACAAATATAAAGTTTTAAACATTATGATGCCGCTTCAAGTCGGTTCACTCTTGTTTCGGCCCTACAGCGTGTGAGTTTGTAACCACATTGGCGGATGCTCTGCGTCTTGGGTTCTGGTCATCGAGAGAATGGGCCAATAATCCCAAAGCAAGTTTAGGCAACCGAGTTAATTGTTCATGGACCGGTAACGTGGGCCCATGCGTTGTTAGCGCATGCCCTTGCATGAACAGTGTAAATGGCTGATGGGTTATGATGTGCATGTGTGCGTGAATCGTGATGGCCATAAAACATAGGGCAAGCCAATTGAAAGAAGACAAGCACATCTTCATGAGTTGACCTTGTTCTAGCTCAAGTCTCGATGAAAAGGAAAAGAAAGCAGCTGCAGGGATTTAAATATTCTTTGCGCACAGGTTTTGTCCATGGACAATCTTTTGATAACAGCAAAATCGCCCTCGTTCTTCCAAATATCGAACCATTTTAAAATGTTTATGTTACTATGGAACCTTTGTTTTGAAATGAGATAGTGGCGGTGGTGGGAGATATCGTGTGTGCACTATTTCAGCGAAGAATATAACTTGGCCATCGGGTTTTAGTCGCTGTCATTAACAACCCGATTTGGCGGTGGCCCTTTTCGCGAAATGGAATAATTAACATATTACATATATCTGTTCTTGCGTAGAACATAGTTAGCATCCCCAAATCATCAAAAGGTGAAAAAGAAGGGCAGAGATGTTGTTTGAAGGTTGGAAAAGATGAGGCGGTTCATTTCTCTAGGTTGATATGCTGTCGAGCAATGAGAAATCCTATTAAATTAGTAAACTGCACCACTAACAATGATTTGAATTCTGAAAAATAGAAAAAAAAAGAAAGAAAAAAAAAAAAGGAATTAGCCTGCACCACAGTATTCATTTGTCTTACTACAGAGTCGTCTCATGTGTTTGCTGCTCAAGGATGAGGTGGAATTGCTGCATACAAGGGGGCAAATCTCATTTATCCATCGCATGGAATCGGAGAATCAGAAATTAATGATTGCCTGGCATGGAACTAATCACGGCATGGTTCAAACATTGCCGGACTCATAAACGTACGGCCATGTTGAGCAGAGTTCGGCCATTTTTCTGGGCCCAAGTGATACTGAACTACAGAAAATATGGTTAGAATCGTATGTTACTCAAAAATAAAATTACAAATATATAATTGGATAATTATGATCGTATTTTGTGTAAACTCAAGAACTTACAATCATCTAATATTACCTTTTTCTCCGTATGGGATTGCTACATTTCGATAACAAGGCATGTTCCTACTAATCAACTAATGAGACGGTACGTCGAATTTTCATGGCTTTTTTTTATAAGATATCATCGTTAACCGATGGGGCCAATCAATCTGGCCAGCAGAAAGGATTCTTCTATAGAAAAAGCATTCCTGTGCTGAACTTAGAGTCTTAGGGTTTATTGGCAGCATTGCTTTTTTATGGATCTTCTTTAAATTTGACACAAACTTCGTGCTGCGCATTCAATTACGTAACCTTCCTAGACAATCCTGAAGAAACGAAAGATCAAGCGAATAGATGAATTACTATTATCTTAATTATATCTTTCTTGAGCTTCCAAGCTGGAAACAACCATGAACGTTGCTGGGA
This sequence comes from Bruguiera parviflora, assembly GCA_019804595.1. NCBI lineage: Eukaryota > Viridiplantae > Streptophyta > Magnoliopsida > Malpighiales > Rhizophoraceae > Bruguiera > Bruguiera parviflora. Next base: position 615,732 of record CM034060.1, read on the forward strand.
ATAGTGATCACCTGGAGATGGATGCTTCAGGGAAGAGCGAGGAGGAGGACGAGGAGGAGGGAGATGATGAAACTAAGATCAAAAACAGCATCGTGAAAGAGAGCGAAAAGCAGGCTGCCTCCTGTGGGGTGAGGCCATATATGTGATGAGATCAAAGTTGCCTAGGTTAAGATGGACTCCCGATCTTCATCTAGGAAAGCAATTTATATTTGAACTTAAAAATTACATTGAAGTATCCAAAATTGACAAGTGCTCTGGATCTGATTTATATGAATTTGAGAATTAAAGTGAGATCTTGCTGTTACATGGACAAGAGGATGCAACTAAAGATAGTCATCATGTATGGTAAGGCCAAAATTTTTCTTTTACATATATATGCTATGCGTTATGTGTTATTTTATTGAAGGTTTTCTTTTATTTTTCTTTTTATTTTTATTTTTATCAAATAGAGGTTAAAGATCAATATTTACAATATGGAACTATCAAGATTCAAACTCAAATTAAGAGATTGTTCCTATGACATAGTTTCTCAACGATTGTGGTACCAATATGAGACCCAAAGAAAGGGTATGATGCATGAATGACATGAGAACTAATTTCTAAAGAAGATTCTTGTGGAACAAAAGGAAAATACGCTAACCTATATTGATGATAATTAACTTCGCCATCATCTGGTTGCAACTTGGAACAAGCCATTGTTATGGAATAGTTGTATTTTGTTACGTTCATTACTCTCTCTTCAAAAGATAACTTTTTAGGGTATATAACATTTATATTTATATGTCCCAAAATCCTCTAATTTCTATTTGACGTGGGAGACGGGTTTGGTAGACTCGTCCGTCACAATTTGCACCGAGGCAATTTCATACCGTGGCTTTTATGGGTCTTTGAAGTTAAATGCGTCGGCCCTATCTTGCTTGCATACAGGTAATATATACTAAAAGGGCGAACAAACTGCAACGCTCCATTCCAAGTTCTTGGAGAATGGGCCCTATTCAGAACACTTACTTTGGATGCTAACCGACTGTTTTTAAATCGTTGGGACCTTGAGTCCTAAGAGAGGAAAAACGATATTTCAAAGGCTCCATTGCGGATTAAAATATAAAGAATAAAATTATTATTTACACGCATGTTTTATTTTTATCTCTATATATACAAAAATTGTTGGTTCAGACATAAAAATGACTTCCTTCAATGCTAATAAAACCGTTCTAGGCATATGCGACCGAAATGTGTGTAAATAGAAATTCCCAAAATATAAACACTAATTAAATTGTTAATTCTAGCTAGGTGGTTTGGTACTGTTTGAGCTAAAATGATCACAGAACCTTTTTGACACTTGAGGCAATTCAACATGAACATAAATAGTTCTCAATTCAAGCGAAAAGCCATACATTGCTGCATGTCTATCAAGTCTCTTCATGCAAGCATGGTTATATAGATAACCAGCACGCAACTGCATCTATCTTTATGACCAGGAAAGGTGGAAGAGCACAACAAGAAAATGATCGAATAAGCAAATTAAAACTGCGGGGGCACTTCCGAGAACAAGTTCAAATCGAAATTCTAGGGTTGCTTACCAATGCTGCCCAGTTTTGGGTTTCGCATCCAACGTTTTTTTCTAGTGGCGCCACTATTGAAGCAAAGCTTCAATTCGCCATCTGCTGTTTCAGTTGCTCTGTGCACGAGGTCGACTAAGTTCATCCATTTCTACCGTAGCCACTCCAATTGGGTCTGCGCACATAAAATGTTCAAGAGTGTGCTTTCTCATCACATTGGTCCATTTTCAAAGCAAAGGCAAGGCATAAAAAAAGAAAGAAAGCAGAATAACGTTTCTCACATATTCGTCCCGTTGTAGAACCTCTGGAATAATTACAACTTTCCCGTTGGTCATGGGACAGACATTCTTTTACATCTAAGACACCTGATTCTACAAACTGAAGGCAATACAATATATACATACGTACATATATATACTATTACTAAAAAGGAGCCTATATAGACATTTTTAATTAAAATACTTCACCGCCTTTTTTTTCGTCCGGAAATTACTTGAACGTAGGAGAATTCATATACCACCATATAGAATTGAATGATAAGAATTGGAGAAGAAGTACATTAGGATGATGTAGGCGGCATTTCACAATTCAATGATGTTTCTATACCTTGGTCTAAGTTCATATTAGGGCCCATCTGCCCTGTGACAAATTGATTCGGGATAGAATTCTCCATCCGCTCAAACCCATCTTGCCAAACAGGCATTAATCCATGAAAATTTTCCTGTTGTCGTGATAAATGGAGCTCCCTTAGTCTATTCTCATCTGCATTGTTCGCCTCAATTTCAGCTACAAACAAAAGTTGGTCGTCATTGGAGTATGCAAAATTACACCTGCATCTGCCAACATATGTTTACATGGAATTAGCATCATGTATTTAAACACACGCACACATATATCATACCTTGGTTTAAGTTCATATAGAACCCATCTGCCCCGTGCCAATTTGATTCGGGCTTTAGTTTTGCCATCTGCCCAAACCCATCTTGCCAAACAGGCATTGATCCGTGAAAATTTCCCTGTCGTTGTAATATCTGGAGCTCCCTTAGCCTATGCACTTCTGCTTTGTTCCCCTCGATTTCAGCTACAGAAAAATTTGGTCATCATTGGACATTCTGTATATTCACAATTATACCCCCATCTGCCAGCATATGTTTACACAAAATTATCATCATATGTTTGCACATATAGTCACCTTCTTTGAGTATACTGCATCTTGTGCGATAAATCAGCTCTTGGTTTAACCCTTTTTGCTCCCTCAGTAATATCTCTTGGTTCCTTCGGAGAGTTGTAACTTGAGGGGAGAGAGAGGCTATCTCAGCCTATGACCACAAAAAAAGATATCTATGCATGAGCATAAAAATTTGAAATTAAAAAAATTTACACGTTTTCGTATTAACATCTAAAACTATAGTTAAATACAGTGCGACAATTTATAAACAAAATTTTTAAGTAAATTGATATTTTTTAAGTAATTAATGTTAGAGTTAGTTTATTATAAAATACGATGTTAATATTATAGAATGTAATACCGCAAAAATAAAAGTATAAAAATTGTAAAAAATTTATAAGTATCGTGTTACCTCTAAAGATTTCACTTTCCCTTCCATGCCACTAATGTACTGAAGTTGCTTCGATTTATTTTTCTCCACGGAAGCTCGGTTTGAGGCAAGGCTACGGACCAAAAAAAATATGAATCAAATGTTTAAATACTCTAAGAATAACAATACATAGACAAATCAATGCTTTTCTCATCTAAAAAAAAAAAAAAAAATCAGATGAAAACAAGCTATGTCAAATCACAAAATCTCACCACCATCCTTATATGTAAAGAGAAATTAAAAACGTTTTTCCAAGGAACAAGAGATTAGATACCCATCGGACAAATGTACCGTTTAAGCCTCTTAGGGTCCAACTTCGCGGGGTCCAGTTTAAGACCCAATGGTCCCGATCGGACCTGGTCATGGTCAGACACAGCTTTAGTTTCGATTACTGTGACAGGTTGGTCACCGTTAGTACCAGTGGCGGCGGCGATATCTGGAGCAACAAGACCATGGACGGCCAGATCCTTACGGGACCACGGTGTAGATACGTTTTTTGACTTTCTATCATGACGCACCAACGACAAAGCCTTGGCTGTGCCATGCGATGGCTTTAAAGGGGTCTCAATCACAGTAGCCCCGACCCCATGACTCTCAAAGTAGGGGATATTAGTACTATTCCACACTTGGCATGCACTCGGGGCTAAAGGGATAGGGTTGGGAGATGGACGGATCGTTGTCAAAGCTCTCATTTCGTTAGTCGTTCCAGGCCATGATGTTGGTAATTTGTCGTTGATATTTTTGTTCATCAAGCCCTCCATATTCCAGCGATTTTGTGCCTGCAAATTAAGGAGCAAATCTATTAGACTTTGGGAGTTAACAACAAAGGAACTGCATATAAGTTTTGAAGGAAATTTTAGAACTTTCTAGTGATACCAACTCTAAAAGGTTTGAAGTAAATTTGCCTGACGAAATGAGGCTCCCCTGTCCCTGTATATAGACAAGTTAATTCTATAAATATACCTTATATGGTTAGATATGGCCTTCAATATTATGGCGCCTCATTAATTACTCATTAAAAAAATTTTGAAAGCAAACCCTATTGTGACCGAGACCTCTCGCAAAGCAAAAGAATTTAACCCGTTTATCAGGAAAGAAAGGGACTGTTGACGGCTTTTTTGGTCAATTCACATGGGGTCTTCAGATAATTGAACTTTGTTTATACCATTCAATGTTCATGTTTATCTTATAACTTCCTTCTTCTATAGTAATTAATTTACTCAATCGTAAAGGAAAATATGATAGCTGTCATCTAATAACACTCCCCTAAAATGCACGAGAAAGAAACCACAGTATTGAAAATTTGAATCTATAATTCTGGCCCACGATGGAACCTTAAATCTTGGCAGTGCAGGCAATATTTTCAGCTAAATCATGCCGTGTGAACTACAAGACACACACATTCAAATTGTTTTGAGTACTTGAATCGCCTAGTTGTGAAGAGTTTTCGCTTTGAATTGGGCTGAAAATTCTCGTTGCCATTTACATTAAGAATTGTCTTATTTCCACACACACTTGTTTATGTACTATTTTATTAACAAGCAAAAAATGATTAGGATGAAGATGATATTATAATCACGGTTTAAACATAATTAACCACTCTTCTGTAATAAAGTAATTAAGAATGTTTAGTTCAATCTTTCCCGTAAGTGGTTCCGTGATCGAGGTGGCAAAAGCGTACTTATATGTTAATACTATTTTAATTTCGTATTATTTATGCTTGTATCGTCCTATTTAAGATATATAATTTTTATCTAATTTTGTTGCTGATTAATGCATGTTTATTTGAATTAATAAGTCAGACAACATCATCATAATTCAGCGTCTAGAGATATCATTATTGAGATAATAGTTTTGCTTCCTAGGCTAAAGATGCAAAATTTTAATAATTATAGTTTTAGGCACAACACTTTTCAGCCTTTTGTCTTTCTTAGAGCTTCTCTTACATCCCAATGTATAAATACTTCCAGTGTAAATAACATTTTCCACAGAATTCTATGTTTGTTAGTAATTGCCAATTTAGCCTGCGTATATGGACGACAAAGGAAACAATTACCTTTTTTTTTTTTTTTTAACAAAAAGAAAACAATTACAAATGCTACGAGTCTTTGCTCCGCTATTATTTATATATATATATATATATATATATATATATATATACTAGATGGTGATGATGAAGCCTAGAGATGAAAATAGGCATAAATTTCTGCGTGCAAGTCGCCAATTGTTTACAATATGCGATTTTACTCGACACTTCGTTGGTGTTGAAGGTAACGAAACCGTCACTGTGCATGGCCCGAGTCACAGAAAGAGCACGCCGCGGCACCGTGCCTGACTTGGGTGCGAGCGTGAGGGACTTTTGTTTGAGCAGGTGAGACCAATCCATTGGGCTTAACGTCTATGAATATAAGCCCACCTCCACTCCATCGCTACATTAGGGTACCTTAAAGTCGTTTGTGTTCTTAATTATCTTTTCGGGACTTCCAATCCATTGCGTTTAATGGCTGGCAAATCTTGAAATTTTATTAAACCATTCATTATTGTTTATTTTCCCCCGTAGGAATGAGATTTTTTCAACTTTCAAGTAGCAAGTTGGCCACTCTGAATGGTTCTTAGGCTTGGGCTTCAAAGGATTCAATGAACATTCGAACACTGGTCTGTCCAACCAGTCTCGTTAATCGCGGTTCGAACATAGTATCGTAAAGTAAATTTTTCAATATATTCAAATCAAATAGAAATTACTTTTGGCTTGGACCAAATAATTGTGTGTATGATTGGACAATGTCCTAGAATAAGTAGAACCGTAAATTTATAAACTTTATTTTGTCTTTTTAATCTTAAGATTAGTTCTGAGCAATTAATCTAGTCATTAACTGCAATCATTTTATTGTGTTTTGAGAGAGAAAAAAAAATGAGAGAGGAAGAAAAATATATATAAAAAAAATACTTGTACTTGTAAAATGTCTTAACAGGAAGAAAAATGAGTGAGAAAAAAATTAAATTTTTTAGTTAATTTATAAAATTATTAATTTAATTATATTAATTTTTTATTAACACTTTCAATTTTAATAAATGAAAAAAATTAAATTTATAAAAAATATTATTTTATTTCTCCTCACTTTTTACCTTTTTCCAAATACAATTTTTTTTTTTCACCAATCCTTTTCTACTCTCTCTCATTTTTCTACTCCCAATTTTGTTATCCAAACAAAAGAAATAAGTTTCATAAAATAATAAAAATCTATTTATTATTTTGTTTAGGTCATGAATTCTTAATATGGTTGCTAGTTTAGTGCAATGATATCACTAAAATTAGTTAACAATAGTATATTAAAAAGGAGTTTAATATAAAAAATAGTGAATTAATATATACTAATACATATGGACATAAACTTATTATATAGATATGAATTTTTTTAATGAAATTTTTAACTCTTTACTCTATAATTTTTTTTTTTTACAACTTTTTGATCAGTTGTAGACATTTTCTTGAAACTTGAATTAATGAATTGCATGTGATTAAAGCTTAAATGTTGAGTTAAGTATTTTTGTGTTAATTAATTTATAATTTTTCAAGTAGATTTTTTCGCCCTTTTAGGTAGAACATTAATGTGATTCTACTAATCTTGGACGCTCCCAATTCGATGCTAGGGTATTTCGATTTTAACAAGAAGAACATTTCTATTTATCAACATCCGTTCAATGCACAAGATTAGAAGGATTACTGACTTGTTGCCCCCATCAAAAGAAAAATGCCCAAGTTAACTGAAAAAAAATGTACTTTTTAAAAAATATTTTAATAATTAATAAGACTTAAATTTTATCTTGTAAGTCTCAAGTTCAAAATTGAGTAATAATATAAGATCCATAAAAATAAAAAATATTTGTTATATAACTTATAGTTTGATGAATTTTTAATAAAAAAAAATAACTTGTTTTATTATTAAAAAAAAAAAAGACAGAAAATGTATAATAATGGAAAAAGTTGAAAAAGATAGTAACGAGAAACGGATGCATTCGCTTGGCTATGCCCAAAAATTGAGGATAGCAACCACAGCTCGGCAGACGGAGGTTGTGGTCAACAGACGGAGGTATGTCACTTCCACCAATGCCCTCCATTTCCGTTATTCGATTCGACACTTGCCGTTACGCCGACGGACTGTTCCTCAAATCGAAGCCTCCTGCGGTGATAAGTTTACCTGCTTCTTCCCGTTCTCGTATTCGTGTTGGCAACAGTGTTAGATTTGCACTGAAATTGCGGACATCTAGGCGGGACCCCAGGTCGCTGTCGGCTGCTGCTGCGGCGGCCACCATGCTTCACCAAGATCCTTTTGTCTCCGATCTCTATGCTTCTGGCCTGAGCGCTGCTATCGCTCTCTCTCTCCTCCGTCTCTGGGAAGAGACGGCAAAGCGACAAGTCTTCGACCAGGTCAAAACACTTCTTCTCTCTCTCTCTTGCTTACTCTCCCGGGCTTGGAATTGCCTGCCATTTAGCTTACTCGATTGCGAAAGAAGCCATCTTTCGATGATAATTTAATGTTTTTCACAATATTTTACAGCTAGTTAAGGCCACTACTTTCAACTTAGTATCATCTACTCTTACCCCTGATAGTATCAATTTGTGATATTGGCGTGAAGTGGACTTGTACTGTATTCTAAAAGCAAATGAACAAGTGAAGCTTCTTTAGTGATTTGCGTAGAATTTGACTGAATTTCATGAATAAGGTAACTTATTTGTAGAGAATAAACTTTATAGTTTACTACTTGTTTATAAAAACCCAAAAAAAAAAAAGCAGGATGTCACGAATCAACTCTGAGTCATAAGCTTTGAGCGAGACCCAATATTGGATTACACATTAAACTCCAATATGTCCCCAATGCGGGAGATCATTAGACTGACAATGCGAGCAAATCACATGACGCTCACGTCTCTTTGGTCAAAGGGATTGATACCGTGTCGAGAGACTTTCCAAGCCAGCTACTTAATGAACTCTAAAAAGACAATCCCATTAATTTCTAGTGACACCCAGGATTTTTTTGGGTTCTTGGCAAGGTGCTTAGACCCAGACATAAACCAACTTCAATCTCTCAAGATGTGAGAGATAGCTCCATCTTCCAATTCCTCCAAATAGCTTTCTGTCTGAAATTTCCTATTATTTCTTCATCTCATAGATTGCCTTTTCTTTCATTCTTGAGTTTTCAGAAGCTGAATAGGAAGCTTATTCACGTTAGCATTGGACTAGCTTTTATGCTTTGTTGGCCACTGTTCAGGTAATCTCATGACTACCAGGGATATACATCGTGTTTTTATCTGCCTGGTAAAATACCTATTTTTAACACTTGCAGTTCTGGACGTCGTGGAGCAATTTTGGCATCTCTCGTTCCAGCTGTGAATGTAATACGAGTGTTTCTTGTGGGAAATGGATTATGGAAAGATGAAGCCACCGTGAAATCAATGAGTAGATTTGGAGACCGCAGGTTAAAGCCTTAGATTACAATTTGTTCAAACAGTTGTGTCAAACAGGTCTTTGCTCTTTAGGCCAAGTAGTTGCTTCCTCTGTGTCATGTTCCTACCCCAGAGAGATATCTTCTAGTTTTAACTGCCGATTGGTGTAAATCTAATTATTCTGCTCTCTTGTATTTCTTGTTTGTATTCTTGGGTTATAGCTATGGTTACAAATTGGTTATTTGAGGGATCATGATATATCCTAGATGGGATGTCATTGTTTCTATGTGTGAGCCAGAGTGATACAAAATGGTATGAACAGGGGAAAAAAATGATCATGTTTCTTTCTTTCTTTCTTGCTTGTACTTGTGTGATCCTCTGATAGATTAATGATATAAAGTTGTCTGAACAGAGGAAAAAGGTGATCATGTTTCTTTCTTGTTCTTGTGGTTTTTCTTTTCACTTGGACTCCAATCTGTCCTTGACTTGCTCCATGCATCAGGGAGCTTCTTAAGGGACCTCTCTACTATGCCGCAACAATAACAATTGCTTGTGCAATATATTGGAGGACTTCCCCAATTGCAATCACTGCAATCTGCAACCTGTGTGCTGGAGATGGTACCTTTAATTAAGTGATCTGTATTCCTCTCTTTTATATTTTAAAGTGGTCTGCTTGTTATCTTATTATTTAAATACAAAGAATAAATTGCTGTAGGTAAGAAACTGTACCTACTTGTTCTGATTCAGGGATTGCAGACATTGTGGGAAGGCGGTTTGGCACTAAGAAAATCCCTTACAATAGAAACAAGTCCATAGCGGGTACTGTTGCAATGGCACTAGCTAGTTTTTTGGCATCTATAGGGTAATTTTGCTGCGTCTCTTCTTCAGTTTTGATTGCAACTCTAGTTTCTGTGACTTATAAGGTAATGTGGTGACAGATATATGTACTATTTTGGCTCATTTGGATATGTTCAGCCTAGCTGGAAAATGGTATTAGGGTTCCTCTTCGTCTCTGCTGCTTCAGCCCTTGTAGAATCACTCCCCATAAGCAGTGATCTTGATGACAACCTTACTGTTACCCTCACATCTGTGTTGCTGGGACGCTTTGTCTTCTGATGCCAAGACTTTTTTGTTTGGCCCAGCTTGTAGAGGATGTACTATTAATGTGTTGTAGAAATGTGCATAATAGAGCACATACAATGTAACAAGTAGCCGCAAAGCTTAACCGCGTGTTCTGTAAACCTGGATCTTTTTTTTTTTCTCTCCTGTTTTATGATGGAGGATTTAGAACCCCTCATCGACTACAGATACTAATTAACATTTGGAGCAAAAGCCATACGCAAACCTCGGTACCCTGTCACGTGCGTAACTGGTGCTCCTTGCTTCTACGGCAGTTTAATCTTTGTGATTGAAGTTTCCACTGCTGATGATTGTAACCATCTTCGAGATCTCGCGTTAATTATGTTTGGTTTATATCTCTATTATCAAAGCACAGTGTAACGGGGGTCGCGGTGATACCACTCCCATATCGTTAAGGAAAAGCCGTCTTATAAGCGGATATTCTAATAGGTATTTTTTTTGGAGAGAAGATAATCATGACAGAATGGTATCAGAGCGTGTGTCGAGGATGTCGATGAATTCGGTGTGAAAGAATGTAACGGGTTGCGGTCATCCCACTCTTAGACCTTATAAGTGAGTGTACTGCATACTTCAACATGTTGTCTTTTGGGAAGAAAGTATGTAGCAATCCAACCAGCGGTTTGCAAGTGTGTTTTTTTCTTCCTGCACTACAAAATTGACCTGAGGAAATGATGTAGGTGAGAATGAGATGAATGGAAATTCAGGGTATTTACATAAATCTCATGCCTTGTTTTATTCTTTCCAAGACTTTAAGCAAGTTAATATGAAACGTACGACTATGACGCGAATCCAAGAAAAGCTTGTTTGAGGGCCTCTTGGAGTGTCGGTCCAGTTGCGCTGCTTAACATATAAGGGGACAAAACGCCCTTTGTTTTATTGCTCCGTGATAAATTTGCAAGGCTGGTAACGAGCGTACGTGCTCGTTTTCTCTTTGTCATATTTCCTAACCTTGTGCTAGACTGCCGCGTGTGGTTTGTCACTGTAACTTTAAATTGCTACCAACCCTTTATTCCAGCGGACTCGGTACAGGAGTAAAAAACTAAAAGCAACGGACACCCACGAATTCCGTGAGTATCCAAAGCTTTGCATATTTGACCAACTCTAACTTACCTATACTGGAGCCTTCTTTAAAATTAAAGATCTTGAATTCAAAACGGAATCAATTAACAAAAAATAATAATAAAAAAAAGGCTGTGCGTAATGTAATTCACATTAAATTGCTTGATAAATGTGACCGATTCCTTACATCTCTGAGGTAGCCAACAACAATTACTTATCTTTCCGAGAATTTTTAAGTATTAAGATTTTTGCGAACATTTGTAGTACGCTGCGTTATTATGAACACTTGTTCGCCAATAATTTTCATATCCCACTTATTATAATGGTTATAGCATTGGTATCCACCGCGATATTAGTTAAATCTCACTCTTTCACTTCAAATGGGCCAAAATACAACTGTTGATAGGAAGCATTATTCCTTAAAAATACATGAAAAAAAAAAAAAGAGTCTCGCATGAAAGAAAGCATCAGGCGAAGCAAGTGGTAATCCAAAAAAAAAAAAAAAATCATTAATTAAATAGACTTTTCAAGAACAAAATCATTAAGAGTAGAGTTTTCCTTTGTCTAGCGCTTACATATGTTTGTACCCAGCGGTCTATGCGTCTTTTCAATGGTTCATCTTAATTATCTTTTTTTTTTTTTTTTTGAACAGCAGTTTATTTTAATTATCTGAAGGAGAAAGAAATAAAAAACCGAGAAAAGCTGAAATCAAAGTTGTTGTTTTCTTTTTGATTGTAATATAATGCAACGCAGATGTCCACTTCAATATCCTCGATTGAAAAAGAGCATCAAGACACGAGAGTAGATGGATAAAAGCACTAATAAGAAAGATAGCCAGACGAATTACACCACAATAATAGTAGCCAAGTTAGTCCCATTATTCTCTCTACTTTCCTTCAAGAAGAAACATTACACTTTTTAGTCCTGTCTTGGTAGCCTACGTCAATAGGGCAAACTCAACCACACAAGTTAGAAATATCCCTGGAAAAATACATATTAAAGGATTTTAAATCCTTTACGAGGATTTTAATGGTACCCATTCATTATCAACGAAACACCTATACACAGCAACAAAGAAGGCTACCCTGGAAAACAAAGTAAAGAACTTCTTGTTAAGGAAGCTTGTCGCCATCGCCAATCTCATCTTTGCACTGCGGCGACACTTCCTTGTGCATCAAGTTCATCCCCCCTCCGCTCGCTTGGCAAGAAAAAGGCACGCCTTCGCGGCGGAGCAGAGTCCGCACGTTCATGTCCTGATTCAACGTCCCTGGTGCGCCTTAGCCAAGGAAGAAGTATAATCGATACAAGGAAGATAGAGAACAAGCCAACAAGAGCAAACAGGAAGATTTCCCCATGTAACCTATAACATCTGTCGTGTAAGAAAAGAAGCTGCTGCCCTTGTTGTTGGGGTGGAAGATCTTTATTATAATTAGTATTAGCTAGGGGCATGGCCGCAGGTGTGATTATTGGGGTTGGTGCTGGTCTTGGGGATGTCAACATGTTTTTCATACCTACTTAGTTTCCTGATTTTTCTTTGAGGTATGAAATGGATGACTTCAGTGCAAATCTAAAGGATATCCTAGTTCTATCTGAAAGCCCTTTTTGTAATAGTTGACAGGAAGGAAAATCTATTCCAAGAAGTGACAAGAAATGATTTTGTTGTTTCTCATATCTACCTAGTTTCTTGATTTTTCTTTGAGGTATGAAATGGATGACTTCAGTGCAAATCTAAAGGATTTCCTAGTTCTATCTTAAAGCCCTTTTTGGAATAGTTGACAGGAAGGAAAATCTACTCCAAGAAGTGACAGGAACCTGTTGTGTTGTTTTCTACTTCGATCATAGTCCTTCCAAGGGGTCCTGGCGATGGACCTGGCCCTTGTTTGGTTACGCGAGTCTTGTGGTGTCTCTGTCCTGGAAAGAGGCCTGTATGGTTTGCCATCTGCTCGTTGGAGCCCAATGCAAATTAAGCAAGTTGTGTCACTAATGATCTGGCCACAGAATGGTCCAGGGGTGCACAACCTCCGTGAGGTGAAGTGCTGTGAGTACCAATGGCATCTAATTGAATTGAATGTTATCAAAGTCGTCTTCCAAATAAAAAAAAATTGAATTTTAATTTCGGTTGGAGATGTGCATGTACCGAAGTTTATGTCAATCCTGTAGAATAAGTCCTACACACGAGGGAAAACCTTGTGTGGCTCTAGTCCGTACACGCGGCATAGGGGTACAGCACAGTAGAGAAACAAAATGGTCAAATGGATCTTGATTATTCCGGGATTCTCAAACATTTAATTTGCCTCTTTCTTTACGTGAATCTACCCATGATTTCATTCTCAGTCGCAAAATGTTATCGAGATTATAAGACGAATTCTGATAGACATACAAATGGGAAGAATTGAACCAGATGATGATCAGATCGGCTCAAAAAATAAAGCTTTTTCCTTTTTTTTTTTGTTCTTATGATGACTTGTCATCTCTCTCCCAAACAACAACAACAAAAAAAAAAAATCGAATGATTAAGACATAATATAATGTGTAATCGATAGGTATCACGTGTGTCAAGAAAAATTGGCTTTCTTATTTAGTATACAACCTTTTATTTTATTTTTATTGGAATTAAAATTTACTCTTTTTTATTTTTCGGAGTTAACTTTCCACTTAATTGTTGTTATATAATATATTACTTTGTGTCCGGCCCATTAAGAACCGGATCATCAAACGGACTCCCTTTGATTGCTGAGTCCAATTGGACATCGCAGATGGATGCTGATGCAAATTCCCCGGAACGTTTGGGCTACAATTTACATTTACGTTCATTTTCCGGGTCATATGTGCAATTACAAAGAAAATACTGGCCACGGTCGGGTGGCGAGCTGTGATTGGAGTGACCTTGATCGCGCGACGCACTCGTTTTCAGCCTTGTTTGGGCTCCCAAAACCGAAACGAAACCGAAACGCGAGAACGAGCGATACCTCGCCCTCTCGCTCTCTCTCCCATTCTCAGCTCTCTCTCTCTCTCTCTCTCTCTCTCTCTCTCTCTCTTAATCGGGGATCCAAATACGGCATGTCGTTTCTCTCCGTAACCGATAATCAATTTCCGATTCCGTATTGATACATTGCTTCGCGCGTTGAGATGTGATGCAATCGATATTTTCTATTTCGATCTTTGATATTCTTCTGTTTTCTCTATTTTTCTTTTTTTTTTGATTAATTAATTGATCAATCAGTAACTATCTACTCGTACAATACAATTAGCGCCTAAAATTTACTGTTTTTTTGTTAGAATTTAGGGTTTTAAATATAGCAAATGATACTAAAACCACAGTAAAAGTAGCAGTTGCAGTATAATACTATGGTTCCATAAACTACTGTAGTGCTGACATTTATGTTTTCGTTTTTAAATCTCTTCTTTTTTTCTTTTTTTTTGGATTTTTTCTTCTATTTTAACTAATTAGAACTAAATTTATGTACAGTTTGGAGGGTGATTGGGTTTTGTGGAGTTCGTTTGGATGAAGTAGAGACATCATTGGACTTGGTGTGCTTGTTTTTGAGGATTAATGTCGGTCCCGAACGAGGATAATGTGTCTCCCCATAATCAGGTGTCTGGTTATTAGTCATCAGAATCACTATTTTTTCATAAGTTTCGACTGTCCTGCTATGTTTAATTTTATTGCCAAGGACATTTGTCTATCCAATCTTGCATAATGAGAGTGATGGCTGCAAGTTTTTGATGATATAGAAAGCATGCGGTGACGAAAGAGTGTTTGATGTGAATGGCATTCTATGTTTCTTAGGTTAAAAGATGATCATGGATATTAGAACCTCCCCTTTTGACTTGAAAATAGCAAGAAAGAAAGTGAAATGGGGAAAAAAAAAATTAATTGATAAGGTAACTGCAACAAGATTACTGATGGGAGGCACGAGATATATGTGCCCAGTGAAAGTAGTAGATTAAGCATCAATAAAAACCACGGGTTGATGTAATGCAACATTGATTATGTGTATTTCTGGCCAGATAAGGCAGCTTAAGGGTCGCACTGCAGTGGGGATGAATGGTTTCCCTTGGAAATGATTTTATGAGAGCTAATTTCTATCTGTTGTAATTTTTGAAATGCTTGTTGATGTTGAAATACATCATTCTGGCTGTTTTTTCATGGTCGTAAAGGTTTATTTGCAGCTTTCATCCCATTTTTTCGTGGATCTCCTTGATTCAATAATTGTTGATGTTGCATCGGAGTGCCATCGAATAGCAAGGTTGGGCCTTGATCGCAATTTAGAAGAAGAGGAAGAAGAATTGAGGTTGTCAGCTCAAGCTTGTGCTAAAGCAGCTGATCCCAGTAATAGTGGTGAAACAAATGGCAAATACGTGGTTGATATATTTGGCCAAACACATCCAGCTGTTGCGAATGAGGTGTTTGAGTGTATGAATTGTGGGCGCTCAATAGTGGCTGGAAGATTTGCTCCTCATCTGGAAAAGTGCATGGGAAAGGTGATTCTCTGCATCTTAAAATGCTATATGTATAACCGTATCTTTGTTATTACAGACTATTTTTCCTGCCAGTCGTGGTGAGGACAATGCAGCGACTCATTACTAAATCTGATAATTGTTTGCTTGGAAGTGTTCTGGATATTCCAATTTGCAAAAACCCTTTTCTTATGCTTCGTAAGATTTTATGATATTTGTGTTGAATACAGGGTCGGAAGGCTCGTCTTAAGGTAACAAGAAGTAGCACAGCAGCACAGAACCGGTTCTCTCGAGGCAGCCCCGTTTCCACATACTCCCCATATTCAAATTCTGCAAGCACGAACAGGTTATCAAACGGAGCAGCTGGTCACTCTGCTGAAGAGTACTCAAATGGCACATTGGAAGAACCTTGAAGATGGAGTAAAGGCAACCTAATTTAAAGTCAACTGGAAGCAGCCCAAAGCAAGCAGAATTTTTTTTTTTGTAATAGTCGAAAAAGCTTAATGGAGGTTTCTAGAGCAGAATCTGTTTGGAACTATATTTTCTGCAGCCAACCGTTTGCATTTTATGTCCGCAGTTGCATATCCTTTGTTATACTTACAGGGTCGCTGGAAGCAAGCAAAAGGTAATTACTTGCAGGGACTCGTGTCCTTCAGGCTTTGACACTCTATCCAAGCAATTCATTGTTCAATCAAATTTTCATACATCTTAGATCTATATCCTTAATCCTTTTGATTGGTGTTCCAAATAATCCGCGAAAACAATAAAAGGTCTCAA
This sequence comes from Bruguiera parviflora, assembly GCA_019804595.1. Lineage (NCBI taxonomy): Eukaryota > Viridiplantae > Streptophyta > Magnoliopsida > Malpighiales > Rhizophoraceae > Bruguiera > Bruguiera parviflora. The sequence goes on from CM034060.1 coordinate 631,772, forward strand.
AACTTTGTGATGATGGACTTCCAAATAGAGGAGAAAAAGAAAATCCTGAGCTCCCCCTACACCTTTTGTGAACACTACTTTGTTAGACGAGGGAACTAGGCGTGCATTTTTTGAAATAACCCAGACCCTCTTTGTATTTTTCAAGTGCATTGGTAACTCTATACTTCACAAATTTATTTTATATTTGATTTTTATTTTAATTGAATCTTAAGATTTTTGTTTTTCTCTCTCAGTAACATTGAACTAACTTACCTTTTAAGTAATTTAAAATAGAAAATCTCGGGACTCAGAATTGTTTTTAGAAAAAATTGAAAATAAAAGATCTTGGAACGACGCCTAGAGTAATGTGCCTTTTTCTTTCCTGGTACGCTAGGATTAGGATTTGAATCATGGAGGGACAAAGAGAACAGCAATATCATCTAGCCAGGCTCCCGAGGCATACCAGGCCGTCCTTACAAGTGGTAAAGCAAGCACACAAGAAAACAGATGCTATACAACCATCAAATATAACAACAAAGCCACATTTACATATGTCATAGCATTCCCAAATCCAATTTTGCACAAAAACAGCTTACATTGACCAGAAAGAGCAAAAGATGCTACACATTATAAGTCCTATGACAGTATACACACTCCATAGTCAGCTTGTGACCAAACTCTGGCTAATCAAAAAGCTCCCATTCTTGAGTTACTTTTGTGGCAGAAATTATTGGGGCCGGGCTGCTCAGGCTCCCAAGTCCAGATTCAAACGTCTCCCATTTGGTAGTCACAGATACTGCTTTGCCGCTATTGCTGATGGGGTTTGCTTTTAGATTGTCAAGCATGTCCATTAAACTCTGGACTCGACGAACCTGTGCAGGAAAATTTCGCACCATGTGATATATTGATCAACGTGTGCAAGAATTTATTGGAACAATTTTACTGACTCAAAGAAAGAAAGTGGAACAATCAGCTGGCCTAGAAGGACCATGACTTCTTGCTGGCCTCTCTTTTAAAAGTTTTGTGTGCTTTCCACTTTCCTACATTAGAGTACAAATTATTCTACAAAGTATCGTGGGTCACTTTAGCCTTTTGGGTACGGGAACATGAAAAGCAAGCCCGATACTGATTTCCAACTCACAAAATGTCGCAAACCTTTTGGAAATATTAATCAAAATCCATCAAACTTTAGAATGAACTAATGGAAGCTAAACAGAGGAGACAACACCCATAATCACTAACCTCAATTTGCCTCTGAACTTTTGCTTCTCCATAGGCCTCAATTGTGTCTAATTTAAGCAACAGTAGCATAAGCAACTCGGTCAAGACAACAAGCTCTTTGTCTGCAACCTTATCGCCACTGCAAACTGTAGTTTCCAATTCAAGGACCTGAAGAAGCATTATTGGATTGAAAAACAACAGCATTTCTTGTTTTCCATCGATAAAATTCTCAACTCTGTAATTCAGGTTCAATATAACAGCATTCTGACCTTCTCTGAGAGTTTATCAACCTCTGATCTCACTTGAGCAACTGCTTCATAAGCTTCTAACATAGCTTGATTGCTCTTCATCTCCTCAAGCTTCCTTTCTTTGCTGGCAGGGTCCTCTAATAGAATCACCTTGGACATATCTTTTACACCTACCATATGCAAAAATTCAGCATCTTCCTTTTCTTTGCCTCTAAATAAGAGTCTCTGCTCCTTAGGCTCCAGACCAGTCTCATGAGCAAGAACCCTTTTCAAATCCCCTTCAATTGATCAAAGTGCGGCAATTGAGCATCAAACTCAGAAGCTAAAATGATAAACATAATAGAAGCCAGAATGAAGCATAAGCATTCATGACCATGATCAATAAATGTATCCAGGAGCCTAACTACAACAAACCACAATGCATGCGGAAATAGAAATGTCAAAGCAAAAGGTATTGAAGGGCAAATATAAACATGAATAAACATTCGTGTAAAAATCTTGGCTTGGCTTCCCTCATGTGATGAAAAACAATCAATAACATGAAAGCTGGACTAGTCAATCTAATTTGTATGTCGCACACAATTATTCAAGCACACAAAGGGAATGAACTCGCTTTTCACCATTGAGATCAAAGGAAGCAATCACATCAAGGAAGAAAAAGGACACCCTTTTCACTATAGAGACCAATTAAGGCAATCGCAATAACTTCAACAGTCATAATGATTCTGTTACCAAAAGTGGATTGAGCCGGGATTGTGACATCATAATGATAGGAACCGTGAGAAACTTTGATCTTGATCATGGACCCAGAAGAGATATCCCCAACATCTCTCTTCTGGACAAGCATGCCACCAGGCCTAAGTTCCCACTCTATCTGCCTGTTGTCGAAGCCCCCATTTTCTGAACTTTTTGAAGTTGATCTTCTCATGGTGGAAGAGATAACTCAAAAACCCATTGATCAGAGCTTGGGGAACAAGGGCCAACCAGAAAAGGTAAAAGAAAAAGACCTCGGAGTTGGTGGTTTCAACATAAAGAGGCAAGAGGTGGAAGTATGTCGTAGTAAAAAAGATCGAGTAAACAACCAAAAATGGACCTTTGGACAAAGACCCCCCAACAGAAAAAATTTTTTTTTTTTTGGTTAAAAAATTATTACAGTTTTTCAATTATAATCTTTTTATAAAATAAATTTATTATTTAAATATTATAAAATTCAAATAATTTTTTTAAAATTTAATTTTAATATTAATAAATTTGAAATTTTAGTACAATATATTTAACTACTTCAACTCGGATTTTACTAGGAAGCGGCTGGTCGGTTTCTCGTACAAAGTTTTGCAACACGAGTTCATTCATGACCCCGTTTCCACTGTCCACCGCCGCGCATATTAATGGGGAGTGCATCTATCGAGCTCACATTATATATAATATCTCTTTACGTAGTTTGACAGGTCAGAAATGCTGATCAGTTTGTGGGGCCCAATCCTTCTGATCTGGCTTGTTGTCATTGGAGGGTCTAGAACAGGTGGCACTCGGGGTTAGAAATTTAGTTGTTCGAACTTTGTTAACTTGACCAAAAAAGCACTTTAATATGGCTTGCCAAGAGATTAAAAATAAAAATTGAATACTAAATCAATTAAATGGAATTCTATATTTGGAATTGAATCGAAATTCTATCAAGCTGTAAGTACAATATTTTTTATTTTCTGTGTCCTCCCGGCAGGAATATGAACTTCAGAGTGCCAAGATACTTTCGTTGACTGATACATATTTATTGGACAAACGCGGTGGACAATATGGAAAGGCCCAGAATGCGAGTTCCGGCGAACCGACCCTATGCTATTCTCTCCATTTAAAGAGAAAATCTATAGGGGATTTTTTTTAACTTTTTAGATTTGTTGTCGTTGTTGTTCAGTTTTCTAACGGTAGATACGAAAATAGAAAAAATAGGCGTCAGTTTTTTTTTTTTTTTAATAATTATCAAACAGAAGCTGACTGATTTTTTCTTCTAAATTAATATACTTTTAATAAAATTCAAATGAATTTTATAAGGAATGTCCCGTGTTATCATTCGAGTCATCTTAAAAACAAGGGCATTATTAATTTAATCAAATACTGATTTTTTTCTATTTATCAGTAATAATAATTAATAACAGTAATTAATAACAGGTCAACTAATATATGCCCTTAATTGATAACATCTATGAAGAACATAAAAACATAAAGACTAATTATATGTTTTTTTTTTATTATCACGCATAAATAAAGTTATAAATTAAAAAATTATTTAACTTAACTCTTATTTTTACGTATATTTCGACAGATATTGTTAATTGGTAGACAATACTAAACGTGAGTAGTCTATTGAAAAAAAAATAAAATAAAGGTCGATGGTCTTGGAAAGCGAGTGTAGATGGAAATCACACGCAGATCACACTCTCTGCCGGTAAAAAACAAAAAAAAAAAAAAAAAACAAAAGAAAAGAAAAATTTCCAATGTGTTTAGTATAAGACCCACCAAAGGCCCACTCCCCTTTAAAACCACGTCCCAAAGTCTTCAGTAGTCTCTCTCATGGTGGGCTTCCTAGGCAGGGCAGTTGCTGAGATTAAAACGTAGGGGCAATAAAATTCCAAGAAGCCTTATCAGTCTCCGAGTCAATTGGCATTGGGGAAGGAATTGTCTCCAATGGCTGCGGCCTGCGTGATAGACGCGAGTCGGGCAGCGAGCTGCCGGAACAGCCAAGCGGCGGCGCATCTGAAGCTGATATCGATCTTCGTAATTTTCGTGACCAGCGTCTTGGGCATCTCTTCTCCGGTCCTCCTCGCTCGGTATTTCCAAGGCAGGGCCGTCTACGACAAGGCGACTCTCGTGATCAAGTGCTTTGCGGCCGGTGTCATCCTGTCCACGTCGTTAGTCCACGTCCTGCCCGACGCGTACGACGCACTCGCCGACTGCCAGGTGGCGTCGAAGCATCCCTGGAGGGACTTCCCGTTCGCCGGACTTGTCACTCTAATCGGCGCCCTCCTCGCTTTGCTGGTGGACGTAACGGCAAGCGCCCGCATGGAGCACGGCCACAGCAACAGCAAGCAGACGACAACGGCGTACTCTTTGGTGGGGGCAAATGAGGAAATAGGACGAAAAGGGGTGGACGAATTGGGAAAGGCGGAATCGGGAGTACAGGTGGCGGAAGATGATTTGATGCAACTGGCGAAGCTAAAACAGAGATTGGTGTCGCAGGTTCTGGAGATTGGGATAATTTTTCACTCGGTCATAATTGGGGTTACCATGGGCATGTCCCAGAACCAGTGCACCATCAGGCCGCTCGTTGCCGCCCTTGCTTTCCACCAGATTTTTGAAGGGATGGGCCTCGGCGGCTGCATCGCCCAGGTAATGTTTTCTTTTTTACTGCCCTGTCAAAAAAAGAGGCTCAGTTATATTTACCGTGGCGTGCCCCCCTCCCCCCCCCCCCCCGGCCCCCACGCGCACCCGATGGTCAAATACTGCGTAGTGAATTTCCACGATGAAGTTGGACATACATGGCTCAATTATGTTCATTGAGTATTATTATGCATTCGGATACGAAACAATTATAATTATATATATATATATATATATATAATTGAAGGATTTGGTTTTAGTGGAATCGTTTCCTTCCTTTTCCATATGTGCGCGTCGTGGTGGCATTTTACGTTGTTTTCACGTATAATGTTTTTAACTGGTTAATTTGTTTAATGTACATTTACGTCACCTACACCAGTCGGTATAAAGTGTCGTTGCATTTGAAACGTACGAAAGGATGTGGTCAGTTGCGTATTGATATTGTGAAAGGCTCCTAAGGCCGCGATTTGTCCTACAAAAAATATGTGGCTTTTATGTGCAGAAGCAGTGGGACGAGAAATTTGTTCCCAAAATCCAACATCAACAACCACAAAAAAGTCTAATGCTGAAAATCACAATGCAAGAAGGCTTTGTTGTTCTCGGCGGGGGGGGGGCCCAAAACAACTGCTTAGTTAGACTTTTAATTTTATCAATCGGCACGAACCATTAAGCAAAAAAAAGAAAAAAGGGCTTTGTTGTTATTTTTTTCCATCTCTGATTTTTAGACTTTTTGTACACGCATATGACCTTTACTCTTGCTTTTTTTTTTAATTTTTTTTAATATTTCATTGGGTACATGCGATCTGTAGACTTTTGAAACATCAAAGTTTCAGCTCACCACTGGCTGAACACTCGAACTTTTGAATTTTTATGGAAATATTGCTTATTTAAAATCTCTGCGTGAATTGTTATAACTTGGTACTTCTTTGACGGCCTGCTTTATGTACGCGTATTTGTCTTTGCTCTGCATCTAATAGAATGCCAGTGATTGCAGGCAGGATTTAGCTTCTGGACAGTGGCCTACATGTGCTTCATGTTTGCAGTTACAACCCCAATGGGGATAGTGTTAGGGATGATGGTCTTCTCGTTGACTGGATACGATGATAGTAACCCCAATGCCTTGATTATGGAAGGAATACTGGGGTCCCTATCTTCGGGTGTGCTCATATACATGGGCCTCGTCGATCTCATAGCTGCTGATTTTTTCCATAACAAGTTGATGACTTCCGCCCCGTGGTTGAAGAAGGCATCCTACATTGCCCTAGTTCTCGGCTCCGCTTCGATGTCGATACTGGCTCTCTGGGCCTGAAGTGTTTTACTGTGCTTCTAAATGAACTATAGATAGAGAAATAACGTTACAATAATTGTTGTTTCTCCTTGTATCATGTGAATATCAAGGCTTGGAAATTAGAGAAGGATCAGCTGCGCCATTCGATATGAACGATCAAAGACTGTTGCCGCTTTCCACCCATTCCCTGCACTTCAAGTGGGCAATGGTATATGCATGTGCCACGTTCAAGGAGGACAGAAATGATTAAAATAGGCAATATTGGAAAGCATTGTCGGAACTTTTTCGCCTTGCTTTTTATGTCTTGTCCATTGCTTTTATAATTAAAATTCGCTAGGCTTTATTCACCCGTATTACGTTCTGACCATCCCCCCGCCCCCTCTCCGTCGCCATGGACATCTCTACCCTTCTAAAATCGAAGGTTCGTTTTAACCTGCAGATGAAGGCTTTTTATTTTTTTGGTTTAAAAAAAGAGAAGTAATATTTCACAATTTTATTACGAAAGATTGTATTACAAGAATTGTATTTCAATCTTACGCACGCGGACGAGAAAAATTATTATTTTAAAATAAAAACTTCTTCTTTTTGTTACTCTGCTTTTTTCTCTATATTTACAAATATAGTTATAATAGTAACACAACACTCATCCATCTGGCATTTAACCAAGTCGAGTCTTCTTCTAGCGAAGTGTGATGTGGGTCAACATTTTTTTGATTTTTTAACGTTTATAAAAATTTTCTCGGCTTAAATTGAATGTTTATATGAAATGTGATAATTGCGAATGCAACCCATTAAGGAATGGAAGATCGGCAATATCAACAAATTTTTTAGAACAATATATTAAAAATAAGAGTTCGACGTCTCTAAATAGAATTATAGAATTACTTCACCAATCACTGCTACACTTTTGCGGGTGTAAGATTGTCAGCATGATTTCGTGTTCATCTCTTGCTCGCAACAAAACACATCTCAAGTCAATCTTTCAGGGTGTTTCTGCTCATCGGAGAAGCAGCATAAGCATTACCCAAAACCCAATTCTTTCGTTTCCTCGTACGCCTACTGCTTGTTTTCTCTCTACGAGTCCTCCTTCGGTACCAAACCAACAGCATCTTGATTCTCAATACAAGCTGAACCACAAGGACTGGCTGTCTCCGAACGAGGTCGTTAGAATGTTTGAAAACCTTAAAGACCCGAACGCAACCATCTCCATCTGGAACCAATACTCGGTAAGAAAAGACTATAAACCCAATGAAGCCATTTACACCATTGTTATAAACAAGCTCGCGCAAGCCAAAAGCTTCGATGCCATTGAGGACATTATGGAAAGGATCAAACTGGAAAGAAGCTGTCGTCTTTCAGACAAGTTCTTTTACAATGTCATCAGGACTTACGGGAATTTGGGGGGTCGGATCAAGAGAGCAATAGAGACTCTGCTCGACATGCCGAAGGTGTATAATTGCTGGCCGTCTGTGAAATCCTTCAACCTTGTGTTAAACATGCTTGTGTCGGCTAAGCTTTTTGATGTGGTTCATGAGGTATACGTGCAAGCACCCATTTTGGGCGTGGAGATTGATGCTTGTTGTCTCAATATTCTGATTAAAGCTCTCTGTGAAAATGGGGAATTCCAGGCCGCACTCCACCTGCTCGACGAATTTCCCAAGCAAAGATGCAAGCCCAATGAGAGAACGTTTTCGACACTGATGCATGGATTGTGCGAGAAAGGGAAGGTGGAGGACGCATTTGGGTTGCTTGAGAGGATGGAAATAGAGGGAATTTATGGTGATACAATCACCTTTAATGTCTTGATTTCAGGGCTAAGGAAGCAAGGAAGGATTGAGGAAGGAATGGAATTGTTAGAAACAATGAAGGTTACGGGATGTGAACCAAATGGGGGGTCTTATCAACAGGTTTTGTATGGTTTGCTTGATGTAGAAAAGTTTGTTGAGGCAAAACATTTTATGGGTAGGATGATCTGCCGGGGTTTTAATCCTAGTTTTTTGTCCTACAAGAAATTGATACGTGGGCTTTGCAAGGAGAAGTTGATTGGAGATGTTGACTGGGTTTTAAAGCAGATGGTCAAGCAAGGTCTTGCCCCCAAGGTGGGTTTGTGGGAGCAAATTTTAAGGTGTGTGTTTTCAATGAACAATGGGTCGGACTCTTTCTGCGTCAATGATATTGTTTATTGCTAGCCCCATATGTATTTTGCCAATGTACTGGAAGAAGAAAAAAAAAAAAAAACCCATTATGTATTTTTGCCAATGTAGCCCAAAAGATAGATATCACCCTCCTCATACTTGTTTTGAATTGTGTGATACAAGATCATTGTAAAAAGAGATGTGTGATTACTTGTGGTCCGGACCAAGATGACAATGCATGTAAGTCTACGTATGAACCGGCATATTAGTTAAGAGTATGGTGATTCAACTCAATAAAAGCCCCTTCAAACTTGTTGATTTACATGAGCAAGTGACACTCAACGGATGTACTCCTATTTATCGGCTTGGTGGACTCAGGATAGTCTCAGTTAATCAATATTTAATGGTCATAATCTACTTTGAAGGCAAGTGAAATATTTCCCCCCGTTTACTTCTTCAGAAAATGGACGAGAGGTTTCATTGATGGTTACTGTTTGTGGGTAAACGATAAAACAAAATAATGTCGGGCCATTGCACAGGAAATTAATGTCTGCTCCATTTGTCCGGCGCTTGTGTTGGGGGTTCAATTTCATCACTCTCTCTCAAAACAACAAATTGAATTGAATGAGCTAAATCCTAAATCCAAGCCATGATCCCTTACAAAAAGGGTTTTCCAGCGCAGTAACAATAAATGACGTAGCGTTTGGTTGTCTACTCCACGGTCTGCACCGTACATATTTCACCATTGATGCAAGGCCCTTCTACAATCAGCAGAAGATACGGGGAAGCTCTAGGATCATGGTCTCAGAGAGTTGTAGAATTGCAGAAACAAGACCCACCATTTGACCAACAATACATATTTAGATTCGCAAAGCAGCGCTACATGCACATGATTTTGATCAAACAAAATTTAGCCAAAAATATTTGACTGTCAACTTACAAGAAAATAGATACCTGTACGAAAGTCCGGTATAAACATTGCTAATGAAATCTCTTCCTCTCTCTCTCTCTCTCTCTCTCTCTCTCTCAGGCATTCAACTCAACCACATTGGCACTACTCGATGGAAACACCTTGCGCTCTGATCTATTCCTACTCAGCATTCTCTTCAAGGAACAACCCAGTGAAGAAGAAGGAGGTTCTGATAAAGATTCATGATTTCCCACAAAATCTTCATGACCACTTTCGCAATGTGGAACATCAATCAGAGTCTCCACTCTTGATCCACGCAAATCCTCCTCTCTAGACTCTCCATTCACCTCCGCAGACATCTCACCGTCATTTGCAGTGCTCACTACTGCAGGAGCTCTGCAAATTGGGCAATTTGTGTGAGAATTTAGCCACATATCTATACATTCAATGTGAAAACCGTGACCGCACTTTGTCAACCTCCTTCCAACCTCATTCTCCTCAAAAGAGCTTAAGCAAATAACACATTCTACCAAATCCTTTTCACACTCCTCTGCCTTGTAAACGAAAAGGGGAATTGAGGAGATTGCTGACGAATCAAGACCAAAAACCTTTGAAGGAGGAGTAGCGTTAAAATTCAATGAATCACGAAAATGCTGGAATCTAGGAGGCCCCAGAACATGAGACACTGACACCGAGCTTGATCTCCTTCTTTGGCGAGCTTGTGCCAAGAACCACTTGGCGTAGACATGGAGAAGCAGCACAAAGAGGATCACCAAAAGAAGTGATATCACTGCAGCCAGCATTATGTTGCTGTCGTACGAGGAGATGCTGTTGATGAGGTGACTCAGTGGATTGTGCTTATGGAACTCGAGTGCACCAGACATTGCTGACTTCTTTTTGGGTCTAATGACTTTAAACAGAGTAACATATATATATATATATATATATATATATAGATATGCGAAATGCAATGCTATACTTATGTATATAACTAATACGATTCTCAACTTTCTTTTTTTTTTTTTTGTCAATTTCATTATATAGATAAAAATGAAAATAGTTAAGATATGAACCTAATTTTATTTAATTATAAATTTTATTTGTTATATATTAAAAAATATAAAAATTATAATTATATATTTATAGATTAGAGTTATAAATTGTATTTAGTTTTTATATCTTGAAACATTTTTATTTTTAGTAATAAGAATAATTTTTCTCGCTCTCTCTCTCTGTTTTTTTTTTTTTTTTGAAATTTCACTTATCTCGAGATTTTCGCTGTGTCCCATTGACTTGAGGACTATCGTTCTTAATTTCGGATGGAATCTTGTTCAACTTAAAATTAAATTCGAGCATTATAAGGAAGGATGGGGTTTTTACGCGAGAACAAAGTCGTTGATTCGGGATTGAATTACGGGCCATGTGCTCCTTCAAAAGTTGCGTAAATCGGGAAGTGACAACATTGACCCTGTATCTATGGCTTACTCGAAGTCAAAAAAGAATGCCTTTATCCAAGGAGGTAAGGGGACTCATTCATTAAAGGGAGCAGGAGAGACAAGAAAGAGGCCCGATACGAAGGACTCGTGAAGGCGACGGCAGCGGCGGGTGGTGGGGGCAATGGGGTGTAGATTTTCATTGTTTTCATGTGGGTATTATATTATAGTTGATTTATTGGAGTGACAAAGGAATCCCAAGATTGAAGACATGTACTGAAGCAGAGGTACCCCCATTTGGAAGGTATTTTCACACATGCAAAGGAAAGCGGTGAGTTACTATATGGGACGGGATGATCAATTGATCATATAATATAATAGAGTCACTTTTATTTATTTATTGATTTATTTATTTATTTTTGGTGGAATAGGATAACTTTATTCAATGAATTAAATTTACGTGCAAGAAGCTGTGCACAAACTGTTTTCTCTTTTTGTTAATTATCTTTCACTCCCCTTTTCTGTTGGTTTAGTGAGAGCAGGAGGGACCATTCACTTTTTGGGGGGTCAAATCTGGGTCAGGGGTCCCATGTGAAAGTCTAACCAGATGGTCTTTTGACTCTGCGGCCAACAGTCCAACGCTGGACCACTACCCTGCGCTGGCCTCCACCATTCTTTTACTCCACTTATTCTGGTAAACGACGGGCTCTGGTTATCGTGACCTAAGACTTTTTCTCGGGGCAATGTACCATGCTGGTGGCATCACTTTAGCTTCTATGTTTACACCGGCAATTGATTCTACAAACAGAGATCAGAAGTGGAAGATGCCGTTCGGTTTCTCAATCTATGGGAGGCATAGTCCCGACTGATTTCAGATCAGAATGTGGGATATTTAATGCAAAGCACACTTTGCACATGAATAATTGAAGCACTGTGTGTATTGTTGTTATTATTGCATTAAAAAAAAAAGATAAAAATTGAAGCATGTCACTAGTAACAACATAATGTAATAATAATAATAATAGAATCCCTTAAATTTTTATTTTTATGAATGCCTGAATAATCGGTAAATCATAATGAAGATTCAAATCAATGATGGCTCAGGACATAAGCCGTTTTCCTTTCTGCGCTACTTGAATTTTAAAAACCAAACAGAGAGAGATTGCTACGGCTTTACGTTATTGATTAAAAATCTTTATAGCTTATCAACTGCGGGGATCGATTGGTTAAGAAAGAAGAATCCTTAAAAAAAAAAAAAAATCTTCGAGGCCCAATCAAGTAGAGGAGGTTGCCTCCTTCGCCCACCGACAAGTTGTTTGACCAGTGAAAGAAAATTTACATCACATCCTAAGAAGCACCTCTACCCGTGCTTGCATTGCAGCGGTAAATCTACTTTCCGGGCATGGCCGACAATAATATGGGTTGCTTTTCTTTCTTTCTTTCTTTCTTTCTTTCTTTTCCCCTGATGCCGTAGACTCTATGCAAGTGCAGATGGGATATAATTTCGGTGCATTGCCGGAGACTGAAATAATTGTTCAAACCACAAATTAGTCAACTACTCAGACTAATTTGTGGTCACCAATGTCTTGTGCTAGGCAAGAGGTCGGAAATTCAACTCCCAACTTCCTCCAGAATTTCCACATGGGCTTGGTTCGGGTGCAAGCCCCTCAGCGTTCTCAGTCCTGCCTTCCTCTTTTTCTCTAATCTCTAACAAGTTAATCACTAATTATTATCGTATTAAAAAAAAAAAAAGAGTTTGAAATTGGTCAAATAATAGTTCATGTTCTACTATAAATATCCCTCCGTAATTTCTCTTTTTACTAATAATAATAAAAATAATTTGAACAAGATTGCTACTTTCTCTGACTTGCTATGCCAACCTTCTTTAGTTCTTGAAATGCACGTATGGCCTCTGCATCGAAACCGCCTGCGAACTGAACTTTCTAATGGTTAGTACGAGAAAAAGTAACCAGGCTTATCAGCTGTTGTTGGTAGACCTGATTAACAAGTATCCAAGTTTCTCTCTCTCTCTCTCTTTTTTTTTCTCTCGTTACTTCCTGTAAGATCAATAATAATACTTACAATTCTCATGAGTCATAAGAACTCTGAGAATACTTATAATACTTACACCTCCTGTTATTTTAGCAGAGGTTTTAAGAATTAAGAGAACTTTTACCCTTTTTTCAACAGGTAACATCTTTTCTTTTTCCTCCAGATTGTTATACGATATTGTGTCCCGTTCTACATGTCATTACATTTTGACCGGCTTATCCTTTTTGGGGTCACACCATACTTTATTCATTAGTTTTCTTAATGACTTTGGACAATCTTACTTATTTAATTATTTTAATCCGAAAAAGTTTAGGACTGAGATTCTCCTCTTCCCATTTTCTCAAAGCAATTTTCTTTTTCTTTAGTTCACTTCAGTATCATCGCCCACGTTGACAATCCCTTTCATTTCTAAGCCAAGTTCTTAGTAATTTTGGGTGGAGGAGTGCATCTCACCTGGTGCACGCGGTAAGCAAATCTAGCTCCTTGAAGCAGGAGGTTCCCTTCTTCCGCGCACCCACTAAGCTGCATTAGTTCTTTACTTATCCTCTTCATGTATTCTCTGGCCAGCTGCAGAGAACTTAATTTCAGCTGCAAAAACAGTTTCGAACGTTTTCAAGTTGCAGTGGCATCTCCAATAATTAGTTGCTTGGTAGACTATCATGAGTTTTAAATAAGGTAGAATTAAATAAATACAACCAATTTGACACACATCAAACATAAATTTACAAATTCACGTAAATCTGCATATTCCCTATAACCGTTGCTTATATATTTTTAGTTTATTGACGCATGATGCAACAATAGAAACACAAACGTATACGGAACGATTATGACACAGTTGCGTGAGTCCCCGTTTCGAATGCACGGAATTGATCGCACAACCATATTATTTATGAACTTATCCCTACGGTAAACGAGTTGCTGTGGTACCTACTTGGCCAATGAATCCTGTGTCCAGTAACCATTCCCAAGGAATCTGGAAGTCCTTGTATCTCTTTACCGTACTTTCCCTTGTCCTTTCCGTGTTGTTTACACTTCTCTCCAACCTGTAAAATTGCATGTTCAATCACGTCAAAAAATTGGAGATAATGGGTGAAAGCAAGAAATTACTGAAACTCAGTTGATACACGCTCGCCTGTCTTGCATTGCTTGCAGCTTGCCTAGAGCCTGCTTCAAGGGCTCTTTTGGGCTGGTTTCATACGATGAAATTTCGGACTCGAGTTTTTTCAAGTCCCGGAAGTTGAAAGCAGCTTCTCGGAGAGAATCTGCCTTTCTTTCTGGCCATTGTGGGAAATGCTTTAACACTGCCCTTTCGTCAAGTAGAGAAGATAGTTCATTGTCCAGCCATTTCACGAATGCCTCCACATCAGCGATGTCTTTAAAAGATGCAGACTCTAACTCTTTGATCAAGAAATTGATGAATCCCTTTTGTTTTTCCACATCTGATTTTATCTGTCTTATGACAATTGTAGTGTCGTTAAATGGTATTTAATTGTATTCAGGAAACAGAAATGAATCAATAAGCAGGGTACCAAAGTCGTGTCCCTATAACTGAAAGTTTCGAGTTTAATCAAAGTCACTTAACAAAGAAAAAAAAAAGAAAAGAAAATGAGACAAGTACGCTGCTGCTGCTATTATACTCACAGTAGAAAGATATGTCGAACGATTCTCAATTTCTCCAATCATATTCACCCTAGATGCAACCGCTGGAATTGCTGTAAGATTGGTTCTGTTATCCATTTGGGCATTTTCCCTGGTAAGCAAGCGATAGAACTCAATAACTTCTGGCACCCGCCGGATTGATTTTGACCCTATAAAACTTTTTGACGGTAGAGGTGGTGGAGGTGGGGGTGCAGGTGTTGAAATTGGTTTTGGTGGCAATTTATCTTCATTCACTTCCTTGACCGGAAAGTACACTGTAGGATTAGGCCTTGGGGGTGGTGGAGTCGGTACTTTTTCTGGCCTTTCCTTTCTGGCCGCCAGCTCTTGCATACTTCGTTCTGAGACTTTGACAGAATCTGAAGGTTTCTGTTGAAATAATACCTCGGTCTTGCAGTTGTCATTGGGGTTCTGTATCTTCTTCCAGAGCATATATTTCCTCTCATTATCATGTGCTTTGAGGGAAATTACTTGTGATTTTAGACGAGCCACTTCTTGCCTCAGTTCTTCGTTCTCTTTCTCCAAGGAATCATTTCTTACAAAAGCAGCCTCGAGTTCCTTCTTGAGGTAGATGATCAAAGATTCATCCTCCTCTCGCCGCATTTTTCTTCCTTCTTGTTCTGCTTTTAATAGAAGGATGATGGGAAAATAGTGAAGTCTCATTCATTCAATTGCTTCCTGGATCTCCCCCTCTTTATTTATGGTCTTCCTTTTGAAGTAAGGTACCTTCGCCTAGGCCTGAAGAGTGATCCTGAAGGATTTTGAGGGCACTTTGGAGGGGCATGCCTGGTAATGGCACCGTGGGTGGGGCCCGCAGACTGACGTGGTATTTTTCGCAGGTAGTTGCAGTTGATACCTATTTCTTAACCACAATTAAGGATTTGAATCGGCGTTTATTTTATATCTATTTTATACTTTAGCAGCCAAAAATGTTAATTAAGTGCTTGTGTCAAAGTGTAGGCAAGGATCTCGCTGGCATTTGTTTAAAGTTGTTCCTATATTCGGTGAAACAGTAAATTCTCTGGCCAATTTCCAATTTAACAGGTTCATTTTGTTATCGAGTCTATTTGTTCAATCTTATCGAACATAAATAATTCATACTTGGATGAGAGGATTTAAAAAGAATCATCTCTTCGCGATCCAACTCCAAGACTTGAATTTTAGTCTATAAACTGATCAACACGCACTTTGTTAACTAAATGAACTTGTGGGTGTATAGCGTATAAATCGTCCGGATGGACGGTAGAATTTCATTATCTCGATGTGGTTTTTTCGCTTTTAATTCCTGATGCGGTTTACGTTGTTGGTTCACATCACCAGCATAGCATATTTTTAGCACATAACCTGAGAGCTATAGGCATGACGTTAGGCCTAGGAGATGTCCATGATTGTAAGCTCCCAACTGCCTACGAATGAACTTGTCTTTCCAATTTCCATTGGCTCGTGGCCATGTGTAATCCCCCGAGTGGGATGTTGAAATCATTGGGTCAATCGGGTTTCAATGCACAAGCTCAACTTGGTTGGTCTCGAGCATTTCTAGAGTTCCTGATTTCATTCGATTGCATTTGCCATGCTTTCTTTGTCAAGCAATGCGAAAGGGAAAGGATGGAAAATGAGGCTGACAGTAGAATAAAGTAGAGAAAAAGAAAAAGGCCCTGAAAATTACATCTCACTAGAATAAATTCGCCCTGTTGCCCGTTGTTACTAGTTCGTTCTATTTTATTTTTTCCTTTGTTTAAAAGCAAAAGATGGAAACTTTATTTGGTTTTGCCTAAAGTCCTTGTTGTCCCATAGGCCTTTGTTTTTTTCCCCACTAGTAACTGAAGTTGGTTAGCTCGTACCAATTGCTTGGGTTAAAGGGCGAGAATGTCTCAGATGGGGAAGTTTTATTTCTTATGGTTGTTGAATTAGATACGATGTTACAATATCATAATTAAGTAGGAGAATTAGAAGATCCTCAAAGCCCCCTATCATTAACTCTCAAGTATTTGTAAGAGAGTAAGAAACTCCAATTCTTCGGTTGAAGGTAGCATACTGGCACCTCCACTTGAGGTGCAATTGTGCACGAAAAAAACTTGAGGTCAAATAAACATTACAGATCTCACCGATGGATTATTCAAAGCTTTCGATACCCCATATTTTGTTCTCTCAAATTTAAAGCAAAAGTGACCTAACTTAGAGCTGCTGGCACGCAGGTCATGGGGCATTGACCTTTTTTGGGGGGGGGGGGGG